>SNQJ01S0004808.1:62394-127823 GCA_010110895.2 Picea sitchensis
TCACGTGAGAGAATAATAAAGCAATTTATTATTGTAATATTAAAATTGGTAATATATATAATAATTTATTATTTTAATGTTAAAAATTACAATATATCATCTTAAATTTAATATCATATATTATAATTTTTAACATTAAAATAATAAATTGTTATATATATTACCAATTTTAATATTATAATAATAATATTAAATTTGACTAAGCAAAGAAAAATAAATTGGATATCAAACTCATCAAAACGAAAATGAATAAGTTAATCAAACTGGACCATGAGGGTAATAAAAGAACTTTGAGCCTCATAATTTTTGGTATAAAAGAACAACAAGAGGAGGATATGATAGCAATAGTAAAATAAGAACTAAAAAATAAATCACAAATTGAAACAACTTACCTCATAAAGGCAAAGAGGCTAGAAAAAATAATTGATCATAAAAATAGGTTGATATGTGTCAAAGTAAGTTGTAATGACCATAAATATAGCATACTCAGTAAATGTCCAAGCTTAAAAGGGTTAGGAATATTTATAAATGAATACCCCATTCCCGAAGACTAAGCTAAATTAAGAAAGAAAGTTCAAAAGGTTAAAGAAGCCACAAAAGAAGGAAAATGAGCAATAACTAGAAATCAAAAATCTATTGTTAGGGACAAAGACAAGAAGGATAATAATAAATAGGAATTTGAGACACTCATGATCCTTTTTTGGAACTGTCGTGGATTTCCATTGTGAAAAGGTCATATTATAAGTTGGATCCCAAGTGATATTGATATGATTTTTCTAGTTGAAAATTGTGAGCATGAAGAGTCTAAGGTCCCTAACATAGAACGATTTGTCATGTGGTCAGATTGGAACAAAAAGTTCCATCGTAGAGGGATAGGAGGCATAGATTGTTATATTAGAAAGAACATTTCTCCTCACATTCAACTTCATAATATCGACCCTCTCAATCAATACTTTTGGTTAGAAATTTCAGACACCAATGCTAAGAAGATGTATATAGCAATTTACTATTTTGCACCTATTAATTCTACTTTTTATAAGAAAAACTATCTAGATAGCAATGATCCCTATTCTAATTTAGAAAG
Source organism: Picea sitchensis (assembly GCA_010110895.2). Taxonomy (NCBI): domain Eukaryota; kingdom Viridiplantae; phylum Streptophyta; class Pinopsida; order Pinales; family Pinaceae; genus Picea; species Picea sitchensis. The sequence goes on from SNQJ01S0004808.1 coordinate 63,479, forward strand.
CAATATTTATAGTTTGAAAAATGAATGTAATATCCTCTTTCTAAGAGACTTTAATGCTAGTATTGCAACTAACCAAGCTACTCTTTTAAACAATGATTCCAACCATAATCATTTATGGCTAAATGAGGACTTTGTTTTATATAATAGATACAAAAGAATCTCTGAAGACATAATTGAGACTTTGTTTGGTACTGAGTTAGTCAAGGTCTGTAGCTCTCAAGACCTAATAATTTTCAATGGAGTAATGAAGTGGTAAAAATCTCCAGATGGCTTGTATTCATGGGCTAGGTAGTAGTGTTGTAGATTATGTGATATCTCATATCCATGTTTCCAACCAAACTATAACTTTTTACCTTTTAAATGATCATGAACGTGACTCTGATTATAGAGCTTTAACCCTAACTATAAACTTTTTCTTGCATAGCTGCGACATTGAAGATAATTATGATAATCAAAGGAAATTGTGCTTTGACAAAAGTAAATTTGAACTTTTATTAAGGGATTTAAATATTGAATTACATATCCTAACTTAGAGGGACAACATTGAATACCTCTATCATAATTTTACAAGTACGTTCTTTACTTCTGTTAATGAGTTGTCTTTCGATGTGTCCTATGAAAAGAATAATAGAATGACCAACCCTTGGTATGATAAAGTATGTAAAATTGTTAGGAAAGCCATTAGGGATGCTTCTAATGAGTCCTTGAAACTCGATAAGATCAATATGTACAAATCCCTAATTAAAAGGAAACAAAATGTATGATATCAATAAAAGGCAAGAGCATCTTTCACAACTATATAAGTTGGATCCTAAGAAGTTCTAGAGGAAATTTATTTTTTGCAATACTAAAGAAAATAATATGATTTCCTTAAGGGATTGAAATTCTGTGTTAGGGACCTAACCTACTTAACCCCTCAAGTGGGTAGAATAATATATTTCCATGTAATAAAGGTCAATATTAATAAGGCCTAGCAATAAGGAGGAATAATTCAAATGTAAGAAGACCTAATAGAAGCTTCCTCTTCTAGAAGGATATTCCTCTAAATTGTTATTTTGGATATATAGATTTAGTATAAATAAGAGCATAGGGTATGATAAGTTTTTTCTTGCATATTATTGTAATAGAGCTCTTCTTTGCTAGAGGTTTCCCCCTCGAACCAATTCCCTCCTTGCACAATTCAAGACCCAAGTCTAGCACAAATTTGACACCAGGGAAGCCAACTTCATGAACTAATTTAACACCCTCTAGTATGTTGTTAACCAGTTGTTGAACCTCCCTTCAGGTCCTTCCTCCTCAAACCAACCCGATGCTCTTTATTCCTCTCATTCTCTGCATTTTCAATCCAACTCGTTTCAGCGTGACCCCCATCGAAATGAATAAATTTGATGGCTCCAAACCTATAGGTTGGGTCACTCAAATGGAACATTATTTTTCTTTGCATGGTATTACTTATGAGTTGGCCAAACTTCACTATGGTGTCCTCTATCTAGATCCTGTACGATGGAAATGGTGGAAATGGCGTAAAAATTCACGTCAGGGGTATATTTTGTAGACCCAGTTTGTTGTAGATCTCTATGAACACTTTGACATTGATACCCACTATCTCGGTTGTTTGACCAAGTTTAAACAGTCAGGAACAATATAAGACTTTATAATTTCTTTTGATCATTTGTCCTTTCAAGCCAAGGGTATGTCAGATGATTTATTCCATGAATTCTTTACCAGTTGACTAAAGGATGAAACCTGATCCTAGGTTCTCATGGCCTGCCCTCAAACTTGGTTGGAAGCTACTAAACGTGCTAAAGAGGTCCAACAAATTGTTTTTTTCGAGAACAAAAAATTATCTTTTGTTCCTTGCCCTCGACCCACTAATCCTAACCCCCTTGTCACTCCCCTCAAGGTCCATAAATTAACTAGGGCCATAAATTAACTAGGGTTGAAATGGTTGAACGCCAACTGAAGGGTCTTTTCTATAATTGTGATGAAAAATATTTTCTAGGGCACGTGTAAGGAAAAAAAACTTTTTATGGTCATTTCCGAAGATGTTCCCGAAGAAGATGTGACAGCTCCACTTGTTGAAGAGCCCTCCCTTCTTGATGCTACCCAGGAGCCCATTGGACCACCTAAAGTTGAACCACTCATTTCCTTGCATGCCCTTACTGGCTTCTTTGCTCCACAAATCCTCAAGCTCATTGGCTATGTTAAGAATAAAATGGTCATCATCCTCATTTACAGTGGTATCACCCACAATTTTATTCATCGTCACATTGCCCTAGAAACCAATTGCTATATTTGTGTTGTCAATAATTTTCAAATCATGATAGCCAAAGGTGGGTCCATGAAATGTGGTGGGCAATGTGAAAATGTACATCTTAAAATTGGACATTACCACCTAAAATATCATATGTTTTCCATTGAAATGGGAAGTTGTGACATTGTGCTAGGTGTTGAATGGTTATGCACTTTGGGTCCCATTCTTATGTATTTTAAGGAATTAACCATGAAATTCCAATAGGAGGGAAAAATGTATCACTTCCAAGGTCTCACAACTAGTTCTCCTGAGATCATCAGTTCCCATCGCATGTAAAATATCCTCGAGAAAGGCCACTCCTATATTATTGCTCAACTCCATTCTATTCACGCGATTGGGACACCCTCTATGCATCCTGACCTCCAAGATATTATCTCCAAACACCAAGCTATTTTTTTCACTCCTGAGGGACTACCGCCTTCTTGTGGTGTTCATGATCATTCCATGCCCCTTGTTCTTGGAATTGTTCCTCCCAATTTTCACCCTTATCGTCCTCCCTTTTCCCAAAAGAATGAAATTGAGAAAATAGTGTAGGAATTTCTACAATCAGGTGTTATCCGCCCTAGTACCAACCCTTATTTTTCTCCTGTGGTCATATTACTTAAGAAAAAATTTACTTGGTGCATGTTTCTTGACTTTCGTGCCCTCAATAAACTCACCAAGAAGGACAAGTTTCCCATTCTTGTCATTGATGATATCTTGGATGAGTTGAGATATTCTCAGTATTTCACTACAATTGATCTGCATTTTGGCTACCACCATATACATATGAAAGACGTTGACATCCCCAAGACTGGCTTTCAAACTCATGAGGGTCACTATGAGTTCTTGGTCATTCCCTTTGGCCTGTGTAATTCCCCCTCCACCTTCCAAAGCCTCATGAATAATGTTTCCCATCCTTTTCTCCATCATTTTGTCTTAGTTTTCTTTGATGATATTCTCATCTATAGTAAAACTTGGCGATCCCATCTTTCCCATGTGGATCAAGTTCTTCATCTACTCTCTCAGTATCAACTTTTCCTCAAAAAATCTAAATGTGTCTTTGGTGCCCCGAAAGTCGAGTAATTGGGTCATATTGTTGGCAAGGCTAGTGTCCAGGTGGATCCTAAAAAGATTGAAGTAATACAGGATTGGCCTCGCCCCAAGACTATCAAAATCTTTTTTTTTTTTTATGGATTTAACAGGCTATTATTGCTAGTTTGTTCAAAATTATGGAAAGATTGTGGAACCTCTAACTTCTCTACTTAAAAATAATTATTTCACTTGGACTCTTGTAGCTAATCTGGCCTTTCAAGCATTGAAGGTGGCTATGTGCACTACTCTTGTCTCCGCCCTTCCTGATTTTGCAAAGACCTTTGTCCTGGAATGTGATGCCTCTAGGAGAGGAATTGGAGAAATCATTATTCAATAGGGAAGACCTTTGTCCTTTACCAACAAACAATTGTCAGAACACCATTTGGGCCAATCAATCTATGAAAAGGAAATGTTTGGTATTTTGCATGGAATGGATCTATGGTGCCCTTATCTCTTCGGGAAATGATTCCAAATTAAGACAGATCATCAAAKCTTCAAGTATTTTATGGAGAAACGACCTTCCTCTCCACAACAACAAAAATGGGTAAATAAGCTCTTTGGATATGATTATGAGATGATTTATAAGAAATGCAATGAAAATGTGGTTGCTGACGCTCTTTCTCAAAAATATGAAGATGAAGGGTCCCTTTTGTCCCTATCCTTCATTGTACCAGATTGGCTCCAAGTTTTTTTCCAGGAATGGCTACAAGATCCTAAAATTCCTCATCTAATCCAACAATTGCAAGACAATTCTCAAGTTTCCCTAGGGTACTCTTGGCACAATGATGAGCTTCGCTACAAACAGTCACAAATTAAATCCACGGTGTTTTCTGAGCTTCATGCTACTCCCACAGATGGGCACTAAGGCTTTACCAAAACCTATGACAAGGTCAAACATTCTTTTTTCTAGGATGGTATGAAAAAGGACATTCACACTTTTGTGGCATAATGTGATGTTTTTCAACGTAACAAGGGATAAACAATCAAACCCCTCGATAGACTCCAACCACTTACGATTCCACCCACTATTTGGAGCGACATCTCTGTGGATTTCATTGTGGGATTGCCTAAATCAGGAAATAAGTCAGTCATCATGGTAGTAGTTGATCATCTTTCCAAGTATGCTCATTTCTGTGCTCTTCAACATCCATTTACTGCATCCACTATGGCTCAACGTTTCATGGATCATATCTTCAACATTCATGGCATGCCTCTTTCTATTGTTTCTTATCGAGACCCCACTTTCACTAGCTTTTTTTGGCAAGAACTGTTCAGGATATAGGACACCCAATTGCATCTCGACACCTCCTATCAACCCCAGACTGATGGTCAAACTAAAGTTGTCAACAAGTGTTTGGAGACTTATTTGAGGTGTTTTTCCTCTGAAAGGAAAAATCAATGGGATCAATGGTTACCATTAGCTGAATAGTGTTACAACACTTCTTACCATACAACTACTCACATGACTCCTTTTTAAGTAATATATGGACAAAACCACCTTCTTTTCTCTCCTACATGTCAGGTGTCTCGAAGGCTCAGGGGGTTGACCAAATACTTACAATTCAAGAAGCTATTCTCCGTACCCTCAAAGAGAATTTGGTCATGCCTCAGAATCTCATGAAGCAAAAAGACGATGAAGGTCTCTCAAAACATCAATTTTATGAAGGAGAGCAGGTATTTCTTCGACTGCAACCTTATAAACAAACTTCACTCAAGGCCAAACATTTTCAAAAACTGGCGCCCAAATTTTATGGTGCTTATACTGTTCTCAAGCACGTGGGACAGGTGCCCTATCAGTTAGATTTTCCTAGTTCTTCTAAGATCCATCATGTTTTTCATGTCTCCTGCTTAAAGAAGGTGATTGGAACTAAGTGTCAAACTCAAATCATCCTTCCCGAGTTGGATGAAGAAGGATCCATCTGGTTGCAACAACAAGCGGTTTTGGACCAACATGAGAGTTGTCTTCGTCAGTGCACCATCAAGGAAGTGTTAGTCCAATGGAAAGATACAACTCCCGTAGATGCCACCTGGGAGCCAACTAACATTTTGCAGCAATTTCCCCATTTCAAGCCTTGAGGACAAGGTTTATTTTAAGGAGGAGGGCATGTTAGGGACCTAACCTACCTAACCCCTCAAGTGGGTAGAATAATATATTTCCATGTAATAAATGTCAATATTAATAAGGCCTACCAATAAGGATGAATAAGTCAATTGTAAGAAGACCTAATAGAAGCTTCCACTTCTAGAAGGATGTTCCTCTAGATTTTTCTTTTGGAATGATAGATTTAGTATAAATAAGAGTAGAGGGTATGAGAAGTTTTTTCCTATATATTATTGTAATAGAGCTCTCCTATGCTAGAGTTTTCCCTCTCGAAGAGGCAAGTGAACTTCGCTATCATTAATCAAGGTGTTCTTTTTGGTATTATTCTGGTATTGTTCTAGTTATATCATTTTTGTTCTTCCATTTCTAGCTAAAATATTTATATTCTGCATACTATTTTATACCTAGAATTCTAAGTTCCTACCTTAAAAGTATTTATGAGTTCCCTAATTCCATGGACATCATTCTTATTGTCCCTATAGAAGATGATTTTTTTTCTTTGGATGACATAAAGTTTGGGGTTAAGCGACTTGCAAATGAGAAAGATAAGGACATTGAAGGCTACCAGGATAAAACTTTTAAAATCGGAGGGCCTACCCTCATCCTTCACATACACAAGCTCTTCAATTTAGCAGTCAAGAAGGGATTCCCTAAACCTTGGACATAAAGCCTCAATGTTCCTATTTTTAAAAATGGGGATAGGAACATTCCCTCTAATTATAAGACCATTATGATTAGCCCAATTTTAGCTAAGATTTATGGAATTATTTTGGAAAAGAAGATTATCCTTTGGCTAGAAATTCACAGTAAAAGAGTTAAATACCAGACCGAGTTTAAGAGATATCATTCAATTGTGGACCATATTGTTACCTTTAGGATCATTGAAGAGGAGTTCCACAATACTAAAACCAATATTTTTTGTTGTTTTGTTGACTTTAGAAAAGCTTTTGACACAATTCTCAAGAAAAACCTTTGGAATAGGTTGGAAGAGATAAAAGTGGCTTTTGAGTTGAGGGTTGCTGCAATAAGGCTGTATCATAATGTTATTTCCAAGTTTAATAAAACTGAGGGTTGTTCTAAAGAGATTAATTGCAATATTGGAGTCAAGCAAAGTTGTCCCTTGTCTCCTACCCTTTTTGGCATATACATTGATAAGTTAGAAGATTGTCTAAAAGAAGAAAGTTGTGTCAACCCTACTGTCATTGGTATAGTCATCATTATTCTTCTTTATGATGATAATATCATTCTTATGGCAAGGAGTCCCCACGATCTTGAAAACCAACTAAGAACCCTCAAGGATTTTTTCTCTGATATAGGTATGACTATTAATACTGAAAATACTAAGGTTATGATCATTACATCCAATGGGATCACTTATGATAGCTTTGTATATGATAAAAGCAACTTGGAGGAAGTGAATTCATACAAATATCTTGGAGATGATATTCACCACAAGCTCAACTAGAATTATAGCATTGAGAAAATGACTATTGGGGGATGGAAAACTTATTATGGGCTTGAAAACAATTGTAGATCATCCAATCTTTAAATATGGGATAAGAATAAAGTCATCTTTGATTCTCTTTTTATACTTGTTATTCTTTATGGATGTGAAGTCTAGGGATGTAGTATCTCTCACGAATCCTGGAGAAAGGTAGAGCAAATACAAAAGAATTTTATAACCTGTAATCTCAAAATTAAATGAAATACACCCTATCTCATCTTCCTCTTAGAGACAAAACTTTCCCCCATTGAGAGCACGACTATGACTAGATACATAGTGTATAAGAGCACGTGAAACCACATGGAAGAAAAGAGGCTTCCTAAAATTGCTTCAAATTCCAGTCATAATCACCATCGAATCAATCAACCACCATCGACTCAAGTGAGGATGACACTTATTGGGAAATCATGGAAGACACCATTTTGCAAAATAATGATACTATTAAAAATATCGTCAAATCAAAATTTAACCAGAAAATGTGGTGTGATAAAGAGTTATAAGAAAAAAGAAAATTACTCTATTATAAGGATGTAATCAACCCTAATCTAGAAGATCAAAATTATCTCTATGTTTTGAAAAGTGTAAAGAAAAAAATAAGCATTGCTAAGATAAGAACAAATTCTCAGGATCTGAACAAATTCTTAGGATCTCCATAGTGAAACTAAGTGTGTCATCTTTGTGACACTAAGAAGGTTGAAGATGAAAAACACTTTCTCTTAGATTGTCGAGCCTATACCCACATTAGATGTCAATTTCAAAATATTTTTCAACCTAACATTTTAACTCAAAAAACACTATGGTGATCTTGGAAAGCTTCTCTTAATTATTTTCTAGCACAAAAACAAACCTCTAAATAATTGCATGTAATTGCTTACCCTCTTAAGATCCTATAGATCAATTTGATCCAAGTGGATGTTAATCATCATCACCATCATCATCAATATAACTAATGTTTTGAAAGAATGATAATTTATCTCATAAAAAAAGTAATAATTATATGTCATATATCAACTTTAAATATATTTTTAGTTGGAAATTTTAAAGTGAGGTCAACTAAATAATCATATTATTTATATCAAATTAATATTATGATTTATATATATTTTTATGATGTAATAATTTAAGTATCAAATTTTAGTTGGTTTTAGATATTTATTTAAATATAATATTATTATGTTTATTTTTTTACTATATAATTTTAATGTTAAAAAATGATTTTGTCAAAATTATTTATTTAAGTATTTTTTGTTGGATGAATTGATTTAGTGTAGTTATTATGTTTTTTTTAAGTTGCATTAATTTTAATGTATAGTTATTAAATTATTTTTTCCAATATATGTGATTTTGGTAAAATTTATAATTTTCGTTTTCAGGAATATTGATTTTTTTTGTTTTTTTTACTCCGAAGGTTGAGTTTTGAGTCTTTATATATAAAGGAATCAATATTTAGTGAAATGTAAACATTTTTCACAATATAAAAATTGGAAAAAGTTTGTTTTTTTTTTAATTTAAATTTCATTTTTTAGTAAGATTTGAAATTAAAATAAATTTACAAAATTAACATCTGTAAATTATTTTAAGATTAAATTAAAAATATAACATTTAAAACTCATTTTTACTTATAAATTTAAATTAAATATTTTACATAGAAATTATAGAATTTTATTATCATATACATATTCAAACTTTTTAAAGGTTTTACTCACTCCTAAATCCACTCAAATATTAAAAAAATCAATCAAAATTCTAAATCCACTCAAATATTAAAAAAATCAATCAAAATTGTGCATATTTAAACTCTTACATTATTTTATTAACTAAATCAAAGTAAAATTGAGATGAATTTCCTCTTCTACATCGTAGTAACTCTCTCACACTACGATATATAATGTGTCTGAAAATGAGACTGTTGTAAAATGTCTCTGAGAATATGATATTTAGTAGTTTCTCTTAGTAATGAGAGTTTAGATATTTTAATATTTACTAAATGAATCACGTACTTTGAATTTTTTTTAATATGTTTTTATAGTTTTTAAAATTATCATTAGACATAAATATTTAAATTGAAATGGTCATTTCCATTTTCCTTTTCAGTAAGGTCCAAGCAATAACATCATTCCTTCTTAGAAATATGGTCGAAGTAAGTAAAAACGTCATAGCTTTTTCATGGGATAGTATAGATGGTAAGATGTGCTTACACTCTTCATGTTCTAGGAGAGCTCATTCGAGCCTTGTATCCTTAGGATCACATTTTAACACCTAATATCATTTATTAAATGGGGAAGTATCCTGTCAGTTTCCAGCCTGAAATTTCTATAGAAAAATAAATAAATAAATTATTGTCTTATTAGTAAAAGATGATAATGATTTTAAAATCTTATTATTAATTATTTGTTATGATAGATTACCTAATTTCAATAGGTTTTATTAATTTACTAATTTGTTTATTTTTTTTTATCTTTTTAATCTTTATTTCAACCATTTTGACCATTCCTTTCCTATATATACAAGATTTAGCATTTTTTTCTAATCATATTAGTTTCATATATTTTTCATGATAAGTTTACTTGAAAAATTTTACATTTCAAAACCTTTCACACAGTTTCAGTTTTATCTAGTTTTATCTACAAGGGAAAAAAAATCTAAAACTGAAAACCTACTTACTCAATTTTTTTATTATAAAATAGTAAAATATTCCACAGTTGTTTGATACAGATTGTCATTCAACTTTTCCTAATGCCGCAAATTTGATCACTGCTAATACTATTGTTTGTCTTTCAGGTTGCCTTTACTGTAATTGTTTACCCTAGTCTCATTCTCGCATATGGCGGACAAGCTTCTTACCTTAGAAAGTTCCCAGGAAATGTAAATAGCGTGTTTTACCTGTCAATTCCAGGTATCTTTATTTCAATACAAACTACTGTTGTATTCAATTTTTATAATACTTTGCTCAAGTTTGGTTTTCTTTTCTATTTTGTTTTTAAAAAGGGAAACTGAATCTCTTATATTATCCAGATCGTCTATACTGGCCTATGTTTGTTGTTTCTGTTGCCGCCGCTATCATTGCAAGCCAAGCCATGATCTCTGCTACTTTCTCCATTTTGAAGCAATCGATGGCTCTCGGGTGCTTTCCACGTGTAAAAATTATCCACACCTCAAAAAAATATGAAGGGCAGGTATACATTCCAGAAATCAACTACATTCTCATGGTGGCATGCGTGATTGTCACATTGGCCTTCAAAACAACCACCTTAATTGGAAATGCATACGGTATGTACTCTGCGAGCCCTTTGACAAGCTTCATTTACGCAAATGAAATGAACGTGAGGGAATTTAAAAATTCATGCTATTTTATTTTATTTTATTTTATTTAATTAATATAAATTCATCTTAATTTATAAAATAATTCAATTGAGATAAGTATAGTAAAATTGGTTTATAATTTAATAAAAATATTATAATTAAAAAACAATAATAAAGTAAATTAATTTAATTATTGGAAAGTTTAAAAAGTTTGAACATGATTTTTTTTCTTACATTATATTTAATGACGATGGTGTATCAACCTTAAGAGGGTAAGTGATTACTTCTGATTCTTTAGAATTTTGTTTCTATGCTCAAAAAACATTAAGAGAAGCTTTCCAAGATCACTATAGTTTTGTTGAGTTAAGAGGTTAGGAAGGTTGGTATTGTGACAAATATTTTGAAAATGAGATCTAATCTAGGCATAGGCTCAACAATCTATGAGAAAGTGATTTTCATCTTCAATCTTCTTAGTGTCACAAATGTGCCACACTCTTTCATCCCATGGCATTTTAGGAATTGACCAACTCCCAGTTTCACTATGGAGCTCTTGAGAATTTGTTCTTATCTTAGCAATGTTTATTTTTTTCTTTGCCCTTGTCAAAACACATAGATAATTTTGATCTTATAGATTAGGGTTGATTACATCCTTATGATACCTTAATTTTACTTTTTCCTCTAACTCTTTATCACCACATTTTCTCCTTAAATTTTGATTTGATAATATTTTTAAGAGTATTTTTATTCTGCAAAATGGTGTCTTCCATGATTCCCCAATAGTTTATCCAAGACCGGACATCTTTATGCCATCCTCGCTTGAGTCAATGGTGGCTACGACTTGATTTTGAAGCAATTTTAAGAAGCCTCTTGTCTTCCATGTTGTTTAACTTGTTCTTAGACATTTGGTGTCTAGTCATAGTCATTTTCTCAATGGGGGAGATGCTTGTTTCTAAGAGGAGGATGGGATAGGGCGTATTTTCTTTAATTTTGAGATTATAGGTCATAAAATTCTTTTGTATTTGATCTATTTTCTCCAGGATTCACGAGAGATATCACAGCCCTAGACTTCACATCCATAAAGAATAATAGGTGTAACGAGAATCTCAAAGAGGGGTTTCTTCTTATCCTAAATCCAATGAAGTCACTTCCTCCAAGTTGTTGTTGTCATATACAAAGGTATCATAAGTGATATTGTTAGATTTAATAATCATGACCTTAGTCTTATTAGTATTAATAGTCATACCCATATTGGAGCAAAAATCCTTGAGGATTATTAGTTGGTTTTCAAGATCACGGGGAATCCTTTCCATAAGAACGATATCATCGGCATAAAAAATAATATTGATGACTATACCAGTGAGAGTAGGGCCGACACAACCTGCGTTTTCCAAGCAATCTTCTAACTTTTCAATGTATATGCCAAAAAGGGTAGGGGACAAGGGACAACCTTGTTTGACTCCAATATTGCAATTAATCTCTTTCGACCAGCCCTCATTGTTTTTAAACTTAGCAATAATGTTCTCATACATCTTTATTGGAGTATCCCTCATCTGGAGAGACACTTTTATCTCTTCCAACCTATTTCAAAGGTTTTTCCTAGGGGCCATGTCAAAATATTTTTTAAAGTCAACAAAACAACAAAAAAGATTGGTTTTAGTATTGCGAAACTCCTCTGCACTGATCCTAAATGTAACAAGATGGTCCACAGTTCAATGATATATCCTAAACCCATGCTATTATTTATTTCTTTTACTGTGACTTTCTAGCCAAACGTTAATCTTCTTTTCCAAAATAATTCCTTAAAATCTTACTAAAATCCAGCTAATCATAATGGTCCTATAATTAGAGGGAATGTTTACATCCTCATTTTTATTAAAAATAGGAACAATGAGGCTTTGCATGAGGTTTAGGGAAGCCCTCCTCCACTACTAAATTGAAGAGCATGTGTATGTGAGGGATAAGGATAAACCCTCAAATTTAAAAACTTTCACCTTGGTAGCCTTCGATGTCTTTAGCTTGTGTATTTTTTGTTTGTTAGAAATGATGATCACTTKCACTAAACCTTAACATGGTTGGATTTTTGGGTGTCTCCTCCATACTAAACACASTCTAAACAAGGTGCCCCACACCTTGAATCTAATTAATTATTAAAAAAATAAATTCAAATGATTTAATATAAAATAAATAAATTTAAATACAAATTTTATTTAAACATTACATTAATTTAATTAGTACTTATTAAATATTTTGTTTTTTTTAATACTAACTTAAATCTATTTTAATTTTGAATTTATTAAACAATTAAAAATATTTAAACTATAACATAAGTTTTTAGATATTTAAAAAAAATTGAATTACTATAGATTTATTGTGATGAACATAGTTGAAAATGAAAAACACATGTTTTAGTTTTAAACTTAGAAATAGAATTAAAAAATAATAATTTTAATTTTAATTAAAAACAATTAAAAACTAACTTAAATYCATTTTAGCCTTYGATGAATATGGTTGAAAATGAAAAACACTATTTTGGTTTCAAACTTAGAAATATAATTTAAAAGAAATAATTTCACAAATTTTCTTTTAAAAAAATCTAAGTAATTTTCTTGCCTTCCTTAAAATTTTATAAATATTTTATTGAATTTCCTTAATATGTTATAAAACTATATATATATACAGAAGTAAATTGATTCTCTTAATGCAATTAAATATTTTTTCATTTTAGTTTATTACTGATTCAATTCACTAATTTTTAATTTATTAGTATTATATAAGTTGATAAAAACCTCCTAGTGAAAAACAATACTGATTCATATTTTGAATTGTAAATTACATGCAGGAATAGCTGTGCTTGGTGTTATGTTTATCACCTCCACGTTGGTCACGCTGGTAATGCTTATGATATGGCAAACAAATCTGATTTTGGTTGCAATGTTTGTGATTGTGATTGGATCAATAGAGTTGATATACTACTCTGCCTGTCTTTATAAGTTCCCCCAAGGAGGATACCTCCCCTTAGCTATTGCTGCAGTTTTGTTATTTGTAATGTATGTCTGGCATTACGTCCACGTAAGGAAATATGCTTATGACGTGGAGCACAAGGTGTCCAACGAACGCATTAGGAGCTTATTCACAAACTTAAGCGTCACCAGAGTTCCCGGAATTGCGCTTCTATTCTCGGAACTGGCACAAGGAGTTCCGCCGATATTCCCACATTTTATCACCAATCTCCCTTCCATCCATTCTGTCGTTGTATTTGTCTGTGTAAAGTATTTGCCCGTCAGCACAGTGCCAGCTGAAGAACGTTTTCGATTCCGACAAGTGAATCCAAAAGAATACAAAATGTATCGATGTGTTGCATTGTATGGCTACAAAGACATTAGGATTGGGAATGTAGAATTCGAAACTGAGTTACTGGATTCCTTGAAACAATTTATACTGACCAGACCTTATCAAATTGAAATAAGAGTGAGCCAGAGATTTGAGAATAATGATCACTTGACAGATAAATTAGTTGGGCCTGAACACGGTGAAATCCAAAATCAATTACTCATTCAAGCCGAGTCGGAGTTGCAGCAGGAGGTTGATTTCTTGGAAAAAGCGAGAGAGTCAGGTGAAGTGGTATATTTCTTGGGAGAGAGCCAGCTGAGTACCAGGAAGGGTTCATCGTTGGTTAAGAAATTTGTGGTTAACTATGCATATCACTTTCTGAGGAGGAATTGCAGGCAGGGAACCACTTCTTTGGACATTCCCCACCGAAATATCTTGCACGTTGGCATGAACTACCAGATTTGATTTCAACTAAATTTAGGTTTTTTACGTCTTCAATATTTTAGTGTGTGGTTTTTTACCTCTTCAATATTTTAGCGTGTATGGAGTGAGCTCAGCATGACTGTCTAATATTTGTCTCGACTGAGAGAAGTGATTTGTAATCTCTGATTTGGTTTTAATAAGTGATATGTATAATATGTGTATGCAATGAGTCTCGACTGAGAGAAGTGATTTGTAATCTCTGATTTGGTTTTAATAAGTGATATGTTTAATATGTGTATGCAATGAGCAGTGTTTAGTAATCTATGATTTGATTTTAATAAGTGGTATATATGTTTTTGATATTAATCAATGGTGTGCTCTTCGGTGCCTCTTTTATAAAACAATGGAATTAGGGTTCCAATTGTCCTTACTAGGTTGGTTATTCTCATGAGATGTACGTACTCAAAATGATAAGGGTGACAATACTCACCCTTGTTATGGTGCTAAGCATATGCTATGAATCATACCTTTATATTCATCGTTGATTATGAATGAGTGTCTTCCCACTAGTTATTGTGTTAAGAAGGACTAAGTGAGGCTTAGTCAATGCTTATGTGAATAATTTCCAGTCTTTATTATCCAGTCCTTATTACTCATTGGCTAGACATGGAGCTATCAATTATAGTGACTATTAGGATATGGGACATGGGACTCTGATAAATTATTATTAATTGAAATGCATATAGTCAGGATGACATCTATCCATCATATTTCACTAAGTTCATATGATACATGTGTTATGCATGTATTAATAGGTTTTTTTTTACTTTTTTCTGAGATGGTGTTCTTGACTCACCACTCACTTGTCAATACTTGTATTTGATGATTGATTATGTTGGACTAAGATATCTATGTGACTACTTAATTTGTGATGAACATTAGTGTTCTCTTGTTGATGATCTTATTAACATTACATGTTCTTAATGATGATTATGTATCAATGCTAATTTTTGAAGATGATTTACTATGATCTTTCCTTATTATGAGATGATTGATGATGTATACATGAATTTAATGGCTTTTCATTTAATATGGTTCATATTATAATTTAGGATATATGGATACCTTGTTTTAATGTATACTTGTACAAGATGTCTTGTCATTAATACATTTCGTATTATAGTGAGACTTGATTGTGATAATGATGTGGTATATACATTGATATATTGGATGGAATAACCTATTATAGGTGGAGACCTAGGTGGATGATGGGATCCTGTTATAGGTGGAGATCTATGTGGTTGATAGGATCTTGTCGTAATGAGGATGATTGTATGATCCTAGTTCCTAGGAATCTTTGGAAATTGAAAAAGACTTGTGAAAATAACCTCCAAAGTTAACTTGGGTAAAAACGTAGAAGGGGAAAGGGTTGTAATTCATTTTTACCCTATTTCAAACACTTGTAAATTCACCTTCAAGACTAAATTCTCCTTTCCATGGAAAAGGGAAACGATAAGAGACAAATTTTGGGAATATGTTACATTAAAATGGATTATAAAAGAACTCACCCACACATTGTTGGGGTTGGTTGGATCATGAATAAATTATATTTGGAACTAAGCATGGTGGATGTACTTGGGTTATGGGATTGATTGATTGGGCAGAAATTTGTATGTTCCAACTAGGTCTATGTGGATTAATGGGTTGGGAGTGTACCTACAATATGATGAGGTAATATATCTTAGTACGCATGTATCATTGTATTATTTTATTTTAGGACCAATTTGCGTGATGCCACTACCATACTAACTGAAGGTGGTAGTAATATCCTTGTAGAGAAAGATGTCACTAATGTTGTAGTTGCAATCATCATATAAATATGGTATTAACATCCTTTCTTAAAGGGGAGGGACACCACTATTGTTGTGGTTGCAATCACCAAATGAAGGCGATAGTAAGTTCCTTGTAGGTTTCCACTGCTATTATGGTTGCGATAATCATATAAAGGTGGAAATAAGATATTTTCTTAAGGGGGGGGGGTGATATTGCGATCGTGGTTGTAATCACTAGATAAAGTTGGTAGTAAGACCCTTGCATGTCATAATATCAAGGGATTTGGAGGTGATGCAAGTCTAGGAGCCTCTCTACCACACTCAGGGATAATTTTAAGGATGGAAATTTATATTAAAATGTAGCAACCTTGGCTAATATTAGCATTCCTTAATATGCAAATTATAAAATGTTTTATGATAATCTTGTAAAAATATTCAAATTTCTAAGGATTTTTATATAGTTTCTATAAAATTTTGGCGATTTTTAGGGTAAAATGATTTTACTCTATTGAATTTGGGCGAATCATTTTTAGAAAAAATGGAAATTGACGAATCCTTTTTTGGGAAAAACCATGGAAAATTATCCCATTTGCAAAATTTAGCCCCTAAATTCATATATGAGGTCCACACTTTAGCTGAATTTTTGTAAGGTGCGATTTATTTATTGTTGGTAACCTTTGGTTTGGACTCATAAGAGTTTCTATGAATTATGATTACATTAACTCATTGAGATTGATCTCTTCTCTAGGGGAAACACTTGTGAATATGGTTGCATTGGTTGGATGAAAATTTGACCCTTCCTGGACTTTATCTCTAATAAAGTAGTATTTGATCTCAATATGTTTCAACCTTTCATGAAACACTAGATGTTATGATAATCTTATACAACTCTGATTATCACAATATATTATGGTCTAATCTAGAATCTGATCAAATAAATCAGAGATTTGTTTCCTTATCCATACTGCTTCTATCCATGCTTCACATGCTGCGATATATTATGCTTCTGCTATGCTGAGTGTGAAAGACTTTTTTTTCCTGCTGCCCCAAGATATCATAGTGAGCCCAAGCTGAAACACATTCATGCCCAATCTGAATATGTAAATCCATGCAGCTGTATATCACTGGATGTGATATATCGTCCCACTAATATATCTTAGGACATGCTTTGCATCTATCCAATGTTCATGTTTAGGTTCCACCTAGACCTGGCTTAGCGTATTCATTGCAAAGAAAATGTTTTGTCGAGTATTTACCAAATACATCAATTACCCAATCAACCGTCGATATAGTGATGGATCTACTGGATTAGAATCTGGATCTTTTACTTTTCTTATATCCATAGTCATAGGAGTATCCATGGATTTGCAATCCATCATTCCAAACTTCCGAAGGATCTTTATTGTGTACTTTCCTTTACCAAGGAATACTTCACCATGCTTCTACCATACTTCTAATCCCAAGTAATAATGCATGAGACCTAGATCTTTCATATCAAATTCAGAAGCTAGTTCCCTTTTGCATTGGATGATAAGAGACTCTTCACCTGTTATGAATAGATCGTCAACATATAATAGTAGAATCACATGTGCATTGTCCATGACTTTGTAGTAAGGTTTGGATCTGCATGAGTCTTGGACAAACCAAGTCTCGTTAGATAGCTATCCATTCTGGCATACCAATCCCTTGGATCTTGCTTGAGTCCATATAAATCTTTCTTTAATCTACACACGTGAATGTCTCTGGAATGTACCTCAAACCCTTGAGGTTATTCAATATATACTTCTACTTCGATTTCTCCATTGAGGAAAGTTGTCTTTACATCCATCTGATGTAAGTTCCATCCCATGGAAGCGACAAGAGATATGATAGCTCTAATGGAAGTATATCTATCTACTGGAGAAAATGTTTTGTCATAGTCTTTTCCCTCCTTCTGGGAAAACCCTCTAGCTATGAATCTTGCTTTGTATTTATCCACTCTTCCGTCTACTGCATGTTTGATCTTGTATACCCATTTTGATGTTACCACTGATTTTTCTTTAGGTCTAGGTACGATTTCCCATACATCATTTTTCATAATGGATTGGTGTTCTTCCATCATAGCTTCTTTCCATTGTCCCTTTTGAACTGCTTCTTCGAATGTGGTAGGTTATTCATCTAGAAGCTTTGTCATATACACTGCATAGCTTGAGTATCTTTTCATCTTCTTACTTTTTCTGAATGTTCCTTCGAGAACCTTAAGTCTTTCTACGTTTTGTAAAGTAGCTTCAAGCCAAGTTGGTCATTTCTTGGTCTTAGGTATGTTTTCTGAATCAATGGTCTCACAAGGTTTCATAGGATGATTAGGTTGTTCTTTTTCTTCATCTTGGTTTTTTGTGCTTTCTTCAGTAGGTTCTTCATTCTCTTCTTCTTCTATCGTTTCTTCTATAGATTTCTTGAACGCCATATTTTCATTAAATGTCACGTCTCTGCTGACTTCAAACTTATGTTGTTCTGGAATATAGATTTTATAATCCTTGGATGAATTGATAGATCCCATGAATATCCCCTTCTTTCTCAAGGGTTCTAGTTTATTTCTTTTATCCTTGGGAATGTGAGAGTAAACAAGACATCCAAATATTCTTAGGTTTTCCACATTAGGTTTCTTACCTGAGAAGGCTTCTTTTGGAGTCATGTCCTTCAATATGCGACGAGGACTTCTGTTTTGCACATATATTGTTGTCATGGCTGCTTCTCCCCATAAAAACATATATAAACCTTGATCATTTAGTAGTGCTTTTATTGTTACTTTGATAGATCTATTCTTTCTTTCTGCTACACCATTTTGTTGAGGACTATGAGGAACAATCACCTCCCTTCTAATCCCCACTAATTTGCAGAATGCAACGAATTCCTTCGAGTTGTATTCTCCTCCATTATCTGTTCTTAATGTCTTCATCTTCTTGCTCATGAGGTTTTCTATTTCTTCTTTGAATTCTTGAAACTTGTTGAATAC
Organism: Picea sitchensis; assembly: GCA_010110895.2. NCBI lineage: Eukaryota > Viridiplantae > Streptophyta > Pinopsida > Pinales > Pinaceae > Picea > Picea sitchensis. Next base: position 82,355 of record SNQJ01S0004808.1, read on the forward strand.
TTCGTCCTTTGTCTTCAGTAAGTATAACCAAGTCTTTCTTGAATAATCGTCTATGAAGATTATGTAGTAAAGAGATCCTCCTAGAGATCTAACTGGCATCGGACTGCAAACATCTGAGTGTATTAGATCTAGGATCTCCTTAGATCTATTTTTGCTTCTTGGAAATGGTTTCTTGATATTCTTTCCAAGAGCACAGCCTTTGCAGATTCCTTCATGTGTAGACTGCAATTCTGGTATTCCTTCAACCATCTTTCTGAGAAAAGGTAATGCTTGACAATTAATATGAGGGTACCTTATATGCCAAAGTTCATTGGGATTGACTTTATCATGTACGAGAGCTTCTTCATTTTTTTCTAGTAGTCTATATAGATTTCCTTGATGACTTCCAATAACCCTAGCATTTTCTATGATGGAGTCTTTATGCCATGATAACACTTTTCCATCCACGAAAGCTATTTTTTTCCCTTTGTATTCTAGGTAAGATATGGATACAAGATTCTTTTCTAAACTAGGTACATATAAAATATTTCTTAAGTAAACATTCAAACATTGTTACTTGATTTCAACTTGACGGAGGCTTGTCCAAATCCTTTGACTTGGTAAGTGCTTTTATCTCCAAGCTCTACCTTTTACGATGTCTTATTCTCATTTAGGTTTGAGAGTCTAGCTTGATCTCCCATCATGTTCCTAGAAGCTCCACTATCAATTATCCACATATAATCTTCAATCGTTCCAGTGAGTGTTGAGTAGTGTAGAAGACTGATCGTTTCACTCATGTCTTTGGTTGACTGGTAGTTGGTCATGCCTTGATCCAAAACTTCATATCTGACATTTTTGTCTTTTGAGAGAGCCAAAAGGTGCGCTGAACTAGGGCACATCTGAATATCTTCTCCTTGAGTGAGATGCTCCATCGCAAGGTGTCAGATATGAGATTTAGGGTTTTTGCAATTGTTCCTGCTAGTAACCCTAGCAACAATGTCTTGGAAGGTGCTCCTGCTAGTAACCCTAGCGACAGTTCCTCAACGAGCTCAATATCCTAATGGCTATGTTTCCTTCCAGCGTTTAGACTGAATGAAGGAGGTGTGGGCCCATAACCTGTTAGAATATGAAAGAATGTGCTCATTTTACCATTGAAAATATCACTATTGTCACCCAACCATAGGCCGAAGCCACCCTCCGAGAACCTTGACCTTGACAGTGAGAAGAATCTAGGTAGCAATCCAATAGCCAAGCAAGAAAGTAACCAAAGGTGATTAGATAGTCCAACCCAAAACGGGCGCAACACCTTCCCCATAACTTTCACATTGGACTTCCAGACTGCAGTGCAGACAAGTGACTTCTGCAATTCTGAGAATGTGACAAATGAGAGACTGGTGCCTTGTATTTATAGTATTCCTAGTAGACTTGCCTGGGTTGACCTCTCCTTCTGGGTACTAATTAATTAATATTAATTATATTTATTCAGTCGACATCTCGTCTAGGGTCACATTCATTTCTTTGCTTCCTTCTGGAATATCCTAATCTCATCAAAGGTCATAATAGAGGTTCATACCTCCCAAAGCTACCATAATATCAACATAACCACTTTGCTTTTCCACAAGTTATTTAAACTGTTGAAAACAACCAAATGCATCAGGCTTATGTTTTAGAGAATAAATCCATGTTTTTCTTGTGAAATCATCAATAAATGTAAGAAAATAGGTGTTGCATCCTATAGATAGTGTCTGCATTGGTCCACATATATATGAATGTACAATTTCTAGTGGAGCTTTTTCTCTATATGACTTGCTAACTGGAAATGACTCTCTATTTTTTTTTCCAAATATGGATCCTTCACATATTCTTTCTCGTTTTTCAATTAGTGGAAAACCTTTCACCATATACATTGTATGTAGCAACTTTAGACCTCCAAAATTTAAATTCCCCAATATGAAATGCCACATGCAGGAATCATCCTGCATTTCAGATTTAAAGGATGCCTACAATTTTGTGCCATTGTCTTCTTCTTTCTTGGAACTGCACGCACTACCTTTTTCTTCCTTGGAATAGCATGCACTTACTCCTTCTCTTTATGCTTTAAAAGCAATGCCAAAATGTACATATTTTAATTCATATAAAACTTGCGATTTTTTTCTCTTGATGGCTGGCTTCAATGTTAATGGAAACATTCTATTGCTTGTCATTTGAATTCTTCTAATAAGTTGATTGCTTGGATATCTGTGAAAAATCACATAATGATTATCTTCCATGTAAATTCTATACGCTTTTTGTAATAGTTTTCTTGTTCTCATAAAATTATTTTTTAGGCTAGCAACATAATATACATCAGGAATAACTTTTTCTCCCCCTCTTTAGTTAAATTTTTAATACTTCCTTTACCCAAGATAGTGACTTGGATATTGGTTCCAAGTGTAACTTTAATTTGGACTGACTTATCCAAACTAGAAAACAATTCTAAGTTTCTTGTCATGTGATTACTGTAGCCTAAGTATAAATAACATATGTCACATGGAATTTCTTGAGAAACATTGCATTCAACTATGGAAATTATAGGCATCGCTTCAGTGCATGCCATAAAAATAGGGATGGTGGCAGCAATTGTGATGTTTGACTGATCTTGACCTTTCTTGTTCTGATTATATTGTCTCTTCCTACATTCATATGCATAAAGTCCATACTTTTTATAGTAATGGAACCAAATATTTGATTTATCAAATCTCCGAACACTTGACTGATTGGTATTTTATTTTGACCTCTACCACCAGTATTTTCCAGACTGCTACTGCGTCCTCCTCTAGTAGAAATCCTTTCTCTACCTCTATATTTGTATCTCCCCCTTCCTCTTCTATGGTTTATAGATGACTGCGGGAAAAATTCATTTTACAATGACATATTTGATCTATTTTATCTGTGTTCATGATTAATGAGGGAGGCTTGCAACTCATCTAGACTAAACTGAATCAGGTTTTTGTTCTCTTCCAAAGTCACAACAAGAGAATCAAATTTAGAAGGAAGGCTCCTAAGTACATTCCAAAAAATAATTTTATCCTCTATGTTTTCTCCATGATACTTAATTTGATTTATTAGGCCAATAACATGGGTGTAAAAGGATTCTATTGAATCTGTGTCTTTCATTGACATAGTTTCAAAATCTCTTCTAAGAATTTTTAATTTTGAAGTCTTGACCTTGTCCATAACGTAATAAGAAGTTTGTAATAGGTCTCATGCTTCCTTGGTTTTCTTCGCTGATGATACTCTTGGGAGTACGCTCTCATACATGGCTTGATGTATGTAAAACAATGTTTTTCCATCCTTCTTCCTTTAAGCTTTGATGACATCCTTCTCAACTTGTGTGAGGGCATTGTATGTTACTTGATCTGCTGGTTCCACATAGCCATTTTCAACTACTTCCCATAAATCTTGACTCCGAAATAATTCCTTCATGCTCAAGGACCATAACTCATAATTTTTACTTATAAAAGTGGGAGGTTGCAGATTTGATGTATAAACCATGATTTAAAATTTCAACTATCACCTTACAATAGAGATGTTGATATTGAAACCTACTCTGATAAACTTGCTCTCATACCACATCTCAGATCTCGTATCTAGAGCGCGTAAACCCACTCTGTGTAACATAGTTGTAAAGACTGCGTAGTTCAATGCTTTGTCACCGAGCTCTCAAAATTTACTGCATAGTTCCAAAACTTCACCGTAGATTATGCGTTGTTATCATAACACTAACAAAGCAATTTTTGTAATAAAATTAACACTATTCTACTCTTAGCACATAAGATCACATATATATTTTCAGTGCATATTCAATAACATATAAACCTACTTAAGCTTGCGCAGATACAAAGATAAAGTATTTTCAATATGTTTGCATGCAACATAACTCAAAACTTAAGATCATTCATGTGCACAACTCATAAATATACCAACAGACAAATACTTAATGCATTACCAACTTGGATGTTGTGCACTGTTACAAAATACAATACTATGCAGAGCTTTGGCTCCAACAACTTCTACAGACTTTCAGAAACATAGCTTGTGCTCCAAGACTTCTCCAACTCTCTTCACAACTACTGCTACATATTAGTATCAATTATTGTATCTTCTATTTACAGACTCAGAAATATATAGACTAAGATTGAGACTTCATGTAAAAGCTAATCGACTCAAAAATTTAGGATGATTTTTTTTTTACTGACTCTATTTGATTAATAGGGCTCAAGAAAGATTAAACATCAACTCATTAATAACACTCTTACTTTTCGTAATAGACGGATTCGGTGGAGACTTAAATTTCACACTTATAATTAATATTTCAAACACTCCCCTTAATTATAAGTAGGTGGGGATCACGAGACACACAATTTACATCAAAAACTGAAATTGACATGATCTTTCAAATATCTATGATTTGTTCTTTAGACCTACAAAACTCTAAGAAAATTTCTTTGTTATTCACCGATTCTCTGATAAAATGATACCTTGTATCAATGTGCTTGGTTTTCTTATGAAACACATGATTCTTGGACAATGCGATGGAGGATTTGTTATCACAGAGAACTGTATTTGGTCCCTATTGTTCCCACAACAAATCCTTTAACATTCTTCTTATCCAAATAGCTTGACAAGCTGCGCTTGTAGCTGCGACATACTCAGCTTCAGCTAAAGAAAGAGTCACAATGGACTGCATCCTTGATGCCCATGACACTATACATGTTCCAAAAATAAATGTGTACCCATAGGTACTTTTCCTATCATATGTGTTTCCTCCATAGTCACTGTCAATATATCCAACAAGTCTGAAATCTTCTGAAATTGAATACATAATGCCAAATTCTTTTGTTTCATTCACATATCTCAAAATTCTTTTACCTACCTTCCAATGGGATTTTTCTGGAGTTTTCATGAACCTTGAAATCAAGCTCACTCCATACATAATACCAGGCCTTGTTGTTGTTAAATACATAAGGTTGCATACCATCCTTTTAAAAAGAGTGGGATCCACTTTAGATCTTTCATCTTCCTTGCTTAACTTTAATCGTGATATGACATGTGTTGGAGCTTCTTTGGAGTTTATCATGTTGAATATTTTCAAAATTTCATGTGCATATTTAGATTGTGAAGTAAATATAACATCTTTGGACTGGTGAACTTCAATGTCCAGAAAATATCTCATAATCCCCAAATCAGTCATTTCAAACTCATCCTTCATGAATTACTTAAATTATTCTATACTAAAGTCACCTATAAAAATAAAATCATCTACATATAAGAAAGAAATCAATATATTACCTCGTTGATTGGCTTTGATGTACAATGTTGGCTCACACTCACTTCTTTGAAATCCATTTTGACTAAGTTAGGAATCTATGCCACTGTACCAAGCTCTAGGATATTTCTTTAATCCATACAATGCCTTCTTCAATCTATATACTTTGTTTTCTTGTCCTAGAATATCATAGCCTTGTGGTTGTTCCACATATACTTCTTCTTTAGTAAATGACCATTCAAAAATGTTATTTACACATCCATTTGATAAATAAACCATTTTTATGTCGTGTGGCCAATCATACAATTACATTTGTGTCCATCCACATGCATTTAGTTACCAAATGTTTCATTGAAATCTATTCTAGGTTGTTGTGTGAAACCTCTTGCAACTAACCTTGCCTTTGTTGTGTGAAACCTCTTGCAACTAACCTTGCCTTGTTCTTCTACACATTTCCATCTGCATATTGCTTAGGCTTATAAATCCACTTGACACTTATCACATCATTTCTTTGAGGTAAATCAACCAATTTTCACGTTTGATTGTTTTCTATGAATTCAATTTCTTCATCCATGGCTTATGCCCATACATCATACTTAACAACTTCTTCAAAAGTGAATGGATAATCTATTTGTAAAAATAGAGAAAAGACTGAGAATGAATTTGTTGTATCAACATTGTAAATGTCGCACAAACTTCTTGTATTCCTTCATAACATACTTTCTAATGTTAGATATGGAGATGTAGAACTACTAAGACTGCTTGCTAGAGTTTGTTGCGCTCTTGGTGTGGACTATGCACCTGCACATCTCACTGGTGTGAATGTTGGAGTAGTTTGAGCTGCGATTTGTGTCACAGTTCCAGGAGTGGAAGGAAATAGGCTCTAAATTCTAATTGTTGTTTGAACCACTTCATCCTCCATGTTATCATACCTAGTAGCATCAAGAATTTTGACTGTCCTTTATATGCTTCCATCGCATGCTTCATTTTCCACAAATTCAATATCATGGTTGATTATAACTTTTGTTTCAATAGGATCATATAATTTGTATGCTTTTGTGTCTTCAAAATACCCAACAAATATACATGTATGTCCTTTGTTATCTAACTTTCTTCTCATCTCATCTAAAACATGTGCATATGTGACACAACCAAAAACTTTCAAGTGTGCAATATTATGCTTCATACATGTTCATGCTTCTTGAGGAACTTTTTTTTCACACTCTTTGTGAGACACATGTTCATTATGTACACTACATTTGCTACTGCCTCATCCCAATACTCATTTGACAAATGTTTGGCTTCTAACATATTGTGCACCATCTCCATGATGGTGCGATTCTTCTTTTCTACGACACCATTATGCTGTGATGTATACCACACAATAAATTTCCTGTGAATGCCATGAACTTTACAAAAGTTCAGAAATTCTCTTGAAACATATTCACCAACTCTGTTAGTTCTTAGAAACTTGATGTAATAACCAATTTGCTTCTCCACAAGTGATTTGAACTGTTGAAAACAACCAAATGCATTAGACTTATGTTTTAGAAAATAAATCCATGTTTTTCTTGTGAAATTATCAATAAATGTAAGAAAATAGGTGTTTCCTCCTATAGATAGTGTTTTCATTGGTCCACAAATATATGAATGTACAATTTCGAGTGGATATTTTGCTCTATATGAATTGCTAACTAGAAATGACTCTCTATGCTGCTTTCCAAAGATGCAACCTTCACATATTCTTTTTGGTTCTTCAATTAATGGAAAACCTTTCACCATATCCTTTGTATGTAACATCTTTAGACCTCTAAAATTCATATTCCCAAATCTGAAATGCCACAACCAAGAATCATCCTGCACTTAAGTTTGAAATGATTCCTGCCATTTTGCACCATTGTCTTGTTCTTTCTTGGAACTGCGCACACTACCTTTTTATTCCTTGGAATAATGTGCACTTACTTCTTCACTTTCTACTTTAAATACAGTGCCAAAGTGCACATATTTTTCTTCACAAAAAACTTGCAATGTTTTTCTGTTCATGGCTGGCTTCAATGTTAATGGAAACATTCTATTGCTTGTCATCTGAATTCTTCTAATAAGCTAATTGCTTGGATATCTGTCCAAAATCACACAATGATTATCTTCCATGTAAATTATATACCCTTTTTGTAATAGTTGTCCTATGCTCATCAAATTATGTTTTAGGCTAGCAACATAATATACATCAGGCATAAAAATTTTCTCCCCCTGTTTAGTTAAAATTTTGATACTGCCTTTACCCAAGATAGTGACTTGGATATTGGTTCCAAGTGTAACTTTAGTTTCGACTCACTTATCCAAACTAGAAAACAATTCTAAGTTTCTTATCATGTGATTATTGTAGTGTGAGTCTAAATAGAATATGTCACATGGAATTTCTTGAGCAACATTGCATTCAACTAGGGAAATTATAGGCATTGCTTCATCATGCGTCATAAACATAGGGCTTGTGGGAATACTTGTGTTGTTTGATTGTTCTTGACCTTGCTTGTTCTAATTATACTGTCTCATCCTGCATTCATATGCATAATGTCCATACTTTTTACAGTAATGGAACTAAATCTTTGATTTATGAAATCTATGAACACTTAACTAATTGGTATTTGATTTTGACCTCTACCACCAGTATTTGCAGGACTGCTACTATGTCCTCCTCTTGCAAAACTCCTTTCTCTACCTCTAGAAATAGATCTCCCCATTCCCCTTCTACGGATTATATATGACTGCATGGAAAATGAATTTTCTAATGACATATTTGATCTATTTAATTTGTGTTCATGATTAATGAGGGAGGTTTGCAACTCATCTAGACTAAATTGACTCGCGTACTTTTTCTCTTCCAAATTCACAATAAAAGAATCAAATTTAGGAGGAAGACTCTCAAGTACCTTCTCAACAATATTTCTATCCTCTATGGTTTCTCCATGATACTTAATCTGATTTATTAGTCCAACAACATGGGTGTAAAAGGATTCTATTGAATCCATGTCTTTCATTGACAGAGTTTTAAAAACTTTTCTAAGAATTTGTAATTTTGAAGTCTTGACTTTGTCCATACCTTGATAAGAATTTTTTAATATGTCTCATACTTCCTTGGCTTACTTTGTTGATGCTACTCTTTGTAGTATGCTCTCATGCATGGCTTGATGTATGTAAAACATTGTTTTTCCATCCTTCTTCATTTGATCTTTCAAGGCATCCTTCTCAACTTGTGTGAGGGAATTGTACGTTTCATGATATGATGGCTCCAAATAGCCATTTTAAACTATTTTCCACACATATTGACCCCGAAATAATGCCTTCATGGTCAAGGAACATAACTCCTAATTTTTACTTGTAAAAGTGGGAGGTTGCAGATTTGAAGTGGAAACCATGATTTAAAATTTCAACAATCACCTTACAACAAAGCTCATCCTCTTGAAACCTACTCTGATAAACTTGCTCTCATACCAAATCTCATATCTCATACATAGAGCACGTAGACCCACTCTGTGCAGCATAGCTTCAAAGGCTGCACAGTTCAATGCTTTTTCACTGAGCTCTTAGAATTTACTACCCAGTTCCAAAACTGCATTGTAGATTGTGTGTTGTTATGATAGCACTATCAAAACATTTTTTGTAATAAAATTAACACTGTGCTACTCTTAGCACATAAGATCACATATATATTTTCAGTGCAGATTCAAGAACATATAAGCCTACTTAAGCTTGCACATATACAAAGAGAAATTATTTTAAAGATGTTCACATGCAACATAACTCAAAAGTTAAGATCATTCATTTGCACACCTCATAAATATACCAACAAAAAAATTCTTAGTGTATTACCAACTTGGATGTTGCGCACTGTTACAAAATACAATATTATGTAGAGCTTCGACTCCAACAACTTTTGCAGGATTTTAGAAATAGAGCTTGTGCTCTCAGACTTCCCCGACTCTCTTCACAATTGTTGCTACATCTAAGTATCAACTATTGTATTGTCTATTTACAGGCTCGGAAATTTATAGACTAAGACTGAGACTTCGGGTAGAAGCTAACTGACTCATACATTTAATACGACAAAAAATTTTGACTGACTCTATCTCATTAATAGAGATCGAGGAAGATTAAAAAGCAACTCATTAATAACACTCATGCTTACCATAACATATTGAGTCACTGTAAAATACTGAGTCAGTGGAGACCTAAAACTCACTAATAATTAATATCTCCTACAAACGTTTACTCTTGGGAGAAACTAGGAAAAATTCCCTATCCGTAAAAGACATTCCCATGGAATGTGAGGAAGACAGTCTGAAATTGCTAAGAAATCACTATGATTAAGGATCACATCTCTTTAACATGATTAACGATTACATCTGTTTAACATCTCTGCATTGAGTAAGAGGGCCTTTTGCTAATCTAACCTGATGTTATGCCATACAAATGAAATGGTATAATCTGAACCATTGAAATGGTCTAACCTAATCTATATGTCGTTATCTCTAATATGGGATTTTTAGTGGGTCTAGAGGGGTCTACAATCTAGTCTAGTATGGGAGAAATGTTTACTCTAGAATATGAAAACTGTTTTCACATAAATAATTTAAAAAAAATATTAAAAAGTATTTACATTAAAAAAATTAAAAGATTAGAAAATATAAAAGAGAATAAAGACACATCAGAGAATAAAATAAATAGAAGAATACAATGAACAAACAAGTCAATTGGAAATCACACAGTAGACAAAGGATTTACGTGGTAAAACCTTCTAACCTCCAAAGGGAAAAATCCACGGGACAATGACATAATCATTTCATTATCAGGAACTAGGAGATTATAACAACCATAGGCAACCAGACAGCCTAGGAGAGGGCTTGAAGCCCCTTGCTCAATATTTGCCTCTACAAGCTACATATTTAATTCATTTCTCCTTCAGTTACATGAAACTGAATGCAATAAATGCTGCCCTATTCTTACTAAGTGGTTTCAACTAAAAACCAAGAATAGATGTTGGAGACAACCACAAACCAACTAGACTAATTTGGTCAAATAGTTTACACATTCCAAGAATCTCCACCTTGACAACAATTTACCTGATATCATGCCATTGTCCATTCATCACCTTCTTACAAACTAAAAATAGGTGATATTAGTTATTTCAAAACCGAAGCACCCATTTCACTATTCCACCTGGATTTATCATGTGAACATTGACAACTCCCTGTAAGTGAAATATCCGATCTTCTCATTGCAAACATATACTTACTTCTAGCATACTATTCATGAGGCATACCCTCCTTCTTCTTTATAACCAAGACACTGTCTTGAAGAAAGATTACAATGGAAAATAAAAAGACATTTACCAGTCTCACAAGGCTCATACTAAATCTCATCAGTATACTTCTCTTATCATTTTCCTTGTCTCTATCTTTATTCCCAAGATTTGTTTTACAGCTCGGAGATCCGTCATTACAAACGTTCTGTCCAACTGAGCCAACCCATTGATATTAATCATGCTTGTGCTTGCTACAAGCACATCGTCAACACTCTAAACATCAAGATAGTGAATACCATAGTTATTCCCACTTCCTGTAAATCTCAACTCACCATGAAGGAATCAACATCTTGTACAATTGGCTATGTGCGCTCTTCGGGCCATACAATGAATTCTTGAACTTGCAAACAAATCCTCTGTTGTGATTCTGAGGACCTTCAGTGCTCCACCTCGAACACTTTGTTCGAGACCTTCTCCATAAATAGATGATGCCAACCAAGTAAGCTCGACACAAGCTCACCTCCAGGCACGTTTCAATGGATTCCTAGCTCCATCTTAACATGAACATCCCATTGACCAAATACGTCCAAGCTGACCAAGTAAGCGTTCACCGCTCACCTCCAAGCTCATTTATAAGGAGTTACAACTAGCCTTTAAGTAGGCTTTATTACATGCGATTACATGGAAATAAAACCACTGGAAACTAACATGACCCATAACCCACCCCCTATCACCTAAGTCTACATCTAGACTTAACCGGTTGAAAAACAAGGGTACACAAGACTAACAAGGTCTTACAACAATATGACCAATTACATATAATTAATTACAACTCCAAAATAAATAATACTTAGTGACTTTACCGTTACCCCATTGTCATTTACCATCCCATCCTCTTGTTTTTTCATGCCATGTTCTCTGCAACCACCAGGTGATCTTTGTTATCTCAGTATATAGGAGCACCGACCACCTGCATAAGCACCTGTTTGTGCGTAGCCTCTATTTCCACCACTACCAGCAACACTGTCGTAGGATTGTAGGATCCATTAGCTGAAAACCGATCTCCATATAAAAGTCCGACATCCACCTTATGCATGCCACGAGGTGAGGGAATCTGCGCCACCACTTTTCCCATGCCACTGACTGATAATGTGGCATTATCACCATGGGGATATCATTTCGATGCCTTCATATAACCTCCTCTAAGGTGCTCCACCTCGGATTTACATTCTCCACATGGGCATGTGTCCGTTAACAAAAGCCACCCCTTTGTCTTTCGCAATATTCCCCCACAGATATATCTCTTGAAGACTTTCTTATACGACTTCCATGGCGAACTCAACGCAACCTCCATATAGATCACTCACTGTCACGCTCTTTAACCACAACTTGGATAGTTTTTATTGTTGGAAAAAGTTAATTTCTACCTAACTCGAAGCTTCCACCAACTTCGAGAAAGCTCTACTGTCATATCCACTGACAATCCACCAATGCTCCGAGAACCTTCTGGATGCTCGAGAGTTTTCTAAAGACCTCTATTTATAGAGGCATATGTAAACATTTCATATCAAGCAATAGAATTACTTTTGCGATTATTTGTATGTGTTCTTCTTCTGACCCTTTCAATTTGGTATCAAAGCACAGGACTGGGCTCACTCCCTCACAGGAGGGCCCAAGATCCTGAGAGGAGCTGCCCAGCCATGGAGAGAAGAGTTAGAGAGCGCCTGAAGTCAGTCCGCAAGGAAACACTGCAAAGAAACCCCCGTTTCTGGAGAAGGAAGCAGCCATAAGAAGCGAACTGAAGTTTGTTGTGTGGATGCTGGAGCAAACCTCTGTGTGAGATTGCTTTTTGAGAGAAAGAGGAGCATCCAGTGTGAGGCTACGTGGAATCTGCGTAGGAATGGAGGAGGTCTTTCCGTAGAGGAGGTCTCGCGTGATGCCGAGGAGAGGATCTGCGGAGCTAGAGAAGAGTCTGCAGAGTAAGTGGAGATTGCACTTGTCGGAATAGTTGAGGAAGTCGAGTCAAAGCCGAGTAGAGGAGGCCGTCGAGGGTTTCGTGTTGGAGGTAGCCATCAAACGGACCTGCCCCCGTTTCTGTTCTCAGTGAGAGTTAGACGCTGTGCATAGTTGGAGAGCAGAGGAAGCCGCAACTTCCAGGAAAGATGTAAGAGAAAAGAGGTCGAGTCTCACACATGGATTTGGGATGGTAGCGAATTTAGCCAAAGTCGAATTCGCCAGAATGTAATTTTCGGCGTGCTATTCTTTGTCTCAGGGCTTCACCAATTACAGAGGAGGTCGGGTTGATCCCGAGAAGGGGTTGATTGATGAGTTTTTTGTATCTGTGTTCCCTGTGGCAGAAAGGACCACCCCTTGGAAGAAGACCTCGCCCGGAAAATGCAGTTCCTTCCGAGGAAGAAAACAGTAGCAAGCGAAGTAAGAGAGAACCTGAACCCATGACCGAGAAATATATCGTGCTAGTGCTTTTGCTTGGATTTCTTGCCCTCGGAGCCAAGGGAGGATGTTTGCATCTATTTGGCTTCTGGTTCGGTACTTGGTTTTGCTTTTGTAGTTAGTCTTCTTTTTATGCAATACTGTCTTTTCTACAATGGTTGCTTGGTTGTTATGGTGCTTGATATGGATGTCCTTGTTTTACTTTGAAACAACACCTTTTGGGGGTTTAGTTCATGTGCTTATGGATCATTCACAAGGATTTCAAGAATGTTGAGGTATATGTGTGACTTAAAGTGGCACTGAAAGTTAAGTCAAGTGTTTCTATGTAAAAAGTTCCTCCTTTAGATTTGTAAAATGGTCATTGAGTATATAGAAAAGTGCTTGGAATGGTCATGTGAGTTTCAATCTTAGAGAAAGTTAAGAAGGTTAAGGTCGAGTGACTGAGTCTTCAAATGAGTCTAAAAGCTTTGTGAAAAAGGAGTCTTGAAATGTAAAGTCATTACAGGAGAGTATTAATCTCAAGAAGAGTCAAAAGTGAGAGTCGGTTTGTTAAGCTAGTCAAAAGTTGTGTCCAAATCAAATGTTAAGTGATGTAAATTCATGGCAAGTGGTGCGTCAATTAAGTTTTCCAATCCATTGTCATAGGTTGTCTTGTTGGATCTTGATCAACTCCAACAAGAAACATATCCATAAAGTATATTGACAAGAAAAAAACAAGATGCAAGAAGCAATGTAAAACATAAAAGAGAGATTCATGATGTAGAAGATAAAGGGTGATAGAAGAAAAAATGGATGGTGAAAGACAAGGAAGAAAGACTCTCGTTGGAGTTATGTAATGCTTAATGGGCATATGTAATGAGCTTGTAATTTGTTGGGCATTTAGTAAAGAATGTGGAATTTTTGTACCTGAGATGAAATGATGCATATATGTTGTAAGGGGTGCATGATCGGTAGTACCCGACACCCTAGAAGTTTTTGAGTTGTAAAGCTTAGGCCATAGGCATAGACAAGCTATATTCCCCAAGAGGTTGTTGGTCCAAAATTGTAAAGCTTAGCCATAGGCAAGGCAAGCTATATTCCCCAGGTGTTTAGTAAGCCCTGTTAAGACATGCCTACATGGATTAGAGTGATCATGTAGCGTGTATCCCTCTTAGGCATAAAGAGTGGATGTGGCATCAAGCTGTGGAATTAACCACTAGGTAGGTACAAGGGTGGCAGGTGTACTCGTATCTAAGTTTGATGGTGATCGGAGAAGTTAGATCTTCGATTAAGGGGAGGAATGTGAGATTAAGTAATCTCAGAGTATGAGTTGGGACCAAGTTATGACTAAAGGAGTCTAATGTATTGATGAACCATGTATGTGAAAAGGATACCTAGAGAACTGGCGAGTATAGCGGATGGTACCCATGTATTTCGGTAGATGGATCTCTTTTTATATGGACATCAATGATCAAGTGAGCGTGTGTTGTGTAATAAAGTAGCACATTGAAGGAAGCCCAACCATATGAAGATAGAAATTGAAGATGATGACATGACTCAGATAAAGACCTAACCAAGACATGTATTTGTTAAGGAGGAGACATGTATTTGTTAAGGAGGAGACATTGCAGATCAAAAGAGCAACTTGCAAAGGCTATGAGCACAAGACCAATTTGAGTATTTGAGAGAAGCATTGGACATTGATGTAATTAGTGGTAGAAATTAAGGGGGGTGTTGGAAAAAGTTAATTTCTATCTAACTCGAAGCTTCCACCAACTTCGAGAAAGCTCTACTGTCATATCCACTGAGAATCCACCAACGCTTCGAGAACCTTCTGGACGCTCGAGAGTTTTCTAAAGAACTCTATTTATAGAGGCATATGTAAACATTTCATATCAAGCAATAGAATTACTTTTGTGATTATTTGTCTGTGTTCTTCTTTCAGTTATTTCTTCAACGTTATAGAAGTCGACTTCTATGCTCCTCATCCTCATACTTTACAGCAAATCCGTTCCCTTTTATTCACCAGGTACAAAGGCCCTCACAATCGGTGGCCGTCAACTAAAAATCTGTGACTGTAATGCTCAACACGACAACCTAATTGCAGCCTCCCTTACTCGGCTCCTTTCTACGCGACCACAAATGCCAAGCATTTGACTAATTCATTGGAACACATTGTCTTGCCTCAGCCCGTGGTTGCTCACCTTTGCTGCCTCCATCTGCTTCACGGATTTGGCTCTTTGCCTCCCACGAGCACCGCTCAAAGCCAAAAAAACAAAAGGCTCACGCGGATTCTGCTCGATCCGCATCCCATCAAGCAACAACTTCGAGAACACATCTTGTAGTACTGATCGGATGAGAACGTTTCGCCATTTCGCCCTTGTCGCTCGCTCTACTGATCAGTCGGACGACATGACCGACCTGCGACTACTCCCTCGGGTTGCAGTGATTCTGCAGCGCAAAGATAAAAACAATATGTGAATGTTTTCCATGAAAAATGAAACAATGGTTGAGCTTTCAATCCACGCAATAAAGATTCTCTACACACGCAAGTTTGAATTCTTCCTGCACACGTTCTTCGCTACAAGCTTTGATTTGGATCGAGGTTTAACTCCATTCAAGGAGGAAACCCATCTACCTCACAACGATCTCAAATCTGTGACCTCAGGCTTGGAATTCAACTATCCATTTCTTTTAAATTCTACAGGATTTGTAACTTGTCTCAATTCCTCTTTCTCTACACGATCTATCAAACTTCCTTTCTACATATGCTTCTGTCAACTTGTTTAATGACATGCTGGTATATCTTCTCACGGAGTAACAACCTTCAGAAATTACTGCATCTTTGGCCTGCAGCCTGCTTTATCTCCAATAAATGTGCGGCAGCGTGAGAGTATGCCCACCTGCAAGGCCATATTGACGCCCTGGAACATCTACATCGCCCATCCTATCTTTTCACCGGATGTAGGTGTGCACAAGATCTGCTCCTGATATCTTCAACGACAACTTTCCTCACATGAGCGCCTTGAAACGATGTTTTTTCTAGTCACATAAACTGGTGACTGCCTCTATAGTGGCAGGACGGCTCACTCCCACGACAATTCGCAGCTCGTTTCTCCGTGTTGGCGATGCTTCACCCACGCAGCAGGGATCTCAACTCAATCGCTTTGATACCACTTGTTGGGCAGTAAACCAACAAAGAATAGAGACACAACAAAGAATAAAACAAATAGCATAATACAGTGAATAGACAAGTCAATTGGCAATCCCACAGTAGACAAAGGATTTACGATTTACGTGGTAAAACCTTGTAACCTCTAGAAGGAAACATCAACGGGACATTGGCATAATCATTTCATTATCAGGAACTAGGAGATTACAACAGCGATAGACAACCAAACAACTCAAGAGAGGGATTGAAGCCCCTTCTCAATATTTGTCTTTATCGGTTACATATTTAAGCCATTTCAATCCTATTTTTACTACAATCCTATTTTTACTAAGTGGTTTCAACTAAAAACCAAGAATGGATATTGTTGAAAACAACGGTAAACCAACTAAACCAATTTGGTCAAATAGTTTTCACATTCCAACAAAAATTACATAATATAAAAAATGCTTACATTAAAAAAAAATTAAAAACTAATAAAAAAAAAACAAAACAACCCAATTAGTGAATATCGTGTTTGAAATTTTGGTTGATGCGCGCTTTAACCGCCGCTCTTTCTAATTTTTCAAAGCAACTAGTGCCTTACGAATCACACAAGAAGGTCAAAACCGTTTGTCTAAGCTGAGAAGTTGTGTTGAGTAGCCCCATGTTTTATGACGATAGAAGAATTTCTGGAACAAGTGACCAGCTGATATGTTTGATAATAAGAAAATTAAATGACTAAGGAAATGAGTAGAATTTTGAGCGTTGTTAGGCAGTCGAAGGAGCATAAAACAGAGTATAAACAAGTAAGATTAAACAGGCATTAAATCAATAATATTAATTCCACAATTGATACAGTGATTTATGTAGAAATCCAATGAGAAGAAAATTATGGACAATGATTATTGGTATTCTTATTATTCAAGGGAGAATTATAATAGTCTTCATAGGCGTACAGTCATCCTCTCCTCACACTTATTGGCCTCTCTACACAGCTTGCACGCTGCACTCACATTGTACTTTCACCTCTTAAGTATGCTCGCATATATAACATCTATCACTCAATTACACAAACTGATCATGAATAATTCATATAATTACAGAAACAGTTCATAAAAACAGTTCATAAATAAATTGCATGCATGCTTATTAATATAGATGAATGCATTTGAATGTGACCACATGGTAAAATTCTTTGACATGTTTCCAACAAGCCTGATGTCTATGGAATAACATGATTTTGAGGGTGACGTCTATGGCGTAACAGTATATGACCATGTGAAGGGCACCTGGGAAAATCTACTCCGCATTAATGAAGTATCCTGCAATTCCAATACTCCAAGTTCGACCAACCATCCAGATTCAGTTTTACAAGGTTTGATTGGAAAACTTGAACCTGGCGCAGCCAAATGATTCCCACTATCCTGCAATTCCAATACTCCAAGCACGAGCAACCATCCAGATTCAGTTTTACAAGGGTTGATTGGAAAACTTGAACCTGGCGCAGCCAAAGGTTATCCTGCAATTCCAATACTCCAAGCACGAGAAACCATCCAGATTCAGTTTTACAAGGGTTGATTGGAAAACTTGAACCTGGCGCAGCCAAAGGTTATATGTAAGATGAACAATTTCCAGCCAAGGGCAACCATCAACAGGAATGTTTCTGTCAGATATGGCTGTGTCTCAAATATGTTAAAGCATCCATGACATTGTTATCCAAGGGAATTTTTTCTATTGGAGAACTGTATATAGTCAAAACTTTCATATGTTTCAGCAGTGCCACTGCTAAGATGGGCACATTGGAGCCATATATTTCTAACCTTTCCAAACATATTAGCCGTTCAATAGGTGTGCTGATATGCTTTAATCTGAAGCATTCGACCAGAATCAACTCTTTTAAGTGCACAAAATAGGCCACAGAACATGATAACTCTGTCAACCTTCCGCTCCCTATTCTTAGTTGTTCTGACTCATATAGTCGTTCTAAGTTCAAGGGCAATTCTAGTAAGCGACTGTGTAGTAAATTCGAGTCTCTTAAACCTTCTGAAAGGCGATTCCCTGCCAAATGTTGAAGTTGCAATAAATGAGAGAAGGAATTCGGCAATGTGGTTAGGTTAGTAGACCCAGATGGATCTAAATGTTGTAGGTTTTTAAGTTCCGAGCAATCAAATGGGAGTGATTGTGGATACATGACATTTTTCAACACTATCTTATTCAAGTTTTTCAACAATCTGCCTATCGATTGAAGAAAACGGGAAAAAGATGCCATGACGCCTTGCCGGCTGTAGAGATATTTCCATCAAACGATTTCGTAGAATGTTGAAGATCCACTGGCTGGGCGCTGTTCGAATAACTTGAAGATGCGCCCTCCTCCCTCTTATCAAAGTTGAACTCACGCAACTGCGAAGGTATCTGCAATGACCATAATTAGTTAATTAATCTTCAGGCACTGAGTGCTTGAATCTAATCATCACGGATGCACATAATCTGTCAACAATGACGAACTGACTACATGATCTAACGTGACAGTGGGACATAATACTTCCAAAAAAGTTTAGTGTTACTTACCTCATCAATAGAATCGAAGAATTCTTCGAGGAGGTCGTCTTTAGGACTCCGAAGTTCCAAAACTCTTAAATTTCTCAGTGAAATGGTATCAGGAAGGGAAATGAAGCGAGAATTACGCCAACGAAGCCATACCAACTCCCGGGAGAAACCAGGAGGAGTCTATGGAATGTTCAACAGCAAGAAGACTTATACCCCTCGTGTTTATGTTCATAGGGAGTTGAGGTGGACTCCGATCTTTACGGACGCAGATGCCTTGTACCCGACAGGAAACTGATCCGCTCTGGCAAGCACTGTATTAAAAAACAAAATAAGACTGCTATGCTCTCGAAACTAAGTTAACGAATACCTTTTTGGAATAGCTAAATGGTACGCAGACCCAGTGCAAAATGTCCATCATGAAGCATTTATACAGTTAAAATTCTACTAAATCGTTTACCGAGAAGCAAGTTATCTATCAAAACGTTATTTATATTTCAAACTTTCAAACCCTAGAGGCTGATGGAAGTAACAGATCAGATTGTCTAACCGACTCTAAATCGTTTATCTAGGCGACCAAGTTATCCATCAAAATGTTATTTATATTTCAAACTTTCAAACCCTAGAGGCTCATGGAAATAACAGATCAGATTGTCTAACTGACTGGGAAGAACATCGCAGTAACAAATTATCTAACTGAATTTGAGGAACAACGTACACCCGAGAACGTCAAAGCCGTTTGTCGAAGCTGGGATGCTATGTTGAGTAACCCCAAGTAGTCTTATGAAGACAGAAAGATCTCGGAACAAGCGACCATCTTAACAACAAAATTAAATTGTGCACTAATTGAATATGATTTTGAGCCTGTTGTTTATGGCATAAGAATATATGAACTGTCAAGTGCAACGGGAATATTTACCATTTTTTCACATTTTGCATTTTAAAAGAGATTTGATTCCTCTTGAAGTTAGAGTACTTTGGGTAAAAGTTAGAGTACTTGGGGGGTGAACTGTCAAGTGCAACGGGAATATTTACCATTTTTTCACATTTTGCATTTTAAAAGAGTTTTGATTCCTCTTGAAGTTAGAGTACTTTGAGTAAAATTTAGAGTACTTGGGGGTAAATATAGGGTAAAAATGGATCTACTTTTTACAGTCTAAACAAAATTTCCTTAATTATGTTATTTCATATTATATAAAATATTTTTGTAAAAGTGAATTTCTAAATAAAATTTTAGTCATTGGAATTATTTCTTTATTTTTTATTTATGCTTTTTAAGGCATCAATTTTATTAAATTTATGTAAATAAAATCTTTGAAATTAAAAAGCTAAATACTATTTTAGGATTTTATTTTTTTTTATAAATTTTTTTCTTAAATTATATAATAAACAATATACAAGATTTAATACAAAAAATATGGGACCTTCAAGGTTTGACATGTAACCTCCATAAGTAAGAGGAAAAAGAAAAACTCCAAGCTAGTTAACCCTAATTACGGTTATGAGCATACTCAAAAGATCACACAAGGTTAATTTAGAAGAAAAAACGCATCAAGTAATCAATGTCACAATTAGAAATAAGGGCAATGAGCACACTCAAATGATCAAACCAGGTTAATTTAGAAGAAAAAACACATCAAGTAATTAATGTCACAATTTGAAATAAGGGTGCTAGTTGAAAGAAGAGAGAACTAGTCAACAATCATGATGGTTGTTGGAGAGGGGTATCATGATCATTAGAGGCCTAGCCCCAACTCACAATTGAAGAATAAACATCCAATAGTGAAATGAAATCCACCCATCAATATGCTGTTGCGAGAGCTTGGGTCCCTTCAAGATCACCAAAGCTAGATTGGGGCATCACTTGGCTACTCATGGAGGTTTAGGTGTTGTATTGCACACTTTGTCTTGTCTCTCCCGAAATTTTCATCTTATGTGGTCGTGGGGTCGTTTGTGAGCCAATGTAGCCAATGTAATAGACCTAGAGCAAGCCTAGCCAAGCCAAGCTAAGGGGTATGTAGGATCAAATTCCTAAAGACTACAAGGGGTACACATTTCATGGGCCTGATGGTGCTCTTCTCATGGTGCAAGTGGGGCCATGCCAATAGTCCAAAATTTTCTAAAGGGGCTCTGTTTCTAGCCAAACATTTTGATATTATACCTCAATCTACATAATCAAATTGGCACAAATCAAAGATGCATTATACCACAAAATTGGTGAGTTGACATATTGCCATTAAACGAAACATTATTGAGTCGTTTCCAAATCCAAAATAACACTTTAACTCTGAAAAGCGTTTAGGAGACCTAAAAACTCCATGTTCCATGGGAGGAAATCACTTAACAATGCATCTTACACAGAGATAGAAGAAAGAAAAAGGCATTGCACACAAACGTGACCCATTCCCAAACCTTCCGAGTGAGAAAACAACCCTAGAAAATATCCTTCATGGTTTCAACTTGCCAAGATTGAGGAAATCACAAGTTATGGACCCTAGGTGGGATAATTGTTTAAAAATAGGGAGCCCCCTTACTATAAGGTTCTAGGAAAAAGCATAGGTGCTAAATCTTGTTGATTTGGCCTTCTAAGTAGGGCTTATAACATGATGAATTTGAACCAATGGTAAACTTGTAATAGGTGAAGGTTGCTCACCACTAGGGGTGAGTCAAAGAGAAGCCAAGATTATTCTATAAATGTTATTGATTGATCACATGTATTCGATCCATAATAATTATGTCATCATTACCCACTAGACAATATATCTTCTTAAGTTCAAGCCACAAAATGCAACTCCTTGTAGAGAAATTAAAGAGGTCATTGGAGAAATGAAGGGCCTGCTAGAAGAGGTTCAAGGTAGGATCAAATAGCCAAGGCAGTGATGATTAAATGAAAAACTGGTCGTAAAATATGTCTCTTTCTGGGTATGTAAGGGTTTGGGTGCCTCATAATCCTTCCAAATATTTTTCACAATGAAGGTGACTCGAATATTTTCTTTTGAAGGGGTTAGCGAGATAGATTACAAAGAAATTCCTTGCTAAGAATTTTTGTAAATAGGTTTTCTAGGCCTCCATACCTTCATCAGTCCTACCCATCTACGTGGAACACATTATCAACATATACATTCTGGTTTAGGATCTCTAAACCTCCAAATTCCTAGAGGGTACAACAAAGTGCCCAGCTAGTTCTATGTAAGTTGCTTCATTTGTAAGTTGGGGCTAGAGGAAGTTGTGGAGGGATTTTTCTAGCTTTTGAAAATTTCTTGGATGATGCCCAACATGAATAGTAGTAGACATGGGTGGTCTCTAGAGATTTGGTAAATATAAAACATAGTAAAATGCACTAACAGTTTAGTAAACCACTTATCATTTTTTTTCTTACATTAGTTTAAATTTTGACAATATTGACAATGTTTTTTTTTTCTAAACACTTTGACTGATATTTTGTTAAATAAAATCGAGGAAGATCATTCAACATGAAATTAAAAGTAAATCAAAGGAAATCATAGTTATATGATAATTTAATTTCACCTTCTTTAAAAACATCTTAATCAAGGTAGTGATATTGATTTATTTATGAACTTGATAACTCGCAAAACCCTGGCCAAGAGGTGAATTGCATAATCCTTTTAGGAAGAGAAATTAACCCACAAGCATGAAAAATAAAAGGAATAGGAAGATAACATAAGAGCCTCAAGGGAAAATGGCTAGTTTTATTAGTTTTCCAATTGACATTTATATAGGAATGCAATGTGTCCACTCAAGATGCACACAACCCAAGGGTTGAGAAAGAAAAGATAAATAACTTATACATGTATCCTAAAGGATAGAACCATGCAACTGCATGATTACATAGTAAGACACACAATCAAACAAGATGATGGAAATAAGGAACATGCCCTAAAGGGTTGGACATTGAGTTGGGAATAATTGGAATGATGGGTGCATCCTCCTTGGGGAGGACACTCTAGTTTCCAACCTCATGGGATGAGTTGGATGTTGTTATGTTAAGTGGTGTTACACCCTTGAGGAGGTTTCCTTGGATGCCACCTCCGATGGATATGCCTTGCAATGTTGTGTTGGGTGGTTTCACCTCCTTAGGGAGGTCACGTTGGATATCTACTTTAGGTCATTTATATTTAGTTCCAAATTTTCCTTTATTTCCTCTCAATTTAAGAATGAAACCACACAAAATGTTGCTTGTAAGTGTTGGAATTGACTCTACTGGTCCTATTGGTGAGATGAAGTAATGATGATGATGTATTATTGAAAATATAGAGGATTTATAAGTAGATGCTTCTTGGAAAGTGAGAATGAACTATGTGAAGGTAATAAAAATAAGAGATCTAGTTAGAGTGTCAATATTTGAATTTGTGTAGATACATAAAGATGGAAGACAAAACAAGTACATTGCATGATATGTTAAAAGAAAGATACAAATAACATATATTCAAATAGATGGAACATATGAGCTCTTTTGATGTGTTCTAACGCCTACGAAGTGCAAATTTGGAGTTGTTGGTTCCATTTGAGAATGAATAAACTATCTATGCACATGTTAAATTGTATTGTTGGTGTAGAAGGTGTTAAATCTAGGACAAGAGAAAAAACAATGTGCCAATGAATGATTGGAAAGATGGTGTGTAGGATGTGGGGGACTAGCACTATGTGTCATCATTGCTTGCTAAGAATGAGACACCAAATAATGAAATGAATTTAGAATGAACAAATATGTCAATGAGGTTCTATATAAATAGGTGGTAGAAGGTAACAATGGTGGAGGAGGGACGAATCTATGCCATAGCTTGAGCTAGTGTTGTATGATTTGAGGCATCATGTGTGATAAAAAATTTCCCTAGACATAAGTACGGTCACCTTATATGGATCCATTTATCGAGCTACTCAAAGAATATAGTAACCCATGAAAACCTAGGGCTCTGTGGAGGTTGTTTGAGTAATAATCCCTTGAAGAGTGAGTGAATTGTTGGGATCTTAGTGTGATCGTGATAAGTATGAGTCTACAAAGTGAAAGAGATAAATAAGACATCATATACAACTGAAGAGATCCATGAAATGAATGCGAGTGTCCTATATAGAGTGTTCTCTTCCTATATATAATGTTGTTATGAAGATAATAGAAGGGAGATATTCTAAACATGATCACCCTCACTTTGTCATGATTTTTGATGTTCTTGTGATAATCAAACTAAGCCTTAGAAAAGGCTAGGTAAGACTAAACCATAGTGACAAGAGAGTGTCAGGGTACTCTCTTGGAAGTGTTCTTGTAGGGTTCACCCTATACAGAGTGTGTCTATGGTACTAAGAATCTAATTATATTCTTGAGAGATGCAACCTTGGATGTGTATAAATAATTGAATAGAACAACGCTAGTGTTGAGAATGAGAATTCATGCTCACTATAGTATTTATCTATCAGTTGGATTATTCAAGTTGGTGAGACAAAGATCCTTCTTGTTGTGAGAAGGAGAATCATATGCTTGAAGTGAGTGTGAGTGAAAAGCGTTATATTGTGCTATGTGACCATTCTATAGAGTTGTTGAAAAATAGGTTGTGTTTAGTCTAGTTTCTTAGGGTCTACTGAGAGAAGTGGGGTGAGTGAATGAAATGGTTGTCTATGGATGCATAGAAGAGGTTGATGATAAGTTCCCTAAGATGTAATAAATATGGTAGTAGTATGAAGGAGGAGGTTTTAAAAATTGAATGAGAAGCCTTGGGTTATTGTAAGGGTTTGGGAATGGATAGGGGTAGTGAGGATGACGGGAGACAAGGAATTAGAGAAAATAATTGTTAGGTACATGGTTGTGTGGTATAGTTGGGAAGAAAAATGTGGAGGGAAATACAATCAAAGAGGCTATTTTTTTTAATGACTCTAGATTGAGTAGGATGACCATTAACTATGGTGAATTTATAGATTTTGTTGTCTTTGATAAGAGTGTAGGTATTATAGTGAGAATCATAGAGAAACTTTTGTTGTTGTTAGTAGGGGAGGTGTATGATTAGATTAGTAAAATCAAGTGGAGATATTTCACAATCTATAATGTATTTGAAGGATCCAATAAAAAATGTGACTACACATCATTGGTTAATTATTAGGTGAGGACCACGCTATTCTACCCACCTAAGATGATACAAAGATGGGTGGGGGTGAGTGGGAAGGTGCATAAATGACACAAAGGCATGGGAGATTAGGCTCTTTTTGTTTCCACTATCAATTATGATAGTGGATATTTGGCCTTTGATCTAACAATCATGAGTGAAAAGGAAGTTATTCAATGGAATGATATTGTCATGGGTGACAAGAAGGAGAGATGGATATGGTGTTCCATTGTTTAGTAAGGATATGATTACAATATATAAGGGAGGGGAAGGATTGATGGTTGGGTATTTATATTTAGATAAGGAATAATTCATAAATAATTCTTTGGATGCAACTTGAATTCAATATTTGAAGTGACACCATTGGTTTGGTTTAGGGGAGGAAGGGATAAAAAAATTAGGGTTTTAAGGATGAGTGAGAGAAGGACTAGGGATAGTAACAGTGTTTTGAAGATTAAGGATGGTAGGAGAGTTGTGTTTTCGAGAGGTGTGGAAGTTAGGGTGCCTTTGAAATTTACATTGAACAGTGAAATCACGGAGAAAGGCTTGGTAAAGGGAACTTATTTCAAACAAGAAAAAACCAATAAAATTCAATTAAATTTGATAAATTATTCATATAGAACTTGAATGTAGAGATAAATATGAATCCATGTGAACACCTTGATGTATTTTTTCACTATTTATAGGTGCTTGAGGGAGATGTAACAATCTAAACATGAGATTGGTGTTGTATCCTGGAGGGTAAAAACACCATCAGATAGTATCCAAAAATGTGTCGCATGTGATTATGCACTTTGTAGCATATTTGGAGTAAGCAACATCATTAGGCTCAATGTTAGGCTCATTAGCATCATCATTAGGCTCATTGAGATTTCCAACAAGCCTAAGTAATCAATTACAAATGGTCATTATCAAGGAGAAATTATTGAGCCTACAGTATATAAGGGCATGTCTAGAAGTAGGTTGTGAGGCTACGGATCCATTAATCTAAAGTATCTCCATTCATCTATCTTTCATATTTTGGTAAGGTTATTTTGGTACCAAGATAGAACATCTAGTGTTGGGGATTTATAAGGGGGCATTCCTGTAATAAATTCAAGATCTCTATATGGAAGAGTTCTTGAGAGGATTCAATCTCTTCTAAAAATTATTTTCTATTGGGAGCGATCAATCATCTGAGAGATGAAAAGTTTAGTGGTTGGCTAACCTTAATGCACTAGTTGGAGGGATGATGAGCACTGATGGGAGATAAAATGAAAACCCTATAATATTAGATAGAGGTATACATTGGGATAGGAAAGGCCAATAATGGAAGAAAATATCCAAGCCAAAATGATGTGATTTGAGATAGGAAAAGATTCTAAGAAAAAAAAACTAGAGAAACTCAACAACCATATTGAATGAAATTAAAGTGAGATTTGGGTGGAAGTGATAGGATCCATGAATTAGATTTGATGATGTATTATTACCATAGCAATGATTCCACTTTATTTTAAAACTAAAGAAAAAGGATTGTGTAAAGTAGGTTCCAACATGGATCTGGGTGGGAGGGAACACTCCAAACAGACTAGATCTAAACTTTTTATACTAAAATAGGAGACCATTGAGTGAGGTATTGATATTAAAACCGAAATCTAAAGAATGAGTAGGCATGAACTAGTGATATGATACCAAATGGTCTATTTATGAACCTCTTGACTTGAAAAAACCTAGTTGATAGGTGATCCATACTATCTTGAAGATAAATTAACCTTAAAACATGACCAATAAAAATAATAGTAAGATAACACAAGGGCATTGCAGAAACATGGATTAGTTTATTAGTTTGGACAACTAGTAGTTCTATAGGAATATAATGGGTCTAGTAAATATGCACATATCCCAAGGGATTATAAAGAAAATATAAACAACTCCTACTATGATTAACCAATGCCTTGAGAATGATCAAAACTCAAGGCATAATAGTCCACTTTGAGGGGGGGAAATCCTTTTAAAATATATTCAATGTACAAGATTATATGAGATTCTCCTAACACTAGGTCCCCTTGGTATATATATATAGGACACAAAGGGTACATTTATAATGAAAGTGTACAATGAAGGGTTCTAGCCCACATACAAATATAACACTAGAAATGTAATAATTTAATATGTAGGGCTTAATAATCGGTTCTATACTTAACATGGGGATTTTTACAAGGATTAACATGCCCCTTCCCTTCAAGCAAGTGTTGTCTTCAACACTTGACTAAATGTAGGTGTTTCTGCATGAATAAAAGATATTTCCATGTCACCTCTTCCACTAATAGGTTCTTCCATTTGATGAGGTACTCAATAATTTCTCAATTTTGCAACTGCCTAATCCTTGTTTCAAGGATTATTTTTGGTTCTATTATGATTTTACCTTCTTCATTGATCTCTGGTAAAATAGTTTGCACTAGGATATTTTCACTGATTACCTTCTTTAAGAAAGAAACATGGAAGAGTAGATGTATAAGTGAAGATGGAGGAAACTCCAAATTGTAATCCATACTCTCAATCCTTTGCAACACCTTATAAGGAACATAATATTTGGGTGTTAATTTATTGTCCTTCTTTTTCTACTTGAGGGATATCTGTTTATATGGTTGTAGCATCTAAAATATCCAATCCCCCACTTCAAATTCTCTTTCATTACGATGTTTATATGCTTCTTATTTCATCCTATTTTGTACTATAACTAATTTGTCCTTCAATAGTTTGAGAACCTATTATTGGTGCTCTATGTGTTCCTCCACTGCATGAACCTTTGTAGTATCTTTCAAGGGTGTTGTGATGGATGGAGGATGATATCCATAAAGTGCTAGAAATGAGGACAATTTTGATGAAGTGTAGAAGGATGTGTTGTAGAACTATTCTTCTAAGGGAAACCACTTGATCCATTGTGTGTGTTTAACAAATGAAAATAAATGAAGATATCCTTCTAGACATTTATTCATAATCTCAATTTTTCCATTGGATTAAGGATACTAGGATGAGTTGTGAGCCAATTGAGTACCCAAACAATAAAATAATTAATTCCAAAAATTTCCAGTGAAAATTTGATCTTTGTCACTTAGAATAACCTTGGGAACTCGAAGTAGATTTTGAACTATTTTCATGAATTTCATAGTTACTATACTTGAATTAAAAGGATGAGAAAGAGATAAAAAAATGGACATACACTGTCAGTTGATCCACTACTACCATGATGACAGACTTTCCTTCAGATTTGGGTAAACCTGCAATAAAATCCAATGGAACTTATTACCAATGTTGACTTGGTATAACTAATGTTTGTAGGAGACCTTACATCTTGATTGTCTCTCCCTTATTTTTTTGGAACACCACACATTCAAACACAAACTTTTGAACATCAATTTTAATACCTTCCCAAAAAAATTCCTTCTTGATCATGTGGTAAGTTTTCAAGAACCCTGAATGTCTTCCTGTAGGAGATGTGTGATATTTTAGAAGGACCTTGTATTTGAGTTGGTAATTCTTACATAATTGTAGGTGATCATGATACCATATAAAATCATTCTTCCATACAAATTTATCTAATGCATTGGGGTCCTCTTATAGTTATTGAATGATATTGCATACCCCTTAATATTTCTTCCATTCCATCCATGTTTATTCCACCAAATCAGATTGCAAAATAGAAGTAACACATAGTGAACCCTTTGTTTCTTCTTACTTCCTTTAAAGTGAATGAACTACAGTATTATGCTTTCCTTTCTTGTAGATAATTCCAAATTCATAACCTAGCATATTTGTAACCCATTTTTGTTTCTCTTTTGAACATAATTATTTCTCTAAAAAGTACTTCAAACTATCATGATTTTATTTTACTTTGAAGTGTCTTCCTATTAGGTAAGGGCAATATTTATTAAATACATGTATTATGGCCAACATTTTTTTTCCTAAATCGGTTTAAGTAATTTTTTTTCTTTAATTTCATTGCTTTCAAAAACAAGTGGCCTTTAATTCCTACATTAAAAATGCATCAATTCCATGACCTGAGGCATCACATTTGACAATAAACATTTTTGTGAAGTCAGGTGTGGCTAGGAAAAGTGTTGAACACATAACCTCCTTAAGTTTTTCAGAAGATTTTGTTGCTCCATGAGTCTAAGAAAATGCTTCCTTATTTAATAATGTTGTTAGAAGTGCCACTATTTTCCTATAGTTATCGACAAAATTATAGTAATATTATGTAAATCCTAAGAATACTCTTAGTTTATTCAATATTTTTGTAATTTTCCATTCTCTCGTCGCTTTAATTTTCTTACGGTCCACTTTTACACCTTCATGAGATACAATATGACCCAAATATTCCACTTCTTGAACCCCAAAGGAAC
Organism: Picea sitchensis; assembly: GCA_010110895.2. NCBI lineage: Eukaryota > Viridiplantae > Streptophyta > Pinopsida > Pinales > Pinaceae > Picea > Picea sitchensis. Next base: position 111,564 of record SNQJ01S0004808.1, read on the forward strand.
ACTTGGAAGTATTTTCATAAATTTGCTTCTCTTCCAAAAGTTGTAATACTCTATCAATAGGTTGTACATGCTCTTCCCAAGATTTGTTGTAGATTAGTATGTCATCAAAAAATACTAACAAAAATTTTCAAAAAGGGTTTGAAAATATAGTTCATAAAGCTTTGAAATTTTGACAATGAATTAGTAAGTCCAAAAGGCATAACCAAGATATAAAAATGGCCTTCATGTATTCTAAAGTCTATTCTGGGAATGTCCTCCCGCTTCATTATGATTTGATGATATCCCAAATGAATATACAACTCAGTAAAGAAAATTTCTCCATGCAATTTGTCTAATAATTCATCAACATGAAACTTAAATTTGATGGTCAATTTTTTGAGTTGTCTATAATATGGACACATATGTTATAAACCATCATTCTTCATAACCATCATTACTAGTGAAGAGAAAGAACTTTGGCTAGATTGAATGATGCTCACCTCTATCATTTATTGGATCATATGTTTAATTTGACTATTCTATTCATATGGATACCTATGAGGCCTAACATTAGGTGTTACTCTTCCTGGTTGGAAATGAATAGAATGATCTTCAACAAGTGGATTACCCTTATTGAAAATAGAGGTACCATAAATTTTTCTAGGAAGATCTTCCAATAAAAATTTATGCCAATTGTAATTAATCTACCTTTCAAACACTAATTTTGGAGTATATTTGGATGACTCACCTTTTTCATGATATTCGTTTATTTTCTCTTTATCACAAATTTTGAATCACCAAAAATAGATCTCCCAATAAAAAGGTATGCCAATTGTAATTAATGTACCTTTCAAACCCTAATTTTGGAGTATGTTTGGATGAATGAATTTTGTCGTGATATATATCTAAACTTAGAACCCTCTTGATTCTTAAATTTTTTTCTGGAGTAATCTGATATGACTTATTAAACTCTTAAAATTTTCATAGTCTTAACCTTCGCTGATAAAACGTTATAGAAAAAATGATAAGATGTCTTATTTAAGAGTAATTTTAGGATTAGTAAACAACCCCAACTTCCATGAGATATATGTCACAAATTACAATGATTAAAAATATGAAAAAAATACACATTCATTTTTATATGTATTCTCAAGATTATGGAAATTTGAGAGTCTGAAGTTTCACTGAAAAAGTTTTATAGAGAAAATAAAAACATGAATTTTTTGAGACTAATTTCTAGACTAGTCGCAAACCCTAACTTCCAAAGAATATATCATTTGAAATTATAATGGCCCATAAACTTAAATTTTGACCAAACTTAACTCTCTATGTCTGCTTAGTTTTCACAAAATTTCATCATTTGAAACTTCCCATAAACAAAGTTATAACGAAAATTCCAATATGACTTGTTTAAAATAGATTTTAAGATGACTTGAAAACCCTATCTTTGATAGGATATATCTTTGAAAGTATAACGAAATAGAGCCTAAATTTTTTACAACATGTATTGTGATATGTCTCTTGAGTAACCTCCAATTTTTTCTATTTCAAGTATCCTAGAATTTCTTTTTAGTGAAACTTCCAAATTGCCTCACTTGAAGAAGAAAAAACCCTAGGTTCGATTCTTTGATACCAAATGTTATGAACGAGTTCCTTGAGAATGATAAAAAATGAATGTATAATAGTCTACATCGAGGGGGGAACCTCCTTTCATAATATATTCAATGTATAAGATGAGATGAGATGGTCCTAAGAATAGGTCTCCTTGGTATATATATATATATATATATATAGGAGACAAAGTGTATAATTATAAGGAAATGGTACAATGAAGGGTTCTAGCCTACATACAAATATAAGACTATAAATTTAATAATTCAATATCTAGGGATTAATAAGAGGTTTTATACTTAACTTGGGGAATATTCTAGGGCTTAACACCTATGCACATCCTGAAGGATGCAAACATGCAACTACATGATTACACAACTAAAACAAAATCAAACAAGACGTTGCAAATGAGGAAAATCTCCTTAAGTGTTGGATGTTGTGTTGAGTATATATAGAATGATGAATGCATCATCCTTGGGTAGGATTCCCTCACTACCAACCTCATGGCTTGAATTAGACCTCATTGTGTTGAGTGATGTGACCTCCTTTGGGAGGTCCTCCTAGTTGTCATATTTATTGGATGTGCTATGCATTGCTAGGTTGGGTAGTGTGACCTCCTTGGGGAGTTCATCTCAATTATGTTCATCACATATGTAGGTTAGTGGCTAAGAATAATTTTAAAAGATAACCCAAGAGTAGTTTTTATTTTTTTTACATTTAATAATGCAGATAGTTGACGAAAACGGTGTAATCATTGTGTGTGTGTGTTAGAGAGAGAGAGAGAGAGAAGTTCAATAATGTAAATAATTCATCAAAATTTCTAACCATAAAATAGTCAATGTAGAGTTCCTTGTGTCTTTAATGAAATCCAAGAAACTAGAATAAAATGAAGTAGAAATCCACTTAGCCTTGAAATCATGGAAAACATTAGATACTAACTAAAAAATGTACACCCTACATGGAATTTAAGCTAAAAAACTTTGTAGTTGTTTCTTCTATTCATCACAAAGTAGTATTACAAGCATTGGAAGAACTATACTCCTTAAAGTAGTCTTCTAGAGAATGGTCTAAGCTAAGGGAAGATAGTGGTAACATTCCACGAGGGTAAGATAACATTGATGACCTGTAGGTAGAATTATTGAAGATGGTAAGGTGGGTCTAGTGAGAAGGTTTGGATATAGTCTATGTGGGATAAATTGTTACCATGTGTCAATGTTTGGCTATAAGGGTGTTAGTTATCCAATCATTTATTCTTCTAATTTTCATAGTTGTACCTCTACCATTTCTCCTAATTCCCTAGTAGTATCTCTACCATCTAGAGAAAATTTTGTGTGGTGTTTTGTATCACTAAAATTGAAGAGATCCACAGAGTCAGAAAGAACTTATAGGAATCTCATAGGGTTTTTCATAGGGTATTTTTTATTTTGAGAAAAGAGAGAGATCCAAACATCTAAAGTTAAGGTGACCAAAAACAATATATATAGTTCCCCTATAATATCCCTAAATAGAGAATAATATCTCTCATGAATCTTATAATACAAACAATAGAAGAATTTTATGTGCTTCCTAAGAGTAAAATATAAAAAATAATTAGTGGAAATGATAAAGTTAGTTCTTTATTAGTTTGGTAGAAAGGTCTAAATCTATCTTTTTGGGAGAATTTTTCACCTTGTGCTAATGTTTTTCCACTAAGTATGTTAGACAAGTTCATAATAGTGAAGGAAGAGTTGTGCATCTCCACACTATCTTAGTAGTACCTTTACCATCTATAGATAAGTTTTCATTTTATTGTACAATTTCCATCAAATATCTTGAGAGGCTAAAAGAAGGAAGCGATTAGGTATATCAACCTAGAGGGTTCTTGTAGAGACTCATGTCAAATAACTATCATCTCCTAAAGAATAAGAGGTAGACACATTTCATTAAATATATCTCTTGTTGGTTATGGTAACCCAAAAAGAGAGATAGACCTTCCCTATATATCTATAAAGAGGAAATAATATATCCCTTCAAACTCATAGTAAATGGGGCACCATATAATAAAATCCTCCCTACCTTGACGTCCTCAAGTGTACTTAATAGGAAGATCCTACCCTAGCGAGGAATATGATGATTAGTATCAATATTGAGTTAGTGGGTTTTAACTCTCATTTGTCCCAAAGGAAATGTTAGGCCATGAGATCAATTCTAGTATATTTATCATCGTAAAAAATAGTTCCCTCTAAGAATACTAGAAAGGTATTAGCACTTAACATAGAAGGAAAACTTAAGAGTGAGTGACTAGGGATGAGGTCCATGTTACATTAATTACACAAATATGCTCTAAGTTTAGAGGAAAAAGACCTCGAGGGAATTCAAAAAGTAAATATGTGGAGAATGATGACAAATGAAAATATATACAAAAATTGCAATGATAATACACCTCTAAAAACTAGCATTTTTTCCTCCTAATGTACCTTGAGAAGGATGTAAAGCAATCTCTTGAAAAGAGAAAAGAGTAAAATAGGGGTGCATTTCTCATCTAAAAGTTAAACTTCTAAGACTTTGAATTTTGTGTAAGTAATAAACAAGCTATAGAGTCTATAATAAAAGTGGGTAACCATCAAACTTAACCTATACAATAAAATGTGAAACCTTAAATTTACACATGATCATTCATGAGAGCATGATGGCACAAAATCTTTCAACATGTGCCTAATCAAACTCACCAAAGTAAAATTTGATCCAAGCACTTAAATGGGCTTTCTAAGAAGTCAATATGTATCATGTTAGAGAGGACATCCTATAAATGAATCTAGAATACCTCTTTTTCGAAAACAACCAAGGAAAAATTTCTCTTCATGATTTCAATTAAGCCTTGAGCTAAAAGAAATCCTTGGAAACTCATAGCCATAGGATGTGGTGATCTCAACCTATTCCTCCTCTTTGTAAAAGAAATGCAATCAAAAACTTTATATTTTTTTATATTTAAAATCACAATTTTTAATATTAACAATCAATTGATAAAAATTAAAAACAATTGATAAAAATTAAAAAAAAAATAATAATGGGAAATTGAAGTATCTCTAAAGAACTAAGTGAAATCATCACAACGTGTTTAATATCCAATAGAAACTATGAAATGGTTAATTTAAATATGGAATATGGTAGGGGTGGTTAATTTAAATCCTGAATAAGGTAGCCGAGCGAGGGAAACTTTACTTAATGCTCACAATATTTTGAATTAAAAAAAATTAGTATTAAATTTTTGAAACTAGGTTACAATTAAGTTATTGAATTTTATAGTGCTTTTAAAAAGGGAAGAATCTTTTTCTCAAGAAATAGTAATTGTTTTGTTATTTAATTTTGAATGTAATTTTCCAATACATATAGACTTAAAACCATTACAACATACTTATTATAAATTGTATTTTCTTATTAAATTATTAAATTAGGTACAATTTTTTTCTTTGTTCATATTTAAATATCCTTAAATGAAATACCTTTCATAAATTTAAAAAAATTATATATATATATATATATATATATATATATATATATATATATATATATATATATATATATATATATATATATATTAATAAAATAAAAAAAATTAGTAATAATTTTTTGAAAATAGTTTACAATTAAGTTATTAAACTTTATAGTATCAATGAGAGATTGTTAGGTATCTATTTTTCTCTTTGTTCATAATTAAATACCCTTGAATGAAATACCTTTCCTAAATTTACAAAATAATAATAAATAAGTTATATATATACTTAAATTCATTTTAAGTCAAAATATATTAAGTATGATAAGTATTAATTATGATAAGTACGAAGAGGAATTTTTTAACTATTATATACCTATAGAAAGGTCTTAAGATTCATTTCAACCACATGATGGCTAAGCTTTTGAGTCTTTATGTATAGAGGGATCAATATTTAAATATTTAGTGAGATGTTTTTAAGAATATAAAAATTTGAGAAAAGATATAAATTTGAAATAAAATGAATTTACTAAATTAGTTTTAGTAAATTAAAAATATAATCAGTTTATATTTATTTTAATGGGGATTTTAAATTAGAGTTTTTGTTAAATTATACCTAGATTTTTACTACTTCCTAAGATTATCAATGAATTTTTTTATTATTGTTATTTTTTTTTATTCTAACTTAGTTTTTATTATTATTATTATTTTATTCTAATAAATTTTTTAACATAACATAAAAACTAATCTTACATCTCCTCCATATTGAACTGCATAACATGAAGCTAGTCTTGGCATAACAATCAGAGCTTTAATTTTAAGAGTTTTACTCCATTCTAAATCTATTAAAATATTTAAAAAATCAATCAAAATTCTGACCATTTAAACTGTCCCATTATTTTATTAACTAAATCAAACTAAATTTCAGATGAGCATTAATTCTCACACTAACCTGTAGAACGTGTCCGAAAATGAGAGTGTAGAAAATGAGACTGTAAAATGTGTTTGAGAATAAGATATTTAGTGGCTCTCCGAAAATGAGAGTGTAGAAAATGAGACTGTAAAATGTGTTTGAGAATAAGATATTTAGTGGCTCTCGTTTAATAGTCTAGATATTTTAAGATTTACTAAATTAACTTTAAATTTTATGTACGTTTAGTCTTTTTTTTCTTTTTCTTTTTCTATTCCTTTATTTTTCATGTTTTTCATTGGCCAAAACTACTTAAACTGATATGGCCGTTTCCATTTTACTTAAAATAACGAAATTTGTAATGGTTTAAAACTAGCATAGCCGTTAACTCGCGGCTGAGAACGCAGAAAGGTAGCGGTTGAAAACGTGTGTCCTCAATATACTGAGAACGTGTGCCCCCAATATAAAATGCTTGTGGTAATCTGTGTGTGGTAATATGAAATGTTTGGCTGCATTAGGTTGATAAATGAAACGTGGCAATTACATATCTTTACAGTAATTTTTTAATGTGATTATGTAAATGTTAAAAAGTAAACATGTTAACGGATGCCTTGATAAATGCAAGAAAGTTATGAACAATAAATCTGATCCATTGATTTTGGAGGACGACTAAGAATATGCCAACATCTTCACTTCAATGCATAGTCATCAGATTAGGGTTTAAGATTAAATAAGATTAAAAGATCATTAATTGTACCCATTGTCAATAGGTGTATGCCTATACTAAAAAAATATTCCCCAACTAATTCAAATTCAAAATAGAGCTAATTCAAATTCAAAATAGTCGGATAGAGTTGTTTGATTTATAACTTTTCCTAGTGACGCGGTGTTGAAAAGTGAATAAGTTATAACGTTTTATATCGTGGGAAACTGAAGGTTCGGAGGTGCAAATTTGATCACTGCTAATGCTATAATTGCCTTTACTGTAATTGTTTACCCTAGTCTCATTCTCGCATATGGCGGACAAACTGCTTACCTGAGAAAGTTTCCAGAAAATGTAACAACCGTGTTTTACCTGTCAATTCCAGGTATCTTTATTTCAATACGAACTACTGTTGTGTTCAATTTTTATAATACTATGCTCAATTTTGGTTTTGTTTTCTATTTTCTTTATTAAAAAAGAACCTGAATCTCTTATACTATCCAGATCGTCTATACTGGCCTATGTTTGTTGTTTCTGTTGCGGCCGCTATTATTGCAAGTCAAGCCATGATCTCTGCTACTTTCTCCATTTTGAAGCAATCGATGGCTCTCGGGTGCTTTCCACGTGTAAAAATTATCCACACCTCACAAAAATATGAAGGGCAGGTATATATTCCAGAAATCAACTACATCCTCATGGTTGCATGTGTGATTGTCACATTGGCCCTCAAAACAACCACCTTAATTGGAAATGCATACGGTATGTACTCTGTGAGCCCTTTCTTACCTCCTTTCAAATCAAATAAATAGATAAAGAAATTGTATTTTAAAGTAGAATATTAAAGATATAAAGATATAGTAACCTACTTTACATGTAAAGTTTATCATATTTTTTATTCAATTTTAAATTTTATACCAAATAGAATATACACATTAATTCAATATAATATTTTAATTCCTTCTCAATTAAATATTTTTCCATTTTAATTTATTAATTAATATTATATGCGTTCATAAAGACCTCGAGTGAAAAACAATACTGATTTACATTTTGAATTGTAAATTGTATGCAGGGATAGCTGTGCTTGGTGTTATGTTTATCACCTCAACGTTGGTGACGCTGGTAATGCTCATGATATGGCAAACAAATCTGATTTTGGTTGCAATGCTTGTGGTTGTGATTGGATCAGTAGAGTCGGTATACTACTCTGCCTGTCTTTATAAGTTTCCCCAAGGAGGATACCTCCCCTTAGCTTTTGCTGCAGTTTTGTTATTTGTAATGTATGTCTGGCAATACGTCCACGTAAGGAAATATGCTTATGACGTGGAGCACAAGGTGTCCAACGAACGCATTAGGAGGTTATTCACAAACTTGAGCGTCACCAGAGTTCCCGGAATTGCGCTTCTATTCTCGGAACTGGCAGAAGGAGTTCCGCCTATATTTCCACATTTTTATCACCAATCTCCCTTCCATCCATTCCGTCGTTGTATTTGTCTGTGTAAAGTATTTGCCCGTCAGCACAGTACCAGCTGAAGGACGTTTTCGATTCCGACAAGTGCATCCAAAAGAATACAAAATGTATCGATGTGTTGGATTGTATGGCTACAAAGACATGAGGATTGGGAATGTAGAATTCGAAACTGAGTTACTGGATTCCTTGAAACAATTTATACTGACCGGACCTCATCAAATTGAAATAAGAGTGAGCCATAGATTTGACAATAATGATCACTTGACAGATAAATTAGTTGGGCCTGAAGACAGTCAAATCCAAATCAATTACTCATTCAAGCCGAGTCGGAGTTGCAGCAGGATGTTGATTTCTTGGAAAAAGCCAGAGAGTCGGGTGAAGTGGTATATTTCTTGGGGGAGAGCCAGGTGAGTACCAGGAGGGGTTCATCATTGGTTAAGAAATTTGTGGTTAACTATGCATATCACTTTCTGAGGAGGAACTGCAGGCAGGGAACCACTTCTTTGGACATTCCCCACAGAAATATCTTGCACGTTTCCATGAACTACCAGATTTGATTTCAATCAAATTTAGGTTTATTGTGTATGGACTGTCTAACATGTGTATGGACTGAGCGAAGTGATTTGTAATCTTTGATTTGGTTTTAGTAAGTGGTATGTATAATATGTGTGCAAATTAGTAAGTGGTATCTATAATATGTGTTTGCAGTGAGCAAAGTAATTAGTAATCTATTATTTGATTCTAACGATTGATTATTGATGTTGAAGAAGTTACGATTGATTATTGATGTTGAAGATGTTGTACAATGCACGTTAATGAATTACCTGGGTATTTAATGAAAGTTATTAGGGATTGTAATTTTGTGCTGAAAGGAATTGTAGATCAATTTTTTTTCTCTGTCACGAATTTATATCTTCAGTTCTTCTGGATTGTGAATTTATACGTCTTTGTAATTTTGTAAACTTCGTTACTTTTACGATGATTAAAGCCCACCAAATAAAAGAGTTATTATATATTTAGTTTCTTGCGGATCACAGTCAAAAATTTAAAATACATTGATGTGTATTAAACCTAAAATAATGTTTGTTCTTCCAGTTATATACATTCCCGCCAGCCTTTATATTGAAATCAAATTGACTTTAGTCATTCCTGTTGCAAGCTACTTATGCCGAAAGGGAAATGACAAAGTTTGTGATTTGCCAGATTTGTAGCTTCAAGTAATCAAATCCATTGTTATTTTTTTTAATGAGTGGGATCAGTTTGTAAAATTGGATTGATAATTTTTAGGTACAAATAAATTGATAGTTTCATAAACTGTAACTGTAGTGCTGTTGCTTATAGCTATGATTCTCGCTTACTCAAGTTAGGGTTTTCAAGTTGTTGCTTATAGCTATGACTCTCTCTTACTCAAGTTAGGGTTTTCAGCTACTTGCCTCCAGCTCCCTTTGTTAGCGATAACTAGCTCATCCGTTAGCCCTTCCCTATCTATCAGTATTCAAGTCAAACAGATGCATGCATATCACATAATGAACAACCTACACATTAATTGTGTGAATCTCTTTCACAAGTGCTATCCCATAGTTAGCCACACAAGATATTGTTAAGGCCAAGTTTTTCTTAAGTTTTGGATATCTTGCACATAAACTTTATGTCACTCATAGTCTGTGTTATTCCACTATATGTTAGAATTAATTATTTTCTATTGTGGATTCTACACTTGGATGACATGATTGTGACTTGGAAAATATATTTCTTAAAATCATAGTTCCCAAGCTCATAGGAGTTATGACACAACAATTATCACTTTATGAGTTATGATGGTTCTTGAGGTCAAAGTTCTAGAGGTCATATTTTTTAAGGTCATAGTTCATGTGTCATAAGAACTCATGAGCTATGACAATTATTGAGGAAATATGACCTTACGAACTATGATAGTCCTTGATGTGATAGTTCCTAAGGTCAATTTTTTAAGAAATATCATAGATCCTAAGGTAATAGTTCATATGATACTAGAATTATGACCTCATGAACTATGATAGTTACTCAGGAACCATGACCATATGAACTATGATATTTCCTTAGGTCGGAGTTTTTATGACACATGATCTATGACCTATGGAACTATAATAGTTCTTGAGGCCAAAATTACTAAAGTCATAGTTCCTATATCATAGGAACTTAGAAACTTTGACCCTGGGAACTTTGATAATTCTTGAGTTCATACATTTTATGAGACAAGAACTATGATAATTCCTAAGGTCAATCTTCATGAGGTCATAGCTCCTATGGTCATTGTTCCTAATCTCATTATTCCTATGCAATAGGAACTTAGAAACTATAACCTCGAGAACTGTGATAATTATTGAGGTCAAATTTTATAAGGTCATTGTTCATAAGGTCAATGTTCTTTAGGTCATGGTTCCCAATGTCAAAGTTCCTTAGGTCATAGTTCCCAAGGTCAAAGATCCTTAGGTCATAGTTCCTGAGGTAATAGGTTTTATGGAATTGCAATTATGACCTTAGGAACTATGATAGTTCTTGAGGTCAAATATCTCACTACTACATTGGGCCAATTTTATGACAAATTACTAACACAGGTTTGTCGGAACAACGTCGCAAGTACGACGAAGGATACAAATTTTTTTTTGTGTCACTTTCATCACAAGTACGACGAAGGATACAATTTTTTTTTTGTGTCACTTTCATCACAAGTACGAGGATACAAGTTTCATCATACAACATACACAATGTTTTGTTGTACCATTGACCTATGTACATTGAAAAACCAGAGTGTTCTCATCATTAGTTCATCGTAAGAGAGACTAACCTATGACAAACGTGCATCATAATTGACCGATGTCAACAACCATTGTCATCAGAGGTTTGTCGTACAATCGACCAATGCTCATCTTCAATTTATTATATCATCAAACATAGTTTTTCCTAGATCTAGCATGTTTTCTTTGCCAGTGTCGTAAGAGTGACTAACCTATGATGAATATGGATCGCAATGGACCAATGTCCACAATCATTGTCTTCATACATTTTTTGTAACATCGACAAATTTTCGTCATAAGTGTGTTGTACAATCAACAAATGTTTTTCATAAGATCATGTAGAGTTTGTTGAACCATAAAAAATATACTGACAAACCTGCTTTGTTTTTTATGGTGATTGGGTCAGACAGATAATGTTACTTTAGTCAAACAAGTGATGAACTAATTATTCGATGGTATGATGACGGTTTTATTAATTAACAATATTTGTTTTTATCATGCCATGTTCAGCCAGGAGTTGAACCAATAATTATTCCTTTCTCATAGACTTGAAAAATATTGGGGTCTAGAATAATATCAATTTGGGTTTATGGAGTGACCTTGCACTTGGGATAAAAATGTGACAATGAGACCGCCTTCATTGTGTGTTGAATAGTTTGGGATCATCCATTCCTCTGCGTAGGTTCCTTTAATGGACAATACATTTGTGAAAAAATGTGGTGATATGCCTTGATTAAAACTATAGTACAACTCTTAAAGCATACTAACCACGAAGATGAAAGAAATAATAATTGAGACCCAAATTTAGTTGAAATGAAAAAATGTTAAGAGTCTGTAGTGAAAATGGTATAGGGAACAATTTTATGATATTGAGATATTCACTAAGAACGTTTTATGGGGATACCCAAGGAGATTACAATAAGTGGATCTTGCTAACCTACTGTTTAACGATACTATATTCCCTTTTTGCTCAAAGTCCCAAAACCTACATCCAAACGAAAGAATAACAACAATACAACACAATCTACAGATTGTGGCATAGTCGCATTTGGTCATACAACATTACACAAAGGGAGCGCTCAAATAAAAAAAAATCATCTTTGAACATTCAAAAAAATATCATTATTAGAAAAATGCTAAATGAAAGACCAATTCTATCTAAATACATTGTTTTGAAAAAACAAAATGATGTTAATAATAACAACAACTTAGTTTAAAATGGAATATGGTTTCTCCAATTAACAAGCTCATTCCATTTGGTTTAGTAGGGACCAACATTCACCAACATATCCTCTCTCAAAGTAATAGAGAGCACAATTAGGCTAACATACAACTGATTTAAGAACGATTCTTTTAGTCTTATTCTTATGAACCAAGTTATCCCTTTCATGTTTGTTATAAAGCCTCTCCAAGACACACTTTTCCTTACATTAAGGAAAGTTGCTAAGGTCGCAATAACGAGGGCTGATATCTATTAGCCGATTACAATGAGGTGAAATTGTAGGATATACATGGAATTAGTTACAAAAGTAAGATCAATCCACAATAAAACAAAAAGGAGATAGTATGCACTTACCACTCTCCTCAAACATAGTGACGATACAAATGAAATTACTACTTATCAAAACATACTCATTGTATAGGACCCATTATGGCTTGTGATCAACATAGGTTGAAGGATGCAACTGAAGAATCCGTGTATTGTAAATCAAGACAAACAGTCATAACACATATAAAAAAATAAATGAAAACATACATCAGATCATGTGCATATGATAGAAGAAAAAAAAATCACACTTACAATTAACTTCATAAGATCGTGTCAATCAAATATTTTTTTCACACTTGATTATATTTTATTGTGAGATACTATCCACTTCACTCTCGATGACCCACCTGCATGAAATATGTTGCAAGCATTTCCTTCCTTAATTTAATATAGTACTCATGATTTTTAAAATCATTACTACACAACTTGAGGTTGTATCTTGTCATGATGTGAACTAACTGATGTCTCGCATTGTCAGCAACTTTGAGAACCCTTGCATTTATAAAAAATTGTATCACCAATTTGGATCTTCATTTGCAAAACCAACGGAATAAAATATTGGAATCAACCACAAAGAGTACAAAAAACAATTAATAGATGCATGATCATGATCCAAGTCATGTTTGGACAAATACCAAGGTTTGTGGTAGGGAAGAAGGGTAAGGTTCTTTGAACCATGGATGTGAAAGATTAACATAATTGTACTAAATGAGTGAATGAAAATATACTTGCATAAAGGAAAATAATTCCACATCATGAAAACAAGTAGATAAGTTTCTTGTTCGGTTGGATTGTGCTATTTAACAAAGTATCCCTCGTCCAATCAAAACGTGACGTGTTCCAAATAATTTGTCACTCAAATTTGAAACAAATTATATTTTATTATTGCAATGGAAAATTATGAAACTATTTCCATTTGTAGCTCAAGGAAAAGTCTAGGAATAATGTGTTAATCACCAAACTTTCCTCTGCATGCTTACTTCAAAATAGTCTTTGGACCACTGCAATCCTCTAACCAAATGCTATATCCAACTTCTTCTCCAATTGTCACATCCATTTCCTCTTCTACACAATCAGAAACAAGCATAGCATCCACCATAGGAGGTTGAGTGCAAGAAATCCATTTTCGATTGTTATTATACCTAAATTCTACCACAAATTGAGGAATGTGCAAGGAAACATGGTAAATTCAGAGAAATATATATAACTCAAACAAGCATCAAACTCCAAACATAAGATAATTCTACAGGAACAAAAATACATAGATAAATATGTATCCCACCACCACTTTTGCAATGCTCAATTTGCTACAATTTTCTACATTTGCATGAATACTCCACTTATAAGAAAATAGAGTTGAACTTTATACTTAACATGCTAACTTGGCTAGGCTTTAGGATATTCTTAAAAGATCAGTGAGAACCCTCTTTTCAAATGCATCAACAAAAGTGTGTTAATCAATGTTCCAACAAGTTTCTGATGTGTGGGGATGCAAGTTTGTGGGGCATGCAAAGTACATCTAGAGAATGTGCTCATGTTCACTATACATTAGGGTATATAGGAGCTTTTCAAATGCATCAACAAAAGTTTTTTAATCAATGTTCCAACAAGTTTATAGTGTGTGGAGATGCAAGTATGTGGGGTATGAAAAGTACATCTAGAGAGTGTGCTCATGTTCACTATACATTAGGGTATATAGGAGTTAATACCCCAACATAAGGGACCCCTCCAAAAATAAAGAAAATATAGAAAAAATTACATAGTTTATCAATGGTTAATGATGAATAAGAAACAAAGAATATCCAACATTCAAATCCAAGTTATAAGTTTGAGGAAAGTCCTCTCTAATAATTTGTAGGTGGATTCTAGGGAATCCCCAAAAAAACTATTGTTACATGTTCCAAGCTAACATTTAAGTGGGAAATGAGAAAAAAATCCATTGTTGTCACAATTTTTTGGCTATCAATAAAGCTAGAGATCCAATACATTAGGTCTCTCCAGCGTGTTCCAAGTAAATCTAGTGAAAAGGAAACACAATTCCTCTTCCATTACAATTTTTCATCCAAAAAATATGAACCCATTTCTCACCATCAATCAAACAATCTTCAAAGTGATATTTTATTTTGGGTTAGGGTGTTTCTTAGGGTTTATATTGTGTTAAGAAGTTGGTGGGATTCACTACATGTGAGTAAGAGAAAGAGTAAACTTCTTCAATTTTGAAAAATTAAGAAGTGATGAATTGGTAGCAAGCTCGTCCAGAAGCACCCTGACTGATAGGGAACAATTGTAAACATACCCATTTGCAGAGGACATCCTCAAGGTCATCTCACAACAGATACCAAATTCTATTGGGACATTCTTGGAATCCCAAGTAAGTATGGAGAAATGTGTCCCCAAATTGTGGGAATGCACCCATGCTACATTGGTGTTAATGAAAATTCCTAAGGGGTAACCCCTTCAAAGATCTATGAAACAAGGATGCCCACTCACACCATATCATTTATGTGATTGTTGCATATGTTTTGGGTTACTTATTTAAGGTAGCTCATTTACACAGATGGGTCAAGAGCACCAGTTCCTTGGGTTATGGAGCTACTTAATGTTCACTACATATATGACTCATCCCTCTCCCCATATCTCACATGACAATATTTTTAGGGAACTTTGTAATACTTTTAACAATTATATTGAAACTGTTGGGACTAGCGGGTGAAGGAAAAACAAAAGCAATCATCATCGACCAAGACGATTATGCATAACTATTTTGTTCCAAGTGATTTCAACATTTCCTATTAATATGACACAACATGTACGAAGTATTTAATAATAAAAAAATAAGTCGCCACTAGCACTAGCTTGCAGGGATAAAATACATTAACTATATACCTGCCAGCATTAGGCTTAAAAAAAAGCCACATTGCATGATAACTAACGCATGTCCAAAATTAATAGTTCCATTATAGAAAGTACACCAAACAATATTGTACTCGCCATAATCAACCAAATTGAAGATTTCCCCGCTACATGAATCAATACACCATTTTGTAAACACAGAGGCTTCGTCCGACGGAGAATGAAGCTTGAAAGGTTGTCTTGCTTTCTTGTTTGCTTTTGCCGATGCTTTCTTCTGCGATCTCGGCTTGAACGTGGCGACCCCCTAGGTGAACCCAAGAAGATCCCATCTTGAACCTTCGAACAACCCACCACCTTACTGCCCTTAGCGGCCACCTGCCTAGCAGGACTTACCACAATGCTCTTCAGGACCTAAGTGAGCTTCTGACAATCTTCTCAGTGAACTTTCGGGCACCAACCTCGAGTGAACTTCCGACAATCTCTTTAGTAGGCAAACATAAATAGAAAAATACATAGCAAAGAGAATAGACAATTTACAGAGATAAACATGCGGAAGCTAATTTGTATTATATGAGCCAAAACGACATGGGTTTACAAACTTGAACTTGAGAACAGGCTTCTCTCTCTCAAAACATTCCTCACAGACTTATAGACTAAAACTAAATGTTTCTGCAACATTAGATTCGTGTTGGCCTAGCCAGAATCACGTACTCTTATCAAAGCAACTTAAAAGAAAGACCAAAAGCTCAAAGAGAGGGAGCTTAGAAGACTCAGACTGACTAAAAACTAAGACCCTTTGCTATGAACCTCCCTTCTCCTTATATACAATTTTTTGGAGAAAGGAATCATTTTTTGAAATTACATTCTACTTATTCCCCTAAGAATCAAATCTACTTTCTAGATTTATTGTATACTTGGCGGAGAGAACATGCAAG
>SNQJ01S0004808.1:136969-151301 GCA_010110895.2 Picea sitchensis
TCCTTATATACAATTTTTTGGAGAAAGGAATCATTTTTTGAAATTACATTCTACTTATTCCCCTAAGAATCAAATCTACTTTCTAGATTTATTGTATACTTGGCGGAGAGAACATGCAAGAGCCATCCGACCAATATTCTAATCATATTTCCACGTATTTGGAAGTACCTTGGAAATGTGGGTCAAACCACACCAAAATCCAGAGAAGTGCTATGGGTTTCCAAGATTCCTTGCGGCAGATAAACGACAAGAGTTTGTACAAAGTGGAGTTCGTATCGTGAACCCACAAAAATCGACTGACACCACTGTCGGCCAGTAAGACATGATAGTGGACAGGTCCCACTAATAACCTTTATTCAACAGGTTGATCATGAAAATGGTTAAAACAATATGGATCCCAATGTTGTGTAAAAACCTCTGGGTACATATTTGGTTCTTCATTGCTATCTTCTTCTTGTTGAAGGACATATTTGATTCTGATGACCCAAGGATGCTTTTCATCTATGAACATGTTCATGAAACCAATATTGGAGATTTGGCCAAGACAATGAGCATTATCTGATAGGTTTACTTGGTGGACAAATTGCCAANATATGGATGAATGGCACTTGAGTTTAAACCAACATTTTTCCACTATGCTTCAAGCCATTCTAGTTCAAGATTAGTGTTATTTCTAAAATTACTTGAAAATTTAATCATGCAGTAATAATATATGTATCTTTCACTCCATAAAAAAATGTGGTCCCACATAGCCTTGTATTGATGATAATTGATTTCAAAAAGTCTTTGAGAAGGATCTTGTTGTGGCCAAGACTGTAGAGATATCATTCGGTTGATAACAAAATAAGAATGGTTTGGTGTAGTCTGCCATTGTTGTAGATTTTGACAATACCATCTTCTGAATGTAGAACACAATCTGGTTATATCTCCCATTTCTACCAATTTTTCTCTGGCTGCAAGGGTTGGCGCCTGGTGCATTCTTCCTATAAGATGTTGAGGTGGAATTACATGTATGCTAGTGTTGGAAGAAAATCCTGGGAGCCCAAACTCAATCCCTTTAGACCAACGCAATTCCTAGTGTGGTGCCCATTTTTGATGATATTTTGTCCATCCAAGGTTATCATCAATATGATTTGTTGTTGGTATATTATTCAAATCATCCCAAGTTTCTATAATGATAAGACTTGTGGTTGGAAAAAAGACAATATTTATCTATGGTTTTGAAATGAACGGAAGTATTTTTTTGAAAGGAGGACCATTGCTTATAAGACTAAGGATGGTGAGATAATAGGTTGGATGACCTAAGGATGTTCTTGCTGACCCATGTGGTTCAACAACTGCAAGAAAAGGAGTTCCTAGGACACAATCTACAGGAAGATCAACGAGGAGGAATTTCATACCAAGGGAACCTTGGTCAAACCATATTAATGCCTTAGGAACTTCAAAGCTAATATTGGTAGAAACATTTCCTAGACCTACAACATAATATTTACTAGGGAGCCAATATTTAGAAGGGATCAAGTCTTGATTGAGTAAATTCACGTCAGAACCAGATCTAACAGAGAATTGAGGAAGAATATTTCTCCTTCAATTTCTATAATGATTTCAACATGGTATTTTTGGTATTGGATAGTCAATATTTTCATAGCATTTAACCCTTGTAAATGGTTGGGATCATGTATGGCGATGTGTAGATTATTTTCTTGTTCATTGGCCACATATTCAAGTGGAGGAGGAGATGATGTCACTTGTTCTTTTAGAGCTTTTATTTTTTGGCGAGCCCAAGAATCAACTTTATATGAATCTTGAGAAGTTCCTTCATATTGATTAAGCTTGAGGCGAAGTTCTACAACTTCTTTCTTTAGATAAAATACTTCTTTAGCCAAACCAGTCAAAGAAGGATGTTGGAGCTTGGTCTCCTTATTATGCTTGATAAAAGACTTGGTATTTCTTTCAAATGAAGAATTTAAAAATAAAGGCATCGTACCAATTGAAGAAGAAACTCTTGGATCCTTTTGTTTTTGTTCAGAGGCCATTGTTTTTAAAAAGGATTCTAGAAGACCTTTCTTCATTTCCCCTTCTGGTAAAGATTTGGTCTATGCTAGCATTTGAGCATCCTGATCACCTGTGTCTTTCCACATACATACTTTTATTTTTTCTCTATGCTTGGGAGAGTCTGATGTTGAATCTGAACCAGAAGAATTTTCACATAAACAATAGTTAGGATCATTACAATGGCAATGAAGAGCCATGAAAAATTCTTCATCGGATGAAGCATACTCAAATTCTGAAGTATTTGTTGATTCTGAGCAACAACCTTCATGGATAAGATGAACTTATTCTCTTTTGACAAAATGATGGTGAGGACATTGGCTTGTGGTATGATCATTTGCTCCACACCTATTACATTGTGTTCTATTTGTTAATTTTCGCTCAGTTTCTATGCCGGCCTTTTGTTGTGCTTCTCTGGCCCTTTCTTCAGATATTTTCCCTTTGGAATTTCTTGAAGTTTTTCCCTCTGGGCATGAGCTTGCAATGTCTCCGGATTTACCACATAGCCAGCATTGTACTTTATGTCTTTCTTGAGCAAAATGTGTTTTTAGTTTTATATCTTCTAGATTAAAGTAGTGAGTTCTTTGTGTATACCTGGATTTTTTGGTTGGACTCCATCTATCTTTCGTTGTCTTCATATTGTGTTGGTGCTTATTTTCTTTCTTTCTCCGCTTGACAGGGTCAGCCAGATATAGTCCATATTTTCCATAGACAAATTACTATCTGGTAGATGAGACAATTTCTGGATAGACTTGTGGACTTTCATATTTTTACATAATCCTATCAAGGCTTTGGTGACGAGTGAGTAAATTTCACCCCAAGTATACATTTCATAAGGTAATTTGAAGATTTCTTGCATTTTGAGATATTCAACAAATTTGCTAGGGATGGCGGCAAGGTATACTTGTTTCCACAAAAGATTCTGGCTATCTTTTACTTCATATATCCTTTTGGTCCATTCTTTGTGGAATTCTTCGTATTCAGACATCTTTCTACATTTGATATTCATTAATATCAGTTCATGTTTGTCAGCAATTTCTTCTTCTGTCCCACACTAGTGTTCTAAGATTAGTGTGGTAAGGGTTCCAATCATATTACTCTATGGTGTTCCATTAAGGTGATAAACTACATCTCCTTGGTCATCTTTGAGTATTTTTGCTTCCATTTTTGCTATCATTATTGGAGATGAGATAATTTCCCACCATTTACTCAAAGTTCCCATGAATCATTGGATCAAAGATTTGCATGCCTCTATTTTAGTTTTCCCTTTCATACACATTATTATGTAAGAAACATACATTCTGTCAAGCAATTGGTGAATCTGGCCAACTGACAGACCATCTATATTCCATTCGAGAAACCATTCTTCACCAAATGACTGTGAATCATGAATTTTTCCTTTTCCAAGAAGATCAGGTGATGGTCGTCTGCTCATATGATGAGATATATTTTCATATGAAGGGCGTTGGATGCAGACCAGGGAAAGATATGGATTGGTAGAGGAAGAGGGATCAACGTCTTTTGCCAGAAAATGAGCTGGGAATTTTTTCTGAATTTCTTTTTCTTTTGGGATATATATAGGAAAAATGATAGATATGGGTGCATGGGGAAGAATAAAAGACCGAGGAATTGGTTTATCTGGATGAATATATTTCTCTTTTATTTTTAAGAGAGTTTTTCCCACTACTGAAAAAACTTCTCCTAATCCTTCCATTAATTCCTCATGATTTTTAGCAAAATCATCAGTTTTCTGCTTTACTAACTCTTGTGTTTTTTCAACATAATCAGTAATGTCCATTACTCTACTGTTTAATTGGTTTATAGACTGGACTATTGTGTTTGTAGAAACTTGTAGATCTCTGAATTGTCCTTTTCGGGCATAATCATTTGTTACAAAAGCGTGAGTAGCCATTCCTCTCAAGGCTGTATTAGTCCAGTTTATCTGTTCAGACACAGACTGTACTTTTCTTTCTAAACCAGATAGTTGGGCAGTTTCATCTTCCAACATAAGAGACACAACTCTATCTTGTTTGCTTCCATCTTCAAGGATAATGCCTTTGAAAGGCGGGAAGGTGGATGTTGATTCTACTGGTTTTCCTTCCAGGTTTTTCCATTCATGTCTATAAGGACTTCCTGCTTCTAACATTTGGACTGTTGGATTTTGCAATTTTTGTTTCCACACATAGAAAGAAATCCAAAGATTGGTTTTGGAGATAAATGTCTGTCATTCTTGAGACAGACGGGTTTTTTCTTCATTAGGGACGGATAGATTGAATTCTTTTGACTCTGGATGAGTAAAAAGATCCCAAATTAGCATTTTCTTTATCCATTTTTCTTCAATGGTGTTTTTTGGACATCCCATCATGATAGAGTGAAATTTATGGATTTCAAAAATATTTGGTTTGTGGAGAGATGAGGTATGGGATTATCAAATCTGCAGGTTGGAATAACTTTGTCACATTGTTCTATGTAACCCAATCCATACCTCGGAGATCCAGGTGGTCTCATACCTTTATAGACGTCTTGGAGTCTAGGATCTAATGTCTCAATGGAGGGCATGTGGATAACCCTTGTTAATATTTGGCAGTGATTCCCAATCCTGCATTTACTTGGACTCAGGTGCATTAACATCCGAACCATCTTTTTTCTGCTGAGGAGGCTTCCCATTTTGTGGGAAAACTTATCATTTGGCAGTCTTAGAGGAGGTCTGCAAGTCCAACCGTGTCAGCGTTCGGGGCACTCCATCAAGGCCCTTCCTGCCCTATGGCAAGGCCATCCTACACTAAATGTATTATCCGTATTGGACAATAAGAAAATGAAAAAATTTCCAACCAGAACAGAATGTCAGATGCTGGAATCCCCTTTAGTATTAATCTCTCCCTGGCTTGAGCAATGGAGATAAGTTATAAATAGATCTGAAAGTAAACTGCAGAAATGGATACACAAATATTTTTCCTTAGCTTTTGAATTCTCTTGGATAATTCTAGAATCCATGTATGTATTCTACTCTTCCATTATTTTACATTCAACAGAAACCCACACAAAATTAGAATTGATTCTTCAGGTATCATTATGGGGGGAGAAAGGAGGGAAGAAGGGCCTCTGATTGGTACGTGAGTAAGGAAGGGCCTCTGATTGGTACGTGAGTAAGGAAACAATGATTATATTATAGTGTTTTTGTATTCAACTCAATCGTCACCCCAGAAAGAAATGCAATTGTGTCTCTCAAATTAGTAGATTTCCATATGGAAACACTAGTCCTCGCCCTCTTTCTAGGGTTCTAGGAGAATGCTTTCTCACCTTCAACTGTTATGCACTATGGAAAGGAAGTAGTTTTAGCATGGTTACGTGGTAACAATTTCTTCCCGTCGCTGACAAACGTGTGAGGCATAAGCTATATGCATGCATGGAAGAGTAACGGAAATTGTTGGAAAATAATATTAAACATGCAATGACTTCTTATTCCTATGATCACTAGCTACTTTGTGCATCATTTAACGGATGAATTTTTTTTTGGATAATAACATATAAAGCATGAATTATTTTTGTGCCTGTATTTTTGTGCATTGTCCATGCAAGATATATTTTACATTAAATTTGAAATTTTGGTGTGCCGTAAGGGGCACTGATACCACTCTTTTTATTCGATAAAAAAATATCCTACATTCAACAGGAACCATGTCAAAAGTTATGGTTACATGTTTTACTAACCAAAAAAACCTCCATCTCTAGAAATGGGACAATTTGGGTGCCCTGTATAAAACACCTTAAAGTTTAAGCACACAAAAATGAAAACAAAATAAAGAATACTACGATCTTCTAGACAAGCCCTCTCATGATTGCCTTATGCATTCTGTCAAGAGTGTAGAGATTTCAATGTATGGAGGATCAAAGAAGAGGCTTAGGCTTATAGAACAGTCATGGCTCCTCAACTGCAACAATCAATGAACTATTAAAAGTAAGGGATAAATCATTGCAACAATTGCACACCCTCTTTTTAAAGAAGATAATTGAATGTATGCACCATGTTCCTAAATGGATGTATTTGAAATTTTTGAATAAGGTATTATGTTTACATACTTTTGATTACATAATTTTATTCAAGTTGTTCTGCAATGTGCGAACATATGTAGTTGTTAAATAAATGTATTTGGAATGTGTGAATAAGGTATTATGTTTACATAATTTTGATTACGTAGTTTTATTTAAGTTGTTGTATAGTGTGCAAACATTTATTTTTATAGATTTTTCATTTTATGTATAATTTGCATTAAGTTCTCATAATAATGAAAAAATTATTGGAAATAAACATTACTTGATTGGTAAGAACTTTAATAATAAAATGCTCAACATTCCAAGCTTAAGATTGTCACTTTTTCAAAAATAAGTACTGGAATCATTTTTATGGCAATGATGCATGTATGATCTCTTTAGTATGTATAAGTTTGTTTCTATTCATTTACAAAAGAATAGAACATAGTTCTGAGATGAATAGATGTATCATGTCCATTTTAGTTTTCGAATGCTTGTTAAATTTGATACTATGAGAAGATAAATGATCATTTTTTTTTTTTTACTTTTTTCTTTCACTTGGAAAATTACTTGCAAAATCATGATGTAGCTACATTCTGACATGGAAATTCATCATGAAAATTGATCAGGCATTGGTGCAAAGCTTCCAGGTTTGCACTGGGTTATGAAGAAAAAGATTGGAAATTTGTATGAGAATGAGAGTAATGAAGCCAATCTATTTTCTGTTAGAGTTGGGTATCTTTTTCTTATAGTGGTTGTGAACATCTTTTTGTAGGGAAAACAACCTTGGAAAAATTACACACACATATCATTAAATAGAGAACCCACTGTGGATTTCATTGCCAGTGTTGCATCATCTCTTGGGATAACCATTGATATGCATTCCATTGTTCATGTTGTAGATGGGATTCAAGACAAGGATGTCAAAGGGGATAGCATCCATAAGTAGTTTTATCTTTATTTTTTATGTTTTATATATGGATTAATTAAATAATAAATAACCCAATGATTGTAAAATTATGTTTGTCTATTTGTTCGAGAAGCTAAAGGTATATGGATGACATGCTCACCAAGGTTGCTCATAATCAATAGAAACATAGTGAGTATCCAAGGTCGAACCATCACTCATAGCAGCATACCAATCACCAATTATAGTTCCACTAATTTAAGAAAAGTATGTAGAGGCAAAGGTAGACTATGTTCAAATGCTAGTTATGGTTGGAAAGATAGTTTGATATAGCTTAAGAGTTGACATAACGAAAAAACAAAGGAGTAGGAGTAAATATAGGAGAGGATAAATTCACATTACGTTCTTAATTTGTTAATATATCCCTATCTAACTAGACTTTTATCTATATTTTTAAGTGCAAATAGAAATGAATACCATCAATTAGTTGATTCCCCCCATACAATTAGTAAGAAACTACTCGAAGTTTCTTCGAATATCCATCATGGTATTTAAATAAATCTAGAGGAGGCAATGAATTTATCAATGATTCAATGAGGATAGATGACGACCTACCTGATGCTCATGTGTACAAAGTTAAATTTGTAGCCATGAAGTTAGAAAAAAATGTACAATTTATACATGAAATGAATTCTATCTTGTATAAGTATTTCATTTTGTCAAACCTTGATGAGGGTGAATGAATTAGTTGGGGGATGGATTAATACATACCTTCACTTCAGTACAAGGAGAACACCTTCTAGTAGAGGATTTTGTGGACGTTTTTAACATAACAAAATTTGGAAAAAAATTCAAAAAAACCTCGGATACAACCTCCTTGATTGGATGCAAAGGTTTTAGTAGACGTTCTATATAAAAAATGTTTAACAGTTGGTTTTCATTTATATTGTTGGACAATTGGTTGTCATTGATGCCAACAAGTAGTGGTTTTCATTGACGTCAACATATGTGATGGGTGTGTTCGAAGAAGTATGCAAAGTGATCCCCTTATGGCATATCTTTAAGAATGGAACTCACAAGAAGATGCTTTGAAGAAGTCTACAAGAAACCCGTAGGTGTGTTCATGTATCTCGAAGTTGTTCAATGTAAATGTATGTAAGACACTCATAGATGGATAGTCTTCGTCATGACGTATCCAATGGTAGGTGATACACCACATAGTTCCTAACGGTTGGGAAGATATGATATCATGAATTTGGCAGCCCCAAAGAAGGGATAAGAAGCCCCTAATTGGTTTCAAGTCATTAATGAAAGGGTAAAGTGCTTGTGACAAGAAAGTTCAAGAAACCCTAAAGTTAAGGAAAGAGGTTACTTGAAAAAGTATAAATACACCTCAAAGAATCCCTCATTAATACACACACAAGTTCATTGACTATCTATCTAAGTGATAAAGTGATTCTTATATGATGTAACCAAGGATATCTANTGAATTTATCAATGATTCAATGAGGATAGATGACGACCTACCTGATGCTCATGTGTACAAAGTTAAATTTGTAGCCATGAAGTTAGAAAAAAATGTACAATTTATACATGAAATGAATTCTATCTTGTATAAGTATTTCATTTTGTCAAACCTTGATGAGGGTGAATGAATTAGTTGGGGGATGGATTAATACATACCTTCACTTCAGTACAAGGAGAACACCTTCTAGTAGAGGATTTTGTGGACGTTTTTAACATAACAAAATTTGGAAAAAAATTCAAAAAAACCTCGGATACAACCTCCTTGATTGGATGCAAAGGTTTTAGTAGACGTTCTATATAAAAAATGTTTAACAGTTGGTTTTCATTTATATTGTTGGACAATTGGTTGTCATTGATGCCAACAAGTAGTGGTTTTCATTGACGTCAACATATGTGATGGGTGTGTTCGAAGAAGTATGCAAAGTGATCCCCTTATGGCATATCTTTAAGAATGGAACTCACAAGAAGATGCTTTGAAGAAGTCTACAAGAAACCCGTAGGTGTGTTCATGTATCTCGAAGTTGTTCAATGTAAATGTATGTAAGACACTCATAGATGGATAGTCTTCGTCATGACGTATCCAATGGTAGGTGATACACCACATAGTTCCTAACGGTTGGGAAGATATGATATCATGAATTTGGCAGCCCCAAAGAAGGGATAAGAAGCCCCTAATTGGTTTCAAGTCATTAATGAAAGGGTAAAGTGCTTGTGACAAGAAAGTTCAAGAAACCCTAAAGTTAAGGAAAGAGGTTACTTGAAAAAGTATAAATACACCTCAAAGAATCCCTCATTAATACACACACAAGTTCATTGACTATCTATCTAAGTGATAAAGTGATTCTTATATGATGTAACCAAGGATATCTATGGAAAATTTCAGAAGGCGGATGAAGTGAAGAAGGGAGAAATTCCAAGGGAGGATGAAGTCTTGTCATGATGTGTTCTAAGGTATGTTATTTAAATATCACCTTACCATTTTTACTATAATGTTTTTTCTAGAATGAATCATATAGTGAAAATCAAAGGCTATTGATAAGACATATTAGGGTACCTATGATAAAAATTTCATCTTCTGGGTCATTGTGTATTTGGATATACACCCTATGGAAGATGGGGTTTTTGGCTAGTCCATAAACTTGTCTCAAAAAGGTGTTTCAGGTAAAACAATCATAAATTCTTCATAGAGGATAGAAATTTTATGATACTAATTACAGTGGAAAGATAACAATATGTAGTATCTTGTATGTGAATCTGATATAAAACATTGAGTGTGGGGAATGCTATACAAGTTTTCTCTCCAGAATAGGATAAAATTTAGGAAGGTTTTCCATTTTCTCAATAACTTTTATTATGAGAAGTTTCATACCCTGAAATTTTGAGGAGATGGAAGAACGATCTTTGTGTATTTGTGATTAATATGGAATACCTTTATCCATTACATGTACAAAGTTATGCTTGTTGAAAGTTAGGGTTTGTGACTAATAAAAAACTAATCTAGTGAGACTGAGGTAAAGTTTGATGAAGATGTTATTCTCTTGTTGTTTAAGTTGAGGAAGAGATATAGGTCTATAATATTGTGTATTAGGTCAGCTACAAGATCAAAGATATGTGTATGTTTTATTTTTTAAAGTTATTCTTATGTTGTTATGGTACATGCTTGAGTCATTTCATGGTAGTGATTATGCATGGTGGACTTTGGTGATGGTATACATGTGAGCGGATCTAGGTACATTTGGTTCATGCATCATATGGTACATGTTTGGTACATTGTTTATACATGGTATGGTTCAAGTTTTGATACATGGTTGATGTACATTGTATGGTAAAAGTTCTCGTACATGGTTGATGTACATGGTATGGTAGAGGTTCTGATACATGGTTGATGTACATGATTCATGTACATGTTATGGTGATGGTTTTGGTATCCATGTGAGTGGATATAGTTATAGTTGGTTGATGATGGTATATCAATGACCGTGACAGTGGTGGTGACAGTGACAGGTTGATGTGATAGTTGTAGTTAAAGGTTTATGTGACACTGAAAGTGACAGGTTGGTTGGTTTGACAATGACAGTGATAGGTTTGTTGATATGATAGTGAGAGTGACAGGTTGGTTGATGTATCATTGACAATGGAAGTTACAAGTTGATCAATGGTAGTGACAGTTTGATTCTACACTTATATTTCAGGGTGGGAGGACAGGGCAATGAAAGGTGCTTGTAGCCTCCTTCTTGTTGGTACTAGAGAATTCAGGGAGTCATATCTTCCTTTAGGTTGTTGCCTATAAATCAGGGGGCATATCCTCCTTCTAGTTGGTGCCGTACAACTTAGGGATTTGGTACTTCCTTCTGTGTGTTGTAGCTTCCTTCCAGTTGGTGTCGAAGAACTCAGGGAGTTGGTGCTTCCTTCAAGTTGGTTCCTATAAATAAAGGGGTTGGTTTCTCCTTCCAATTGGTGTTAGAGAATTTGGAATTTGGTGCTTCCTATGAATGTATTCTTGATATATATAAGAAAACATTATGTGGTTTTCTCCCATTTGGGTTTCCACGTAAAATTTGGTGTACTTTGCATGTAGTTACTTGATGTGATGATATTGCTTATGGTTATATCCTCATGATATATTGAATGCAATCATAAATGGTATATTGTTGATAAAGTTGAATTTCAGATATTGGGATTGAAATTGGTAAAACGTTCTCATACTAATTCAACCTTCCCTCTTAGTATTCCAACAGTTGGTATCAGAGAAGGTCTGTGAAGAAAATAGTTTAACCACTGGAATTTAGATCATGGATTTCATGGCTAAAAGATACATAGCTAATGGAATAACATGGTTCGATGGTCAGAATGGTCAAGGATATGAGATGTGGAGAAACAAGATTGAAGCATTTATAGGAGAATATGGGTATGATGTTTGGTACTTAGTTGTTAGAGGATACACCGGTTCAAATAAACCAAAGAGTGAAGCCAATAAAGAATTGTAACGGAACAACAAAATTGAAATGGAATTCATCATGGAAGGATTACCTAATTCGGTAAAATTCAAAGTTGGACAATGCTCAACCAAAGAACTTTGGGATAAATTAGAGAATTCCTACTCAAAGTAATCTCATCTAGAGCATGAAGATGAATAATATGTTGAATTAGTATGGGAAGAAAGAATCTCACCAGGTCAAAAAAATTCAGAAGAAGAATATTATGAGAGACACCTAACCAATGCTTTAGACAAGATGGTCAAAGAAAGAGAGAAAAACAAGTCACTCGAGGAAGAATTGATCAATATAAAAAAGGAGTCTCAAAATCCTAGCTCTGAAGAAGTCCAAAATATGATTACAAACCTAAAATTCCAAGTAGAAGAAGCCGAAAGGATTGATGAAGCGTGAAAAAGTCAGTTGGAAGAAAAGCAATTTTTCGAAGTAGAAATAGTAGCACAAAGAAATGAAGCAAAGAAGAGAAAAATATTTTGACTAGCCATCTGAAGGAAATATCCGACGACTTAAATAAAATTGAATCAAAATTCAGTCAACAGGAAAGAAGAATTGAAGAATAAATTGTCTCCTTGAAGACCCAACATGAAGAAGGAAAGACAAAGGAAGAAGTCATGAAGATCCAGATGATGAAGAAAGAAGAAGAATGTGTGAATCTTGAAGTAGAGGTTGTTACATTAAGATTTAAAGTTGTCAAGCTCATCAATAATATTGAAGAGGGAGAAAGCTCCACATCATCAGTAAATAAATATGAAGATAAATGTTACAGGTTGCTAGAAAGAAAACAATGAAGAGAAGACTAAGAGTTATGCAGAAGTAATCAAAGGTCGTACTAAAAGAAAGAATGTGAGCCTTCAAAGAAAAACATTCTAGAAATGAAGAATATTCAAGAAGAATATTATATAAGAGACAGATATCAAAGAAGACCCTCCACATTCAGGGATCAAAGAAATTTCAATCATTGTGAAGGAAAAAATAGGAGAGAAGATTGTGATCGTCCAAGGAATGAATTTAGAAGGAATAAATTACAAATAATATCATTCACTCCAATGTATGAAAGTTTATTTTATGGCCAATGTTTTATTTGTACTAACCATGTGCATAAAGATGCATATTAGAGAGCTTATGGAAGAAATGGTCAAGAATGAAATGCATATGTGACTCCATATAATATCGAATGTTACAAATGTTATAACTATGGACATATAGCTTGTGATTTTAGAAGCATGATGGATACTTCTATGAAACAGAACATTGATATCATATATAAGAAGGCTTGTAAAAGAAAACAAGAATAGGTAAGGGAAGAATATATGAATGAAGGACATCCATAAGTCATACTCTCGGGATTGGAAATAGTACCAGATCAGGACAAATCTACAAGAAAAGAGGAAGCTGTCAGATACAGGAAGGTTTGGAGAAGAAATGAAAAGCAAGAAGAACATGTGAATGTAAATGAGGTCCTAGATATTATACTCATAGGATTTGCAGTAGTTTGAGATCATGATGAATCCATAGGAAAAGAGGAAGAGGTCAAATTTTAGAAAGAGGATGATGAAGAATCCACATACAAAGAGAAATATTACTCCACATCAGAGTGGGTATTTTTTTTAGCCATCCAGCTTTGAGACTCCCAATAAATACGAATATTGAGCAGGGGGAGTCATAGCAACAACTCTACAGATCATAGAACTATCTTTTGAGTAGTATGAAGTATTTGTATTTTTTGGACATGAAGTTTCAGAGTGGTAGAGATTCATTGTATAAAGGATTCTAGGAATGCATTCAGACAAGGAATACATCGTTAGAAGAAGGTATGGTCATTGATATGAACTTGACAATCCATGATGAATTGAAGTCAAGTAAATTTGAATGATTTATATATATGTTAGTGAATTAAAAGAGATATAATCAATGAAAAAAGAAAACCATAAAAGAGGAAAGTAGGCATATACAAGAAATCCCACATTGATCTACACGACATATTGCAGTAAAATCAATGAAGAGAAATTGTCGGAGAAAGAGATCATAAGCATGAAGATAGGGGGAGTGCATGAAGTCAGAGAGATATTGGTCAGATAAGGTATAGGGATAGGGGGAGTTACCCTTTTACCCATGATGTCAAAGGGATAGAAATAGAAAGATCGAAAGACAAATATTATAAGCATGAATAAAATGGGAACATCCCCAAGGGGATATACCCTTTTCCATTGATGTCAAAGGGGTAAATAAAAACTGGGATAGAAACATGGGTCACAAGTGGAGTATGAGTGTTTCCATCAATGCTAAAGGGGGAGATTGTTGGCCAGTTGGTTTTCATCGATATTGTTGTAAAGTTGGTTTTCATTGATGTCAACAAGTAGTGGTTGTCATTGATGTCAACAAATGTGATGGGTGTATTTGAAGAATTCTCCAAAGTGTCTCCTTATGGCATATCTATAAGAATGGCCATAACGGGAAGATGATTTGAAGAAGTATAAAAGAAACCAATAGGTTTGGTCATGAAGCTTGAAGTTGTTTGAGGAATAAGGACATGAAGGACACTGTAAATGAAGTTAACACATGGCGTGCCTAAGAGGATTATATCCGATCGAGGATCGGTGTTTACTAGATGATTTTAGACGAGTTTCCAAGAGGCCTTGGGAACTCAACTTAACTTTAGTACTTCATATCACCCAGAGACTGACGGACAGACAAAACGAACAAACCAAACCTTGGAAGACATGTTGCGCATGTACGTGATGGACCAACAAAAGCGATGGGAGGAATTCTTGCCTCTAGTAGAGTTTGCTTACAACAACAGTTACCAGAGCACCATTAAGAT
>SNQJ01S0004809.1:0-15505 GCA_010110895.2 Picea sitchensis
TGTGTTGGATTTTTTACTTCTATCATTCTCTTCTTCTTTATCTTTTTCATTATCCTTTTTATTAACATTATTTACATGTGCCAATGTTTGGAAAAATATTTCTTGTGAGATAGGATATTTTTCATCTTATTTAGATATATACATGGATGTCTCACATCAATCCGTCTATACAAATTCAAATACTTCTTCTCGAAAAAAATCATTTTTTGGTTTGACCATTTTTTTATTGTATAGCTCATCATGCATTACTATGTTCTGGGTTGGCTTTATGGGAACCCTTTTTCTTTGTTGATTGTCAAAAATTTCAAACCTCGTTCTTTTATTTGGGGTAGGGTTCCTTCTTTGTTATGGTACTGGAATCCTCAGATTAAGTCCATAATTATCATTTCTTCTTAACCTTGTTGTTTCATTTTTCATTTGTCTAATATTTTTTTTCATCTGCGCAATCTCGATCCTTTGTTTCATCTCCTGGGTTGCATCAGGATCTATGTTCACATTCAGGATAGTTCATTTAAAAAATCATCCATTGACTATTTGATTTTCACCAGGTCGTGGCTTTTGTTCTTCATTCTTTTTCGAACTGGATTCTCCTTGATCATTAATGTTCAAATTATCCATCTTCCTTTGGAATCTTCCAAGAATAATGTTAGAGTCAACGCCTTTTTCAATCATGATTTCCTCCATTTCTATATATATATATTCATTTCTTCATCTAGAGTCTCAATTTGGGAGGATATAATAGAAAACTTCACATTTGATGGCATGGAATTTTTATAACAACCAAGTATTACTAGATCATTAGGCCTTTTATCTTCAAGGATCTTGTTCATTGTTTTATTGAATATGATATTAAAGTCTCCTATCCTCTCATTTTTCTTTAGACAAATTTGAGTAAAATTAGTGAGAAGAGGGTGATACGCGACTGGGGGATAAAACATATTTAGGAACATGGATTTGAGATCATCAAATGAGTCGATCAATTTGGTGGACAATGTTGTGTACCATTCATAAGCTTGGCCGACAAATTTTGGAGAAATAACCTTACCATCACATCATCATGTTCAACAAGATGGAAATCGCAAACATCTAGAAAAAAATAAACATGTCCTTTAGCATCGATTGTTCCATCTCTGGAAAATGCTTTCAAATTACCTTTAGGAAGAACATGGAGCTCATGTTGTTCACCTCTAAGGCCGAGGGGGGAGTCTTTTATCCTTTTCAGGTTTCTAAATCCTTGTCTTTCTTCGTGTCTTCTATCCTCTTGCCTTCCTTCTTATATTTTTTCATTTCTTTATTCTCATCTTTCTTCATGTGGCTCTTCACGTATTTCTTCCCTTTTATCCATGTCTGGAAGTTTCTTCTTTTCTTCAAGAGTATGTTTTTTTCTTTCTGAGGTATGCATCTTATTTTTGTTGCTTCTAGTCATTGGTCCTTTATATTCATCCATATTCAATTCTCACCCTTTTGTTGTGCCCTTCGAGCTCGTCTCTAATTTCTATGATCTTGTCTTTCTTCTCTCCTTTGTCTTCGAAGAATCTCTATTTATTCTTCTTGGACTAGTGTTTCCCAAGACATTTCTAATTCTTCTCTAGTTCCAATTGTTGTTATAACATGGTTATATCGTTGATGCAGAATACTTCATTGGTTATTCAATCTGATTTCTAACTGGGGCTTGTTAGCCTGAGGAAACGTCATGTACTTTTGTGATGCAAAAGTAATTTAAATATTCCAGTTTGTTCCTCAGTATGGTCACCAAAAATGTTGACGCTTGAATCCATTAGGAACAAAATGACAACCTCATGAGGATGTGAATCCTCCTGGTTTTTTAAAGAGGTGGTACTCCAATTTGGCTTATGATATTCTTTGTGATTCTAAATAAATAATAATATGGGACCCTAAGATAATCCAATATTTAATGCTCAAGAAAAATAAAAATATTGAAAAATAAAGAGTATCTTTTATTTAAAAGAGATTTCCTAAGAAGTAGACCAGGAATCTTAGACATCACACATTTAAAAAAATGGACAAAATTTCCTCACATCCATCATAGTGAAAAATAAATATTATGACCACATTCAAAATAAAATAAGATAGCTCAATTGCAAAAGAGAACATTCATAGAGTACTGCATATATAGCTCAAAACATATTATGATAGATCAATTTCAAATACTTTATACTCAAGACTCAGAGTTATAAAATACAATTAAAACTTATCACAAATTAGTTCTCTGGGATTTCTCAAAACTAATAATGTTTGTTACAGTGCATTGAAATTAAAGACGTTCGTCCAAAGCACTGGGATTGGGGCTCCCATGGACCATAAAGAAAAAATGTACAAGAAATAGGAAATAGAAAGAAAAATGTGGGTGGATGTTGAACAACAAGATCTAGTAAGAAGACAAAATAAGTTTATTAGGATTTGGTTAAACTTTACTAGTTAAATAAGAAGAATAACTGCATGAAAATTGATAAAGGAAGTAGTATGTGATCAATATGGACTTACTATGATGGTATCTCTCTCCCTTCATTTGATTGTTTTTGTTTCTTTTGTACCCTTGCTTGTTTCGGTTTGATTACCTGTCCTAACTGCTTCTGCCAAAATTTCGGAGATCTTGGCTATTGATTTGTTTAACCATTCTTGAATATAATCCCTTAATAGGGAAATGGTTACCTCTTGTTTTACTTTAATGTCAAACAACTCTTTTTCAAATTATCTTAAATCAATAGATAAATTTTGTAAAATATTCTCAATGTACTCATTTTTATTTGTGTACTCAACAAGCCAGTTGTCAATATCATCATGTGTAATTTCAATCATAGTATCAAAATTTTTAGTTTATGCCCTTTTTAGTTGTTCAACTTGTCCTTCGAAAAGTTGTCGATTCATGAGAATTGAATTTGAGAGATACTTAGGATCCATGACATCAATGGTGATTCCAACAATACCTAAATCAAGAATTTTTTAGTATGCTTTAGTTTCCCTTCTTGATAAGTTGGACAATTGAGTTAAAAGTCCATTTAATACATTAATTCTTTCAATCCAACAAGATTTTAGTCGTTTGATGCGTCTCATAGAAGGTAAATTTTCTTGCTTTCTCAACCTCTCTGTCATTGTTGAAACCTTTATTGAAAACATTACAACTCCATCTATGTAAAACTCTTCATCAATTTTCAAATCTGAATTCAAGTATTCCTTGATATTCTAGATTCTCAAACTGAGAGAGGCGAAACGTTTTTCCATATCCCACAACTGTAAGATCAATGAAATTCTTTTCATAATATTATCTTCGACAAAATGTCGAGTATAAATTATCAAATTTGAGATTCCCTTGACTCTCACACTTGATTCGGGGGTTTCTGGAAAAACTTTCTCAGGAGGAGTCATGGAAACAGGGGAAGCCAAAATAAGTGGAGGCATGAGGGTTTCTTCCAATTCTTTGATTTTTTTATTTTAACTGAGAATTTTCTTTCTCCATATTGGCATTTGAAACGTCCAGTTCCTCTCCTCTAACTTTATGAATGGAAGATAATCTAGAAGGAAAAATATTTTGTGTATCAATGGTGGAATACAATTTCCCAGTTTTACTTCACAGTTCTTTTAAAGACCAAATTTTTAGACTCTCTATCAAAAGAGGCATTTTTCACAGCAAATGTTTCTTCATAGGAAAGTTTATCCTCTTGGACCATGAGAGAAAAAGTATGTTGTCCATTTCTTATGGAAAACACTTATACATATGGGAAGGTGATATGTTCAATATCCACATCTATGTCCATGTTATCCAATAATAAATTATTTTCTGGTGCGTCTGTTTCTTCTCCCTCTTGTTGTGAATTAGTCCTTTTATTTTAATTTTTATTTTATCGAAGTTCTCCAACTTCCCTTGAGGAGGGTTTCTTTACTCATCATCCCCTAAATTATTAATCAGTACTTTTCTTAATTGTGATGTCCCAGGATGAATATTTGTCTTTGGTAAAAAACTCCTTCGAGAAACTGCTAGTGATTCAGTGTTCCTCTCATTTAAAGGCATACCTCTTTCCTTATGGTTCTCTATTGTACTTATGACAGTTTCTAAATAAGTGGAGTCTCTGTTAGCGTCTTGATTATCAGGGTTATGGCAATCATTCTCCTCTTCTCCACTTATAACCGAATTTATAAGTGTAAGACTAAGTCCAACTGAAACCCAATGATTGTAGAAGAGATGAATTGGGTCAAATCCCTTAATTTCTTCAGCATATCACAAATTAGAATGATTGAAAAAGGTAGCATACTCATCAATTTTGGAAATTCCTCTAGCATAATTTCGCCAACTTTCCATGAAAGAGGTATGAATTGTTTCTTCCTTTTCTCATAGAATGTGTGAAACCATAATTTATATTGTCTGGCTATTTCAATAATGAACAACTTATCATATATAAAATACGGTAGAAAAATGGGGTTTTTCATTAGAGAAGAAAATCATGATGATACTGTAGTCCTCCATTTTTTCTAGAATTCCTTTCCCCTTTCTAAAAGTCGATGCCTCCAATGACAGTCGGTAATTTTCTTCACCAAATATCAGTTTCTTGAAATTAGATACAAGATTATTGTACACTTCATAGAAATGATGGCGGACCCTCTGCCTCCATAAAGCTTGATACCACATAGTCACAGTGTCCACCTTTACTCTAACCCTTCTGGAAACATTTAAACCCTCAAAAGTATGGAAATATGTGATAGAAAATAAAAAATAAGATGGCATATAAAACATCTTCTCAGTTTTTATATTGGTCAAATTTGCAATGGTTTAATTTGAAATAATCTTCGTTCAGTTGAAGATTGCATTTTCGTGAACTCTAAAATGCAGTATATATAATGGAAATCAAGGAATGGTTTCTGTTGAATCTTGACCAACAATTTAGGTAAATAGCCATGAAATTTAATTATAAGTATTCCTAAAATAACTTACTTGAATTCTATATATATATTCTGACATTGATGCAGGGTCATGCAAATATTCTTGGAGAAGTTCAATTCATTTTTTTTTCTCTTTAGAAAGTTTCTATCTTCCTCCCCTTTGTAAACCATGTTCGGATCTAGTAATTGCAACATCTCCCTAAATATAGAAGGTTCCAAGGAAATAGGAGAAATGTTATGAAACACAATGACCCTTTTGTTCTGGACAAACTTGTCAATGCACTAGGAGAGAATATGATTTCATTCAAAAACTTTTGGAATGCAACCTGCGAGAACTATCCATGAAGTCCACACATTGTTGTTTTCTTTACCAGTTAGACTCAAATAATACTAATACAACTGAGACTAGTGATGATTCTGATATTATCTGGTGAAGAGGATGAAGGTATCTCCACATAACTATCGTTTTCTCATGACCGATTTCGTGGATCCGACCATATTTTATTTTATTATTATTTAGCACGGTAAAATGATTTTAGGTTATATTTTATTTCTATGGAGGAATTTACTCAAAATAAAGGTGACTAACCTTAAAATAAAAATTATTAATTATTGGCCACTTCATAGATGAATTTAGTAGTTAAATCCATAAAGACATCACTTCATAGATGAATTTAGTAGTTAAATCCATAAAGACATCATTAAATGTGACCTTGAGAGATGTGAAGGAAGGGACATGTAATGACGAAGATTCAAAGTGAAAAATCGGAAAGGAAAGGAAGGTTCACGAGTCCAAATATCCACAAGTAGAAATATATGAATGGACAAAATGATTAAGTATTGGGATATTTCGGGCGAACTAATGGATGAGTGGAAGTGTAACATGTAGGTTCGTGGGTTCGAAAGTCCAAAAATCTATGATGCAAAAATGACTAAGTGTTGGGAGGAATGTTATAGAGGTAAAGAAAGGATAACATGAGTCTTAAAGTCCACAAGTTTGAAATTCCACAAACATAGTGAATATGACTAAGTGTGGTAATATTGTTGCAACAAAGAAAGGGAAAAGAGGGGACTATGAGAGATTGGGGAATGGAAAAATATACAAGGGGAATAGAAAAGGTAATAAAAGAAATGGGAAAAATATAAATAAAGGGGAAGAACAAAAGGGGTACAACAAGGCTCCAACCTGAAGGAATCTCTAACTCCCTGATTTCTCCAGAACCATCCCAAAAGAGGATACAACCCCCTTTCCTTACCTCGTCCTACTACCCTAAAATATAAGTGTAGACCAAATTGTCTGTACCACTGATGATGTCACTGACTTTGATAATCAATCTATAATAAACCTATCATCCAACCTATCACTATCACATAAACCTGTAATTGATCATCAACCTGTAACTATCATTGTCAAATCAATCATGTATTTTATAATCAACCTGTAATTGTAACTGTGACATCAATCCTGTAACTAGTCATCAATATGTAACCATCACTGTCCCTGTCATTGTATATGTCACTGACATATCAACAGATCCACTCATATGGACCATATCAAGCATAAATTCAACATCAAGTATCAAAACCATGTACCAAAATAAAGAATGCATCATAGTCAACCAAGATCATATGCAAAGTATATTCCTCAAGTATATTCCAATATCACAAAGAGGTGCCTCTAAAAATGAACCAAAATAACCATAAACAATGTACCAAGGATATGTCTCAAGCATATATCAATGAAAACAAAAAATATACCTCAACCATATGCAACCATAAACCAAAAGGGGCCTCCAAGACATGCCTTAAGCTACCATGTTCCATAACATCCATGATACAAGCCTCAACAAAACATATAAAATACAAACCTTTACTCATGACGAAGACCTGGTGCATATAATATTATATCAACAAACCAACCTGGTGTGTGTCACATTCAACACACAAGAGATACCATCTTCTTCAAACCATTTCCCACAGATCCACAACTTTATCCTCTACTACTCATGGATATCCGCACGTTTATCCACTACATCTCATGGATGTTTTCACCCTGCTGACCTATGATCAGTGGATAACCTCAGAAGCTAGGGTTATCACTTTTTTCTTCAACTTTGATACTTTCTCCTTCGACCTTCCTTTGCAACCTCAGACTTGCTACCTCAAGTTCAACTTAAGATTCACCAATAGACCAAAAATTCTTCACAATATAGATAATCAATACAGATGTGTGTGAATTATGTTTATGAGAGACTCATTGACGTGTATTTATAATTTTTCTAAGTAACCTCTTTCCTTACTTTAATGTGTTCTTGTTACAACCAATTAACCCTTTCATTAATGGATTTGTAAACAAGTAGGGGCTTCTTAACTATTCTTTAGGGCTTCCAAATTCACAAGGCCATAAATCCTAAACCATGAGGAACCATGTGGCATGCAATATCTCACTAGAAATGACATGATGAGGATTATCCATCCATGAGTGTGTTACTTTCATTTACACTGTCCTTCATGACCTTTTTCCTTGATCAACTAGGGGTTCCATAAGCATACCTTTGGGGATACCGGACATATTCAAGGGTTGACATCAATGACAACCAATATTTCAACAAATATATAAATACTATCTTTGATATTCAAACCCCAAATCATAAACCTAATTTCCTTGATCCAATTGATGCTTTCAATATAAGGTGCATATCTCATCTTGTTGGCTAGGAGGTCTTGAAAGATGGTAATCAATTCTTATGGATTTTAATTGGTCCCCTTCATGTGTTGTATTACTTAATCACTTGACATTATTTTATTGATCCCTCCAAACCATAAATCCTACATGGGGGTTTAAGGATTCATTCAATTATGCCAAGATTCACCATGTTTGAATTTTCAATGACTGGTTATCCTTCTCCTTGTACATAAATAAAAAAAAAAACATTTTTTCATGTTGCTTTCGTTGCATAAAAAATCAAATGATTTTTGTAGTCACTTTCTTTGTTGCTTAAGCTCTTTTCTCTTGTTGTTGTTTTATTTTTTTTTCGCATATTTCATGTAATTATTTTACTTTGTACAATTGTTGTTTTTTGTTTCTTCATCTTTCATTTTGTTTTTTTTCAGTTTGATTTTTGAATTTTCAATTTTTGAATTTTAAAGTCAAGCCGGATCATTCAATCCACTTATTTTGTCATGATAACTGTAAAATTGTGTTGATATTCTATGAAATTGATAAGAACAGGAAGAGATAAATGATCTTATGTTGGTTCTGTAACACTACTTATGTAGTAGTTTCATGTGCCTACAAATTTCTTTGTTGAAGCATGGTGTGGAAGCTTGTTCCCATTTTCTTCTTTCCTGTTCTTCCCTCCATTCAGTTTCTTTTGCAAAAGTATATCAGAGGAATTTTACATTTTTTTGCAAAATGTGATATTATTAAAACCATATGTTCTTCATTTATAGCCAATTAAAAATTGCCTACCCTATGGAGTCGCTAGATGTTGACTCATAAACTCGCCAAATAGCTACCAACCTGCAAACAGTCGTAAGGCATCGTTTTTAAATTTTGTTATCTATAATATATAAATATTAATTTCAATTATTTCTCAAGATTGAAAAGTAATACCCTACTCAAACAATCACATCTAAATTTCGTTGTGGTATTTTTTATGTCATTAGTCTGAATATGAGTTTTATTGCACAAAGGGAATGGTTCTACTCATAAAAATTGAAAGAGTCCTCCATATTACATAAATTATGTTCATAAATGTTATGTGAAAGTTACAAAAGGTTACGAAGCATTCAAAAGGTTCTTACTTACAATTGAGATGACTCAACAAGGAATTATCATAAGTTTAGTCTCTGGTTACATTGCGCATTTAAAAGGAAAGAAAGTCCTCTTATGAAAGTTTGTGTATGGTATGTTTTTATATTCCATCACATATGAAAACTTTTTTTATCCAAATTCCATCACATATGTTAACTTATGGTTCAATATTATAAAGGGGTGGTGCGCTGAAGTTAAAGGGTTAGAAGAATTTTAACATAGTACATATGGTAGAAACTGACATTGGTATCGTATAACACTTTCTATGACTTGAATCTTTCTTCGGAATTGGTTTTGGCATCCATATACTCCTCACATCGCTTTATTGTAATGCATTTGGTTTTCATCAAAAGAATGGAGTTGTTAGATTTCAGTTGCCATTCGAGTTGGAATTAAGTTATGGTTTGATGACATGGTTATACAACATGTGATATTCACATATCTAGCATGGTTATATGGTATATTATTGGTGGATTTTGTTAGTGGAAAGATGATTTGGATTGGAGAGTTAATGTGTTAGTGTTTTAGATAATGTGATGCCCCATGCATTCAATGCATGGGACATGAACAGTCAATTGAGTTTTACACCCACGCAATGTTTGGAATTTTATTTTAGCATTTGATTTTTGGGAGTTCTTGAATGATAGTGTTTTCTGAGACTTATGTTTAGTAATTGCTAACAACTGTGACTCATCTTTTTCAGGGGAATATAAGCATTGAGAAAGGTATGTTAACATATCTCGTACCCATCAAATGCATGTTTTTATTTGTATTTGTAGTTTGAAAATTAGCTCTATTTGATTGGTAAAAGAGCATGTTGTTTGGGTTTTGGATTCGTTTTGTTTACAAGGAATTTTTTCAAGTTTCATAGCTCTAATGTCAACTAGTCCAAGATCATTATATAACTCTTTTTGTCCATTTATTTGGTTCTATTATTTCCCAAGAAATATAATCAAAGGGTAGTTTAACAGTTCTATTCTCTTTTCGTTTTTTTCCAAGTTTGGGTCAAGGGCAAAAATTCCTCCTGGTTAATCCTCTCTCTCTCTCTCTCTCTCTNATATATAGTTTCTTATTTAAATGTTTGGAACCATAATGGTGTCATTGACTTCACTCGAGACCTCGTTGGAAATTTATCATGTTACTCTATTGTGAAATGCTCTCACTCTTTATTAGTGCATGGTCATTTTTTTCAAACACACACTGAAACTGAGAGGGGGGGGTGAATCAGTGTCTGGAACTTTTGACTTCTTTTCACACTTTCATATATTAATTGAATTAACTAAATAAGATATATGAAAATCAATTAATTATTCATAACATGTGTAACAAAACCTTCATGAAGTAGATAAAATATTTTTATTTTATTTATTTAACTTGAATGAATAC
This sequence comes from Picea sitchensis, assembly GCA_010110895.2. Taxonomy (NCBI): domain Eukaryota; kingdom Viridiplantae; phylum Streptophyta; class Pinopsida; order Pinales; family Pinaceae; genus Picea; species Picea sitchensis. Next base: position 10,100 of record SNQJ01S0004809.1, read on the forward strand.
AAATAAAATCAATCCTTTGATATCTTAAACTTCAAATGAATATGAGAGATCCAACTCTATGATACATGACCCAACTTGTAGTTCTCAGATCCAATTGAGAAATGAGGAATCCAACCCTCATAACAAGACCTAGCTTGTTATTCTTAGATCCAACTGAGATGTAATGAATTTGTCACTCATAACAAGACTCAACTTGTAAACGAGAACCAAATTGANTATAATCCACCAAGACACTTTCTTTTCAACACAATTTTTTGTTTATATAATCTTCCAACAGGTATATATTGAATCCATGTGTCTTTTCATTATAAAACAATTCACCTCTTCATATAATTAATTCTAAGTAGTTTGTCATTAAACTTCTATTTCTTTTAACTAAAAAGACTTCAAATCATTTGTAGTCTTAGTTTTCATTTATTCTTTTCGGTTTAGTTTCCTGTTATAGATTTATTAATTTTTGTAGACAGACGATTCCTTCAAACCATTTCTATCCAAATGACCGTGGGCTTAAGACCATGAATTTATTAACCTTAGAGCCTCTTCTCTTTCCTTATTATTTTGCAACATATCTCTACCTTATCATATGCCAAGTGGTACATCAATACCATATGATTTAACTTTTCTTCTATAATTTCTCAGATCGACGGTCTGGTTTAATCCTTGTGCAACTTTGTTGTCTCCAGATCATTTTCAAGCCTTGATGATCGACGGTTCCGACTTAATTAGTCATTGAGATGGACAACTTTCATTTATTTCTGGATTTCGTAGATTCGAGACTCCGACATATTTATGAATATTGCTTCCAACTATCCCCGGAGTGGAAAATTTTTGTTCCACCATTGATATTTTCCCTTGTCTCATCCAATGGTCCTGATCAACAAACATGTTGTCTCCTTCTTGCTAACATGTACGCAACTTAATATGCACTTCTAAACCTTATTAACTGATCTATCCTTATGATGGATGGTCCGATCTATACTACCCCATTTCTCATTTAACTTTGACTAATTTTGGTTTTTAGATGATCGATGGCTCCGACTTAATATTTTGTTGAGATGGATGGTCCGTATTCACTTTGGGACTTTAGCGTTTCAGGACTCCAACCTTTGAAGTCTTCTAACTCTTCTGGAGCAAATTCTATCGGAGTGCATATCAACACTTCCCTGCTTAATAAGATTCACATGTCTAGGAGCTAGGACCATGGGCTTGGGCACAAAGGAGCTCTCACTTTTCAGTTATTCGGCTATTTGTGACTCCGGGATACTCGAACTTTGAAGTAGTTCAATCCCTCCGGAGTGTTTACCTACTGAATAAGTCATAGAATGACGGTGACCTCTTGTTGTCAGTTAAAACCTCATTCTTACTCTATTCTTCCATTGTACTTGATCAAATGGTCAAGAAATATTCTGTAGGATCTTAGATAAACGACCAACATTGACTTCGACCTTCAGCGCTTCGGGTACTTTAGTTGGTAGGAGAAGTTGGATATTCCTAGAAGATGTAGTCTTGTAGTGACGTGTCTTGTTGACGTCACTATTGACATGGCACTCATTGAGTGGCTTCCATGTGTCACCTTGATTCTTGACTTTTGTATACCTAATGTGCCAACTATACCATGTTACTTGTCACTAGTCGATTAGGCCATGTGTCATACTTGTCTTTTTTCAGATGTCTCCCTCTTGGATCATGGATTTACACTTTGTGGCTTCGGTACTTCATGGCTTCGAGAATTTTGGCACTTTATACCATCCTTTGATCATTGTCAAAGTGTTGAATGGATCTATCACCGTATATATTTCCTTATCTTGATCAATGCCTTATTTTAACTCTAGGGCTTCAGAGTTCGGTATTTCTTGATTTATCTGAGCTTCTTATCGCCAGAGTAGGTCAATGTTGGAGTTTACCACCTTCTCCATTTTAGCGCAATCTAACAGTTTCAATATTCATTCCAGATCAATAGTTGACGGGATTTCCTTACTCTTCCTCTGATCCGACGGTCGACAAGAGTTCGTGACTTTAGGGCTTTGACCTTAAGGTATTCTTGGTTTTTTTGAACTTCTGATCATCGAAGTAGGTCAATGTCGGAGTTGACCACTTGATCCAATGACTCGTATTTCTCCCAAGGAGATATGATATCAACGGTCTGCATGAGTTCATTTAATCCGAGACTCTGGGATATTGTGTCTTACACTGTCCTTCCACTAAACTCGATTATATGATCGATAATTCATCTGAATTCCCTCCTTGATTTAATGGCTGGAGGGATTTTCGTGACTTCGCGAGTCCGTGCCTCTGTCATATCTCCAATGTTCATCGAAGTGGCGAAGTTTCGATGTCCCGAAACTTACTCTATCCTTCCACTTGGATTTGGTCAATGGTTCTAACTAATATGATGGTTGTGATTACTCCCAAAATTTAAATGGACAATTATGTGATATCGAGAGGGGGGTGAATCAGTATCAAGTACAATTTAAAAACATTTTTCTACTTATACTTAAACCATTCAATTATATCCAATGAGCAATGAACAATAGTATAAGAGTTACACCAATACACCACAATACACCATGCACAATTTATGAGAAATAATCAATAGTTTTTGTTCAAGGGNTTTTGGAGTTTTACTGTGGGGATTTCAATCCAGATAGCACTTTCGCAATGCGCTCTCCCTTCTGAGATTTCCTTCATGCTTTCCAAAGAACTTAACATTGCATGCTATGATTCTATGTGTGTGTTCTTTGTAGAATCTCCCCGCTATCTCTCCTGAGATTTAGGAACAAAGGATCATTGTTTATCCTATCATGATCAACAATGATCACAAATTGCTTTTTCCCCAAGTTGATCTTTCTTTTCCTCTAATTATTGTACATGTTTGACTCATGTTTCCATCAATTAAAACACATAATCAATAATTCCAACACACTTCGCTTCATGATGAATTTTTGGTTTGTTTAAAAAATCGGGTGAAATATAAAGTTTATTTTGTCGAAGCCCGACCTACATGGGTTTTTCATTTTGGATTGATTCAACATATCTGCATTCCTTTCACATGAAAATGAGAATTTATTTCCAATACTTTTTTATTTCAAATGAAGGAAATGGGTATCCCTTACCTAGTTTCGAACCTGTGTATTTCAAGGTCATCTTTTGGTTGGTTGATGTTTTTTTTAAAGGAAATATTATTGCAAAGAGCTAAGGTGTCCTAGGCCATATCATTGCTAAAACCTAGGGTTTAAAACCTATACAGGTGACGGAAATTTTAGAAGGTTTTGGGTATTAATCTAAACCAAAAATCTTTGTGTGTTGTTTGGGAGTGTTAAATCTTACAATAATGGAATGGGATATAACCAAGTGTCAAAATATCTTGGTTGTATTTAATGGACTGTTGAAAATATTGAATATTCTTCCTTGGCTGATATCTTGTTTCCTTACACAAATAATTTTTATATATGATGGCTAGAAATGGTATGTCAAAGAGGAAAAATGAAGGGTGATGTACAACCTGGCTTTGAGTTCTCTTGGGTTTGGAGAGTGGTAGTTGGCATATGAATTATCCTGTGTATGAAATATTTAAGGGATTTCAACCATGATTGAATGAAAGACAAGGATTCCAATTTCTATGTCATATGGATTCTCTAAAATTAATGAAAGGAAAATCAAGACATTATGTTAGTGAGTTTAAGGATTGAGGTATTGATTTTATTGGCATAACAAATAGTTGTTGTATGATGATTGACAATTTTGCATAGAATTTAGATTTATTGTACATACAATTTGTTCATTAATTCGAGGCACAAAATTTGAGATGAAATTAATCAAATTATTAAAATGATTCTCTTCTGCATATAGGAGCAATTCCCTCGTGATGCAACTTTCCATTCACTATTCCCTTAAATCCTAAATACATATATATTTAAAAAATATCTATATCGTCTTTTCTTCCCCCTTTTGTATGAAATGATAAATTATTTTTCTACTAGTTTGGTATATTTGACAATTGAGTATATTTTGATTAATAAAGAATGATCACCAAAGGAAGAAATTTGAGAAAACATTTTTCAAGAGAATGTTTTATGAATTATTATTTATTAAGTAATAGTTAACTCTTCAGGGCCAATACCCTCATATATTCATTTTTCATGAATCATTCCCAACTCCCAAATCTCATTTTCATTTTTGTCCATATTTCTTCCCCCTGAAACATAAGCAATTTTTTTGGACAATGAATAGGACATGATAGTAGTTGAGAAAATGGGATTTTTGACATAAGATATGTGAGGTGATATTCGACCTATATTTGGATATTCAAATATGGTTGATGTTTGATTTTTTATTGTTTGAACATGTGACATTGATTGTAATGTTCCCAAGCCAATATGCCAGGAACATCACGTTTTTGCATGATTTTAAAATTTTTCTGGTTGTGGCATTTCGTCAAACACTTTTCTTATTATTGTCTCTTAGGTTGGGCTAGGGTTATACTGATGACTTTAATGTGTGTTTGTATAAATAAACAAGAATATATAGTAATGGAACATACCTCAACCATATGCAAGATCAACAATATGATAGACAATCCAAAATACCTCAAATCTGATATTATTCATAAATAGAAGAAGCCCATGAATACAAGAACGATACAGATTTGAAATGATCAACAGATGGATCTAATAAACATAATAAAAATTGCTACAAAATTATCTGACAAGACAATGTAAGCCTCCAAAGGCTGAATAACAAGGAAGACCACTACAAGACTGAGATCTATGTTGTATGAAGTGCCAAATCACCAAGTTGGATGATCCTACACCCTGTTGGGTGACTGAAGACCCTCAATAATTCATCCCAACTGAAGGAAGCCTCCAAATGAGCCCAAACTGAGTAGAATAGTAGATCGGGATACTGCAAGAAAAACCCAGGTGCTCAAATCTCCAAGGTCCCTCTCAAACTCTTGATCTATCTTCCCTCCAAGGAATGGTGTGCCCCCCTAGATGCCTGAAACCCTAGATAATTCGGCCTACCTCCTAGAGGCCTCCAAATGCTCCACAAAAACAATAGAATGGTATATCAGGGCTCGGTTACCTTCCTGGTGAAGTCCCAAGAGAAATGATGAAGATCTGATCTACCAAATGGATGAAATCACTTTATGAAGTGTGTTCCTCTCCTCCAATTCGTCCAATGCATCCAATAAATCAAATGGCACATAAAACTCCTCTGGAATGCACTAGATCTATTGGCCAAGACCATGCAATGAAAAACTAGGTGCTAGAATCTCCAAAACCCCTGACAATCACTTAGAACAAACTTCTCTCAATGGATGGTGTGCCCCCCTTGCTGGAAACCCCCAATGGTGCGCCCTCTCTCTCTTCATGTGCCTGTGGCTGTTGTAGAACCCTCATGCACTGA
>SNQJ01S0004809.1:15515-27109 GCA_010110895.2 Picea sitchensis
ACTGAATCGTCCTCTAGGGTTTGTTAAGTCAAAACCCTCAAAACCCCCAAGATATGGGCTCACTAGCTAGAAGCCAGATATCAAAAGATAATCATACATGAATGAGAGAATAGATGCCCTTGCCTCTCCTTTATACTTCCTTCTCACCTTGTCCCTCCAAAGTGACTTTCATTTTATTAATTATTAATTAATTAATTAAATAACTTTAATTACTTAATTAACCTTTTTACCTTTGAAAAGCACCTTATCTCTCCTTGTGGCTTCCCTGGCCACTGAAAGTCATTTCTCATCATCTTATCCTGTAGTGTTATTCCTCTCAATTCCAATGAGTTATTACACTCAAAGGTTCCTCCAATTATTGTGCCCAAAATGACCTCTTCAATGAATTTAATTAACTTATATCTCAAAATACTCAAAATCATGGAAATCGTTGGAATGCAACGAAACCAAGGCCAATATGTGCGGAATGGATCATAATGATGAAATATGATGATCGATGCAAGTCGGACCCAAAAATATCCCTCAATATCTCATGTACTCACTATAATCTCCAACTGGCTACCCTGGTCATCATAACACTGTGTAATGCCCTGATGTCCCAAAGTGGGGACATTACATTGATTTCCTTATCATTTATTTCACTTTCCATATATTACAGGCCCCTCATATTCCGAAATTACACTGAAATTCCATGTTCTTAAATAATGTCCATTTGAATGAAATGATGAAGTATTTTATAGTAGAAATGAAAGCTTGTCTTGAAAATTATCCTTCCCTTTTTACCCTTGGTTGTATGCATGCTTTCTTTTTGTCAAGACAGAGCTACTTCTAAAATATGTTTATGCAAATGATATTCGATGTTTCACTTGCCATTTTATTCATAATATGACCTAACCTCACACTTATAGATGAGTTTTTTTAGTAGAGGCAGCCAAGAGAGAGGAAATAGAGGCATAGGAAGAAGGTAAAATTGTTGGGTTGTTATATTTGTTGCATTGAAAGTCTAGTTGAGGTGAATTGATTAACAGTCGAAGGTCGATGTGGATCGATAGTAGGTCGAAGGTCGAGGTAGTCAAACGGGTAAATTTGAAGTCGAAGATATCGATGGAAAGTCAACCAAAAAGAGGGAAAAGTGTGGGCGTGAGACGACCGACTAGAGACCAAATGAAGGTCAAATGACAGTTGAATGGTAATCCGATTTATAGTCGACTGTAACAGAATCTCAGGATTTACAAAATTTGTAGCCAATGATATGCATGGATCTGTAGCCATTTTTGCATGCCAAGTCTTCAGGGTTTTTCTTGTTGTAAATCCCATAGAGATGTGTGTTGTAAGGCCATAAAGGCTAATGCATAAAATGGAAAATATGCTAATGGATGAGTAAACCGTAGGTTGTTGGACATGTAGATGTAAGCCATATTAGCTACAGGGTTTTTCTTGCAAAGGAAAGAGGGTATGATGTTGATTATGTCTTAGGTGTGGACCAAGGTTAGACATGTAACCTTTTATTCATATTGAATAAGACAACAAGAGAGTATAATGCTCAAGGAATGATGGTTTTCCCAGTTTAGGGTTTCTAGGGTAAAATATTTGTGTACTCTGTGAATTCTCTGTCATTTAGGTTCTTGATTAAATTCTTCTTCTCTTCATCTAGGTTTAGTGTCGAAGTGTCTCTCATTTCCTGACAAGTTGTATCAAAGTGGTTTTATGATTTGGAGAGTGTATCAGATATTAATTTACCAATATTGAAGATGAGAACTAAACCTTAGGTACAATAAGAGTTGTAAGTCATAAATTATGTTAAATATTGTGGTAAAGAATGGCGAGAAGTTATAGAATAGAGATAGAAAAATTCAATGGACAAAATTTTGAGCTTTGGAAGCTTAAAATGGAAGATCTTCTTGTAGATTGATAACAATGGACAATGATCTGTCTAGGTACCCAACCGACAAGCATGTCGATGGAAGAATGGGAGAAACTTGAAAGAAGAGCAAGAAGTATGATTTGGTGATGCTGAGTGTCTCATGTGAAGATTCAACCAGAAACTATGGGACAAGCTGGGAAGATTATACTAGTCGAAATCTCTGGTAAATAATTGTTTCTCATAAATAAATTGTATCTTCTGAGGATGAGTGATGGAAGTTTGGTGACTGAGCACGTAAACATGTTTAATACCATGTTAATTCAGTTATCATCTATGGATATTAAGATCACCGAGGAGGATAAGTGTATCAACCTATTATGTTCTTTTCCAGACTCCTAAGATATCTTAGTCGTGGTTATTGGGAGTAATACAACCACACTAATTCTATAGGATTTGGTTGCTTCTCTATTATTGGAAGAAATGAGAAGGAAGAACATGGAAGGATCGACCAAACATGCTCTGGTAGTGAAAGGTCGACCGATAGAAAGAGATAAAGGAATATTCTCCAGTATAAAGTTCAAGTCGAAGTGTATATCTAAATCTCTCATTCAGTCGATATGAAGATGTTGGAAATTCGATAAAATTGGGCATTATAAAAACTATTGTAATTCGAAGGTTGGATCTGGTGAGAAGTAGTCTACTGAGAGAAAAACGATCCAAGATAAGGGAGGTGATGTGAAATTGGTGTCGACCAGTAGATAGTGAGATCAAGATGTTTGTTTGATCGACTCAAGATCATACTATAATATGACACCACATAGAAAATGGTTCTATGAATATGAATGATATGATGACGGTGATGTGTTCTTGCAAGACGACTCGAAAACCAAAATTTCCGAACGAGGAAGAGTTCGATTGATATTGTCGGATGGGAGGAAAATAACCCTTCCAAGTGTGCTACACATTCTGGATTTGGAAAGAAACATGATATCCGTCAGCAAGATGAGTGATGCAGGTGTGTATACTCTATTTGAGAAGGATTCATGCAAGATGGTTAGAGGTGTGATGGTCTTCATGAAAGGACTTCATATTGGTACCCTATGCAAGATATTAGGGAATGTTGACTTGAATGGATGAAAAAACATTGTTTATCCTAAAATCGACTCGATTTCAACTCAACTTGACTCGAATTGAGCTAATTCGGTACAAACCGACTTGTTAAGACATGATAAAATCGACTCGGCCAGGTTATGGCACAAGAGGATGGGACACATTAGAGAAAAAATACTTTGATCTATGCAAAGAGAAGGTATTCTCATAGTGTTTCCTTAATGTCGTTTAGAATTCAACTTTTGTGAACATTGCATATATGGAAAACAAAATCAAGTGAGGTTCCCATCTAGAGTGACAAGGGAAAATGGGATTCTAGAATTGGTTCATAGTGATGTGTTTGGCCTAGTTACAGTGCATTCACTTGGTGGATCCCTATATTATGTCTCCTTCATAGATTATTTTTCCAGGAAGACATGGATATAATTCCATAGGAATAAATCAGAGGTTTTCGAGAGATTTAAGGATTTTAAAGAAATTGTAGAAAACCAAATAGAGAAAAGGATTAAAGTGTTGAGAACTGACAATGGTGGTGAATTATGTGGAAAATAATTTGATCAGTTCTTTAAGAAATGTGGAATAGAAAACCAAAATACCACACCATATAACCCACAAAAAATGGAGTTTTCGAGAGACTAAAGAGAACATTGATGGATAAGGAAAGGAGCATGCTCAATGGTCCTGGGTTCTCAAAATAATTTTGGGTGGAGGCAGTCGACACTTCAAGATATCTGGTAAATATGTCTCCTTCGTTGGTGCTATTTGACATGACTCCACATGAGGTATGGTCAAGTAAGAATCCTTCGGTTTCACATCTAAAAGTATTTGGTTGTGATGCACTTGTGCATGTTCCCAAGGAAAAGAGGAGCAAGATGGACAAGAAGGAAGTAAAATATATTTGCATTGTATATAAAGGAGGAATGAAAGGATATAAGCTTTGGGATCCTTCATCAAGAGAACAATGTACAGTCGAGTTGTGGTCTTCATATAAGGTACAGGTAAGTCTGAGCCTAAAGAAGTTGATCACATTGAGAATAATCCTAAGACGATGTGGTTTGAACTGAGGAATGAAGAAGATGATTCAGATGAGTCAAATGAATCTAAGGAAGAGGTGGAACAACATACTCTGGTGGTAAGGAGGTCAGAAAGAATAATAAAACCTATCGAAATGTATATTCCACCCGAATTTCACTCTGCATTTGTGTTAACTTCCATCGATGATGAGCCCAAGTTGGTCGGTGAGGAAATCGACTCGACAGAGGGTGAAATATAGAAGGATGCCATGGTCGAAGAGATGGAATCCTTGCACAAGAATGAGACATGGGATTTAGTCAAGTTACCTATTGGAAGAAATCATGTTGGTAGAAAATGGGTATTCGAGAAGAAGATGAATGTCACAAGACAAGTCGAGAAGTTCAAATCTCGACTGATGGCGAAAGGTTATTCCCAAGTCGAGGGACTCAATTTTGGTGAGATTGTTTCCCATGTTGAAAAAATAACTTCCATTAGAGTACTAATGTCTCTGGATACAACATTTGATCTGGAAATAGAACATATGGATGTGAAGAAAATGTTCCTACATGGGGACATGGAAGAAGAAATCTATATGAAACATCCTGAAGGATTTGTAGTAAAGGGAAAGCAAGAATTGGTGTGCAAATTGAAAAGATCCCTTTATGGTATAAAAAAATCGCCAAGGATGTGGTACCAGAAGTTCGACACATACATCCTTAGTTTGGGATTTGGGAGAAGCAAAGTTGATCACTCCATATATTCCAAGGAAGAAGGTGGGAATTTCATATATGTATATTTGTATGTCGATGACATGTTATTGATTGGAAACAACATGGACACAATAAAGGAGGTGAAGAAGAAGTTATCCTCCAAGTTAGAAATCAAAGATCTCGGGGTAGCTAACTTCATTATGGGAATAAAGATTAAAAGAGATCGATCCACTAGAAAGCTCTGGTTGAATCAGACGAAGTATATTGAAACAATTTTGAAACGATTCAACATGCAGGATTGCAAACCAGTGAAGGTGACAATTCTTGTTGGAGAAAAGCTAACTATTGAAAAGTGTGCAAATACATAGGAAGAAATGGAGTACATGGCACATTTTCCCTACACAATTTTTGTTGCTAGTATAATGTATCTGATGGTTTGCACCCGACCATACATTGCCTATCTAGTGGGAGTGTTGAGGAGGTACATGTTGACATCTGGAAAGGAGCACTGGACAATTTTCAAGAGAGTATTTAGGTATTTGTGTGGAAGGAACAACTATGTTATCTGCTACCAAGGATGACCTGGAGATGACAATGGTAAATTAAATGTACATGGCTTTGTCGATGCCAAATGGGCTTGAGATCTTGATCGACGAAGGTCGACCAACGAATATGTCTTCAATATGTTCGGTGGAACAATAAGTTGGATGAGTAAGAAATAAGAGTTTGTAGCCTTGTCAACAACAGAAGTTGAATACATGGCGTGATCTAGGTGGATATTGGTGGCCACCCACCTATTCCACTGGCTCGAAAAACAGTTTTCCACCTTGGCAATGTTTCGACAGTTTTTCGGGTTCCAAACTTTCGAGGTCATTTTGAGGCCCTAAACGACGTTTTTTGGGGATTTGGGGCCCAGTTGACTATGATAGGAATTGACCTAGGCCAATCGAAAATCGTTCTTCTAGATTATACCTTTCCAACGGGATATCGTGCGCCTAAAACAGAGATCGTATGAAAAAGTTACGACCCCGAGAAGTTGATGTACTAAATTACCCCAATAGGGCCCACATGACTTTTGGCGCTTCATCTCCTAAGGTTAGGTTTTTGGATGTCTAGGTTTTGGCATTCATTTTTATTATAAAAAGGCCTTCAGAGCCTCATTGTAGTGACTTTCTTGCGAATGAGCACAGTCGTCACATCTCTTCTCAAAGATAAGCTGTCACCATTCCAACAAGTTTGTTTTCCACTGCATTTTATAGTTTCATCTTATTTCCTTATTGAATAGAAAACCAGTTTTACTATATCTCTATGATTTTTTGTTAAGCATATTTTAATAATCTATATTCATTTCATTCTACTCATAAAATCCAGATCATGGTGGCTACTCATGGAAGCAAAGAAGCGATATGGATGCAAAGGTTGTGTTTAGGAATCAGGTTTGAGCAAAGAGCTATGAAGGTAAGTTGTGACCGTCAAAGAAGAATATTTCTAGCAAAGAACCTTGCTTATCATTCAAAGACTAAGCACATTGATGTATAATATCATTTCATACGAATTATGGTGGAAAGTAACAAGGTGCTACTAGAGAAAGTAGACACATTGGAAAAAATAGAAGAATCATTGACCAAGTATGTGAGTTTTGTGAAGTTCTCTTGCTATGGAGACGCAATGGGTATTGCTTCCCTGGGTCTATGAACAAAAGTTCAGGAATCTCTTGTTTCAGCAAAGAAGACAACAAGTGGGAGAATGTTGGGTTGTTATATTCCTTGCAGTGAAAGTCTAGTCGAGGTGAATCAACTGACCGTCGAAGGTCGAGGTGGATCGACAAAAGGTCGAAGATCGAGGTAGTCGACCGGGTAAAGTCAAATTTGAACATATCGACGACAAGTCAACTGACAAGAGGTCAAAGCATGAATGTGAGACAATCGACTAGGGACCTAAAGAAGGTTTACTGGTAGTTGATTGGTAATCCAACTTGGAGTCGACTATAACAGAATCTCGGGATTTGCGGGATTTGTAGGCAATGATATACATGGATATGTAACCATTTTTTGGCACCAAGTGTTTAGGGGTTTTCCTGTTTTAAAGCCTATAAAGAGGCATGTTGTAATTATGTAAAGGCTAATGCATAAAATGAAAAATATGCTAATGCATGAGAAAATTGTAGGTTGTTGATCAATTTTTGGAGCACTCCTACTGCGAATGGATTTCCTAGAGCTCCCAATAGAGAGATTCTTGTTCGGTCTATGTTGAAGCCTCAGAGGGGATGGAGATTGTTTGAGGGATTGCGGTGCAAAGAAGTACATATCATCCCTTGAGTTGTGTCGGTTGAAGGGGAAGAGAGATGGTTGGTTTGAATTGTTGTAGAAGTCGTGTCACTGTCTTTTAATCGGTATTTGAGTGGTTACAGTGGACTATAGACACCCACATGATCTTGTTCTTATTTGTAGACTCATAGCCCTAGATCATGTCTGAATTGTTGCAAGGAGAACTAGTGCAACAAAGCCTACGATTGGGAGGAACATCCTTTTTCTACAACGAATTGTGTAAAACATTTTGAAAGATAAGTTCTTTGATCATTGTGTTATTTATTTTTTAATGTTGTGGATAAATGTTTCATTTACGTTGTAATTTATAAGTATGAATGTGATTGTAAGCGTTTAATGGAAGTTGTGCATGTTTAAATGGATGCATTCGTGTTTTTAAATTATTCATGACAATAGCATTCATGTATGTCATGTTGCATGTATTTTTAAATCGACATGTTAGTCAATTTGGTAGTAACATGGCCCAACTAGGGGTTTGAGTACATTACAATGACTAGGAATAGAAGGGGTTCCATTATTTTATCATTGTACTTGTTCTATAGTTGATCAGAGCGTTTAAGAGTGGGATTTGAGAGTACAGTAAAGGAGTCAGAGAATTTTCTAGTAGCCATTAAGACCAAAGTGTAAAACACAACTCCATACAGTGCCCCTTTCTTTGTACTTGCATTTTATAACTAAAGAAATGAGAGCAGAACATAGGCCTCACCTTCTAGCTAAAGAAATATATTGGGTTTCGTAGGTCACATTTCATTTGTGTAGATGGTGTGTTCTTTTTCTTGTTCTTTCATTTTGAATTTCAGTTATATCCATAAATTTCAACACTAAACTACTATTAGCAAATGTGATATCTAATGAAATAAATTACACGATAAAATATTTTTAAAATTTTGCAAGATTTATTGTCACAAACAGTTCCAATAAAATATCCACTACAATTTACAAATCATTGATTTTGAAAACTCTTTTTATGCATCAAATCTTTTAATATATAAACAAGTTAAATAATAGATTCTATTTTTAAATTATTAGGGAAATGTTGGTCAATATAACTATGATGTGTAGGAGGCAACATACATGGATAAGGAAAGGTACATTAATACTGTATAATCATAAAAAAAACATAATCATTATAGTTTATATTCAAATCATGAAAAATGACCTTTTTAAAGATACACTTAAATTTAAATAATTATTATTTTATAATTAATAAATCAACTATATATTATATAATAATTTTGTTTAATCAAATTAATACATTTAATAATTTTAAATTAAATTAATTTCAATAATTTCAAATTAAATTTTGTTTCGAATCTAAAACAAATTAAGTTTCACACATTTAATATTTTCAAATTAAATACTATGATAATAATCTTAGTAGCAAACTTGTAAAAAAACCATGATATTATGTTATGGTAGTGTATAACAATTAGATAATGCTAAAAATGCATGAATATTCAATAATTTCAAATTAAATTTTGTTTNAAATTAATACATTTAATAATTTTAAATTAAATTAATTTCAATAATTTCAAATTAAATTTTGTTTCGAATCTAAAACAAATTAAGTTTCACACATTTAATATTTTCAAATTAAATACTATGATAATAATCTTAGTAGCAAACTTATAAAAAAACCATGCTATTATGTTATGGTAGTGTATAACAATTAGATAATGCTAAAAATGCATGAATATTCAATAATTTCAAATTAAATTTTGTTTGGAGTCTAAAACAAATCAAAACTGACAATATTTTCAAATTAAATACAATGTCCTTAGTAGCAAACTTATAAAAAAAAAAACATGCTATTATATTAGGGGAGTGTATAACAATTAGATAATACTAAAAATGCAATNCGCAAGCACGCCCTCCGAGTAAATCGGGGTGAGAATCGACCTTGAAACCTCATTTTACATAGTTCCTTCCATTTACACGGCACTTGCCAATCGGTCAATAATAACATTATTAATACTAATAAATTGAATTAATTTCTTAAATTGAAAATAAATATATATATATTTTTAATATACATTTTTTTTTAATTATCTATTTTTAATCAAATTTTGATTTTATATTCATAAAATTGTAAAATTCAATTACAAAGTTTATATATTTTTGTTTTTTAATTATTTATTTTTAATTGAATTTTGATTTTATATTCCTAAAATTGTAAAATTTACTTATAAAGCTTATAGGTATATGATGATGATGATGATGATGATAATAATAATAATAATAATAATCAATTTTTATGATTTGATTGGTAAAGTCTATGAAGGTATACATACCCTACCCCCTCTAGATTTGAACCTGTGACCTCTTAAGAAGAAACACATGTTCTTAACCATTAAGCCCACTCAAACTATATATATTAATATACAATTATTATTATTATTAATTATTTATTTTTAATTAAATTATGATTTTATGTTCATTAAATTGTAAAATTTAATTAAAAAAAATAAATTTTTATTAAGTTTATATAAAAATTATGATTTTGAATTAATGAAATTATAAAATTCAATTACAAAAATTGTAAATTTCTTTCAATTACAAAAATGTAAATTTCTTTTAAATTTATAACATTTTTAATATGTATATGAAAATACATCAATATAACTTTTTTTTATTATCCATTTTTTAATTAAGATTTGATTTTATATTATTAAATTGAAAATATATCAATAATAATAATAAAAAAAAATATTATCCATTTTTAATTAAAATTTGATTTTATATTGATTAAATTGTAAAATTCAGTTATAAAAATGGGAAGTTTTTATTAAATTTTTAAACTTTTTTTTGATGGATAGAAAACATAAGCAATGCCTATTTCAACCAATTTTATGGTGTTTTAGAGTGGATCCTTTCAACAAGTACACGACCGGATTGAGTGAAGCCATGTATTAGTGGTGACATTCTTCTAACTTTTTTGTTATGTTGATAAATACATTTAAATGTTTAAATGTTGGTAGTAAATGTTTTATGAGAAATTGTTAGATTAGTAAATTTGAGTGTTTTAAAGGAAAGGGACATAGATCCAATAGCATATTAAGAAGGTAAAATGTTCTACAAAACGTTTAGATTTTTTTAGGGGATATTTACCCAAAATCTGGTGAGAAATTGTTAGCTTTGTATGATTATTTCTGTATAATCTGAGGAGTTTTTCAACACTATGAATCTATTTCTGTATTTAAAAATAGATTTTAAACAACAAAAATTAGTGATTCTTCTAAATTTATATTGCCAAATTCCAACTAAAAACCATTTAGTAGAACAACTAGACAACCTATATTTAAATATAAATACATCTCCAACTTTTTCCATGGGCAAAGAAAAGTAAAATTGTACTCCATCATGATGTCGTGTTACTAGATAGCGGAAAATTCACTTCCGCGTCGATTTTCTATACTGTGGTCAAACAGACTGTAAAACAAAATGAAGTACAAGGCTTTATGAGTTGGACAGAGACGAAGGAGGAAAATGGACGTCAATGTCATCTCATTTTATTTATAATAACTAAACAGCTAATCCTAAGTACTCTCTCATCCTAATCTCAGTTCAGCAGAGCAGTGCAGTGCTATTCCCAATTATTTATAATAATTCAGTGCAGTGCTAATCCCAATCACTTCCTCATCCTTCTGTTTCCCGAGAGCTACAATCTCTATTGCCTTCTCTGCATCTTTCCCGAAAGCCTCATTGGTTTCCCTCTTATATTCGTAGCAATAAGAGACAAACGAGAAAAAAACGAAGTTCAGGAAATTAAGAACAGCTAAGAATGCATAATAATAATCCAGACGTGATGCATTCAGATTATTGAGAATCCACCCCTTATGGCCCCTTCGTCCTGTGATATTACTCACAACCGTCAGCAGAAAGCTACCCATGAAGGAACCCACTCCGAGAGAGCTTGTGTACAGTGAAGTTCCGAGGCTCTGCATACTTTCTGGTGCTTGATCGTAGAAAAATTCTATTTTGCCGATATCTAACAACGCATCTGCTGAGCCCATCAGTGCAAACTGTGGAATCAGAGTGTATATGCTTCGGGGCACAATTGCCTTCATGTTATGTTCAAGCCCGTGATCTCTGATCACGTCTAATCGTTTAATTTCTGTGCCAATTGCTATGACCATCACAATAATCTGGATCACCATGCCTGCTCCCATCCTCTGCAAAGATGTTATGCCTCTGGGATTCCCTGTAAATCTTCGGAAGATGGGGACCAATATTCTGTCATAGATCACCGTTGTTATTAGCATTGATAGCGTGAGGAAGGCCGAGGTGCTAGCTGCTGGGATTTCGAAGCTCGTGGAATTGCCCAGATGCCTGTCTAGTGTCGCAGCCTGTTTCACAAACAGCGTGCCTACCAGCGTTACCATCGTGCTCGGTATGATGTTAGCCAACCAGACGGGAAAGAGTCTTATCACAAGCTTCGTTTCTTCCACTTCAGTCACAGTGCAGACCTTGGAGCTCGTTGGGTCTTCTGCAGTTTTAATGGCTGCCTTGTCTAAGCATCTGTAATCACAAATAGCTTGAATTTTAATGAAATGGAATGAGAACTGTACG
>SNQJ01S0004809.1:30391-45617 GCA_010110895.2 Picea sitchensis
TTTTTTTTTTTAAAGAATATACACATGTTTTTTTAATGTTATAAAAGAATATACACATATGTATGTATAATTTTGTATAATTATACTTTTGTATAATTATAAAAGTATAATAAGAAAAACTTAAATTATTTTATAAATAAATAAAAATTAAAAGCAAAATAAAATTAAAAAGGTTTTAATAAACTAAATAATCTAATATAGATTTTTATAATTCTCTGGTTTTTTCACTTTAAATTCTAAATACTAATGTGATCCGATAATAGTGGTAAGAGGAATAATTCCAGTCGAATGAACTAACCTCAGGGCCCGAGTATGAGTATGAGCAATGGGGTATCTTCCTTTAGTAGCGTATTCTGCGGAGTCCACTTCGAAAAGCTGAGAGGGATCTGAGGGAGCTTGGACCTTCCAGTTCTGAGCTACCCTGGCAATTACTCTTCCCATTCGCTGAAGAGGGCTACCAGCTCGGACCTTATGTCTGTAAAAGGGAGTTCCAAACAAAAAGAGAATGAATGATATGACGAGCGCTCCTGTGATCGTTCCATAGCTGACACCCCAACTGATCCTGTCTTCGATGTATATCAGGAATGTTTTACCAAAGAGAGTTCCCAGGAAAATCGTGAACATCCACCAATTGAAAAATGAGTTCTTCTGCCTCTTTTCCTTGGGATTGAAATCATCAAACTGATCGGCCCCGAAAGTGGAGATGNTTCGATGTATATCAGGAATGTTTTACCAAAGAGAGTTCCCAGGAAAATCGTGAACATCCACCAATTGAAAAATGAGTTCTTCTGCCTCTTTTCCTTGGGATTGAAATCATCAAACTGATCGGCCCCGAAAGTGGAGATGTTGGACTTTGTTCCTCCAGCACCAACGGCCAGAAGATATAAGCCAAAATAGAAAATACCAGTCTGAAGATTTGAGGTTTTCTCGCAGCCTTCGTTGGAAGAGCAGACAGGGGGTCTAAGAGATGGCAGAGAGACCGACAACGTGAGAACCGCCATTCCCTGCATCAAAATCACAGTGCAAATCCACTCAATACTAACATCACACTTGCTCCGAAATCAGCGTATTAATTGAAACAAAAGAGGATTAACATTTACACTTCTCAAAATAGAATATTTGAAGTCGATGGCAAATGAAAATGAGTACAGAACTCAATACAGCAAGCGACTGGTAGGAACTTGCATATTCTGCTGAACTTGCCAGATGAAGGAGAATTCAATTTATTAAGGCTAAAGGAGCGTGCAATTTATCAAGGCTGTGTAAAATTAGTGCAGGATTTTAATGACATTTTATAGTTGATTAGCTAAATGAAATATCTGCAAATTTATGGAAACCCAAAGCATTATCCAAATTCTGACACCATTAATTAGCCTTATTAACTAGCTTTAATAGTAAGGCAGTTTGTAGTAGTTCAAACCCTATGAGTGCCTTTGTGACACCTTAGCTTTTTTTCTAAAAATCAACTGTATGTTATAACATATATGTAATTTCTCTAAACAATATGTAATATATGTTAAATATGTAATACATATAACATATATGTAGTTTAGAAACATATATGTAGTTTTTCTAAACAATGATCCAATAATTAGCCTCAAATAATAGTAAGGCAGTAGATTTCACTACGATCTTGGCCTCCTCAGGCAGAAAGAAGAAGTAAGGCAGTAGATTTCACTAAGATCTTGGCCTCCTCAGGCAGAAAGAAGAAGTAAGGCAGTAGATTTCACTAAGATCTTGGCCTCCTCAGGCAGAAAGAAGGAGGAAGAGGAAGAAAGAAGGAGGAAGAGGAGAAGAATCCTCAGGGAGAAAGAGGGAGAGGAGAAGAATGCAAGTGATTATCCAGGGGATAGAATCTATCCCCTGGATAGAGGTAGGTTATAGGCAGAAAGAAGGAGGAAGAGGAGAAGAATCCTTAGGCAGAAAGAGGGAGAGGAGAAGAATGCGATTATCCAGGGGATAGAAGCTATCCAAATAGGTAGAGGTAGGTTATAGGTAACCCAGTAATTAGCTTCAAGTAACAGTAAGGCAGTTGGTCAGTGTAGCAGTTAGTATTTTTATAATACCTTATCTCTCTTTCTCTCTCTGACATCTCTTTCTGAGAATCAAAAGTTAACATATAACATATTTTTTCTAACAATCAATTATTCGCATATAACATATATTGAGATATAACGTATATACGTTATATGTAATACAGTATATATACGTTATATGTAATACATATATGTTATATTCACATATAACATACTTTTTCTAACAATCAACTGTTCGCATATAACATATATGTAATACATATATCATACTCTTTCTAAGAATCAACTGTTCGCATATAACATATATGTAATACATATATCACTCAACTGTTCGCATATAACATATATGTTATATAACATACATATATGTCGTATT
Organism: Picea sitchensis; assembly: GCA_010110895.2. NCBI lineage: Eukaryota > Viridiplantae > Streptophyta > Pinopsida > Pinales > Pinaceae > Picea > Picea sitchensis. The sequence goes on from SNQJ01S0004809.1 coordinate 32,804, forward strand.
CATACATGTCAATACACTCAGCAATACATATATGTCATATTCATACATGTCAATACACTCAGAAATTGCCTATCATATCAGTCATACAAACACCCAGCAATTGCCTATCATATCTGCTGTAATTTTGAAACAACTAATTTTGTATTTGTTTCAAGCAAGTATTCGAATCTAATAAGATGACAAATAAAATAAAATAAACAATCTAACTTTAAACAAAAAGTATTCAACTCTCAACAAAAAAATTTGCAATACAGCTATGCACAATCTATAAAGAAGGTAAAAAAGGATCGTTGATATTGAAGCCCATCTTGTCATGCTGTTTTGTTTAGAGGATCAGGTTTGCGATTCTGCACCTTTGCGTGGACCATGAAAAAAGTAACACAGAGAATGCGTGTTGAATCTTTTTAAAGCAGAGTGGCATCTCATTTTTCAATTTGGACGAGTTGAGGTTGATTTTTTTGTCCAAGGTGCGTGGACCATGAAAAAAGCAACACATAGGATGAGTGTTGAATCTTTGGCATTTTATTTTATTTTCCAATTTGGAGAGGTAAAGTTGATTTTTTTGTCCATTTATTATATCTAGATAGTGGAGTTGATTGAGACGAGATTATCATGTAAATAATATGTTTCTCTTTAAACAATAAAAAGAAAAAATGTTAGCACCATAAAAGGATATGGGGAAATCTGAAAAGTAAAAGTGTACTTGATAACTAATGTAATGAATGATAACTGTCCTCAGTATCACCACTAATAATTTTGACAACTATATCTATCTAACTTTTAGAATCCAATTAATAAATTAAAAAAATAGCTATAATTATTTTAAAAACACCTTGTAAGCCCCCATGAAAGAAGGACTGAGAGGAGATTGTTTACCACTACATAGACAGATGAGAAGACTATGAAGGTCCAGTAGCGACCCCAGTGACTATCAGCAATGTAAGCCCCCAGAATGGGCATAATCCACATCGTACCGACCCAATTATTGACATTCCTGGAAGCAGAAACAGTGCTCTCGTGCAGCTTGGTTGTGAGATAAATCACTAAATTAGCCCAAATCCCGCCAAATGCCAATCGTTCGCAAAACTCGTAACCTGTCCGTTCAAAAACATCGATCAAGCTTGGGAAAACGTGCATTTGTAAGACTAAAATACCTGCAGAGAGATTTAGAGGAGATTACTTACCAACGATAAATGAACAGGCTTTCAGCCCTCCAGTTTTTCCACTTACAGCAGGCCTCCCTTTCAAGTCAACCGACCCGTCCAATGTGATATTTTCTTCCATTTCTTTGGACTTCATCTTCCAAACTTGATCTGCAACCATTGTTACTGATCGGGAGATCAATAACAGACCAGAGATTCCCCTACAAATTCACAAGCTGCCTGATTTCTTCGCCACACAACTTCAGAAGCTGTCTGATATCTTCATGAATCGTTTGAGATGTACTCCGTTCTCAAATTGATGAAATATATAGATAAACGCGTGGACAAAATTTGCGTTCGTCCAGAATAATCCCCACTTCACTCGTGACAGTGACACGAGGCAGTGGGGCGCAAGCTTCTGACGAAACTCTCGGTACTGAGATTTGGTAGAAATTTACGTGTCACGACTGTGATCAAGGTGGAGAATGACTTGATATGTTTTTGATAAGTGGTGGAAATATTTTATTGGTAAACATAGGAAATTTAGTGGAATTTTGTCAAAGTTATGATTTTTTTAATTTTATCGATAAGAATTATGGTAGAATTTTGTTGAAAGCTATAGTTTTTTTATTTAGGTAGGTGGAATTTTATTAAAGTTAATTATTTATTAGATGAAATTATTTAAATAATAAAAATAAATAAATAAGTAAATTTATTTAACTACATAAACTAAATTTATAAAAATTTAAATTTATTATTTTTATAAAACATTAAATTTACTCATTAATTGATTTATTTAATTTATTGCTTTTATTTATATATTCGTCTTAATTCATTTTAAATATGGATCTATCAAGTTTCCACACAGATCCAATTTCTTAAGGTGTAAATTTTATTATTATTATTTTATTTCATGTCAAGTTTTTTTTTTATTATTATTTTGTTATTTTTTTTAAGGTAGTGTTATCTAACATATCTAATTCATCAACATCTCCCCCATACTAGAATATAGATGGCCTTGCTACTCTTGATGCAATTAAGATAATGAACCAAAATTTTAAAAACTTAAATACTATTTTTATAAAAAAACAAATCTACCTCTTAATTAATTCACTGCTTTTATTTATACATTAAAATAATAACCAAAATTTTGATTATCCTTATATAGCTTACTAAAACAAATATCATTGTCATCAACCAATTTAATAAGAAGTTAGCATATTCATTTCATGGTTTAAAACATATATCATTATGTAATTAACCATTTTAATAAGAAATTCTAAAAAAAAAATTATCTCTTAATTAATTCACTACTTTTATTTATACATTAAAATAATGAATCAAAATTTTCATTATTATATGTGACTAAAACAAATATCAATGTCATTAACAAATTTAGTAAAAAATTCACATATTTATTATATTTATTTCATGGTTTAAAACAGATATCATTATATCATTAACCATTTTAATAAGAAGTTCACATATTTATTTTATGGTTTAATTTTTATTAATTAAACTATATCATTTTTAAGAATCAAACATGAAACTCATTATCTTATATCAGTGTTTATTAATTAAATTAAACTAATTATAATTAAAGGATGTGATCCATATACTAATAAATGATGTTATTTTCTTACTTTTTAAAAATAATGTTATCTAACATAACTAACTCGTCAACATCCCCTATACTGAACTATAGATCATCTTGCTACTCTTCTTGCTACTCTGGAAGCAATTAAGATAATGAACCAAAATAATAAATAAATAAATAAATAAAAAAAAAAATACCTATTAATAAATTCACTACTTTTATTTATACATTAAAATAATGAACCGAAATTTTCATTATTATATAGCTGACTAAAACAAATAATATCATTGTAATTAACCAATTTAATAAGAATTTATCATATTTATTATATTTATTTCATAGTTTAAAACATATATCATTATGCCATTAACCATTTTAATAAGAAATTCACATGTTTATTTTATGGTTTAATTTTTAATAATTAAACTATATCATTTTTAAGAATCAAACATTTAACCCATTATCTTATATTTAATTAAATTAAACCAATTATAATTAGAGGATGTGATCCATATACTAATAAATGATATTAGACTATAAAACATTTTGCTACTCTTGATGCAATCAAGATAGTAAACCAAAATTAAAAAAAAATAAAAATTATCTATTAATAAATTCACTAGTTTTACTTATACATTAAAATAATGGATCAAAATTTTCATTATTATGTAGTTGACTAAAACAAACATCATTTTCATTAACCAATTTAGTAAGATGTTCACATATTTATTATATTTATTTCATGATTTAAAACAGATATCATTATGTCATTAACCATTTTAATAAGAAGTTCACATATTTATTTTATGGTTTAATTTGTATTAATCAAATTATTTCATTTTTTGATAATCATAGTCTTTGAACATTTTTGTTAATCATCCTCTTTATCCATTTCTGATAATCATTGTTTGAATCAGTTATACATTGTTGGTGAAATCCAATATTTTTTTAGATTAAGTCTAAAAAAAACTATAACCCCTCAAACTATGTAAGACAGTGATAAGGTGGCGAAATATGAGGGATAGATTTGTTAGGTAGTGGAAGCAAAACATAGCATAAAACAGAGAATAAACAAGCAAGATCAAACAATCTGACACAGTGATTTATGTGGAAACCCAATGAGGGAAAAACTCATGGGCAATGATAGGTATTCTTATTATTCGAGGGAGAATTACAATTGCCAACCCAGGCTTACAATCATCCTCTCTTCACACACACTCTGCTCTCTACACCCTGCTCTCACATATTGCACTCACACCTCTATGGATATGCTCGCATATATAACATCTATCACTCAGTTACACAAACTGATTATGAATAGATCACATAGTTACAAAAACAATTCATAAATAAATTGCATGCATAAGCATTAACATAACTGCATGCATATGCATGTGAGTCCCTGAAGAAATTCCTTGACATGTTTCCAACAAGATTCCCTTGCAAAACAAAATTCCGTTGCAAAACAGAATAAGAAGAAGCTTCTCATGTCAGGGCAACAGGCCTGAACCAGCGAAAATGGTGGAGCACTAATTTTAGACGTCCCAATTCTGACCTTGAGAGACCTGCCAGCACAGACTCTGTAGGGGAGTCACTTTTCATTACAGAGCATTAAGATATAGTGCAGCTTTATTAACAGTGAAATATCATTAGAAAAAGCACCTTTCCGACCAACAGTGTTATAACTTTTATCATTACGATGGATTTCAAGTTTTTCGCATAACAACGAAAAAATCGAAAACTAGATAAAGTTTCATAGTAAATCCGTGATCCATTTCGGGCCCAGAAATTTGCGAGTTTTGTCTTTTGTTTATTGGTTTATCCCATACGGCACGGAAGAGGCCTCTCTCCTGTTCATCCCGGGGCATCGAATGGACCTCAACTCTGTCAGTCGTGTATTTTCAACTTTTGGAAAATTCCCATCCACACTAATTTTGTGGAAGTTGGTTGATGAACAGTACACATGGTTTACTTGCCTTCAAAGTTTAAACTTCACCACACAATTAGAATTACTTCCTCAGCTTGCCTTCAATGTTTAATCCTCGTCACACAATTACAATCACTTCCTCTATCAATCTGGAAAAACACTGAACGCTAAAAATCCGGGCGCTCATGTCTTGTCACAGCTCTCTCCATCATGCTTGTCTGGATCTCCATAAACTCTAAAAATCTTTATTATTACTTGATGGATATGCTAACATGCTGATAGGCGTTGGCATAAACCCTAAACCAATGATATTCTCGGATGGGAGTTAGGTTATACTTGCTCACCATTTTTCAAAGTCTACGCATTTACAATTTGGAGGTATTCTCTCGTACCTATATAGTCAAAGTTTAAGATTATCGGGATACTATTCAACCACTGATATTACAAGAGGATAGACTCGGTTAGGTCCTCTGTTAAAGCTCTGTACTCATACTATTTGGAAAGTCTACCCATTGATGATGTGGTGGGCCGCTCAAATACAGAGATAGTCAAAATTTAAAAATTTCCGATAATATCAAGGTTTTACATTATAAAATGCGTAATATCATGGTCATCAATAATCACTTGTTTAATAATAATGGAACCATTTATACAATGTGGGATCTGAAGCCATTCAAATTTCATGATGTATACATTATCTCACCTCATGCAACACGATATCATGGTTTTACATTATAAAAGCATAATATTATGGTCATCAATAATCACTTGTGGCATGGAGTTATTTATACATTTTTGGATTCGAAGCCATTCAAACATATTGATGTATATACACTATCTCAGTTAATCAATGTATATATCATTTCAGTTCATATAATATAAATTATAATATATATACACCATCTCAGAGCTTACATGATTTTTCAATTATATTTATTTAACTATGAATTATAACAATATACATACAATTAATTAAAAACAAATTTCAATTATATTTATTTAACTATGAATTATAACAATATACATACAATTAATAAAAAAATTAATCTTATTTTTATCTTTTTTTATATACCCCACATAAATTGTCCATATTAAATTTCAAGCACCTAAACTTAAAAAAATCAAAATCAAAAGAATTATCATTTCAATATTTATCTACATCAACTGATAATAATTATCTCATGTTATATTATTTAATATTTGTTCTCAAATAAAATATCATTCTTATATTAATGAGAATTGTAAGAAGGTGTTGTTTGTTATTAATATAATAGATTAATTGATTGTGGATTATTATTGTTTGTTGGGTTTTTCATTCCCTTCTTTATAGACCTTGTTTTATGGTATATATGTGTGAAAATCAGTTGGATATGCCATACTTTTCATATGCTTGAAAATCAGTTGGATACTTCATATTCTTCTCATGTATTATCCCACATTTCTTATGCATTATTCCAGATTTATAAACCCTGGTTCTTATGGTATATAAGTCCCTATTCAGATATGCATTGTATTCAGATATGCATTGTTTTGTGTGTGAGAAACATATATTGTGATGTGTATTAGAGATTGTTGTGGGTGTGATTATCTGTGTAATATTTTGTGTGAAACAATAAATGGATTATGTAGTTAAATACACATATTTATATATCCTCCATACTAAATTTCAACCACCTAAATGTAAGGAAATCAAAAGAATTATCATTTCAATATTTATCTACACCAACTGATAATAATTATCTCATGTTATATTTTTAAATATTTTTTCTCAAATAAAATATGATTCTTACATTAATGGGAAATTGTAAAAAAGTAATGTTTCTTATTAATGTAATGGATTAATCGATTGTGGATTATTATTGTTTGCTGGGTTTTTCATTCCCTCCTTTATGGAATTTGTTTTATGGTGTATATGTGTGAAAATCAGTTAGATATGTCATACTCTTTGTATTCTTGAAAATCAGTTAGATATGTCATACTCTTCATATTCTTGAAAATCAGTTGAATACTTCATATTCCTCTTACATGTATTATCCCACATTTGTAAAAGTTGTTTTTTTATGACATATAAGTTCCTATTCAGATATGCATGGTTTTGTGTGTGAGAGACATATATTGTTATGTGTGTTAGATATTGTTGTGGGTGTGATTATCTGTGTAATATTGTGTGTGTGAAACAATGCTTCGATTATGTAGGTGCTTCTCCCAGTAATATATCACTTGTGTTGAAAAAAACATATTTTCTATGTTGATATTTATATATGAAACAACAATTAAATACACATTAAATAAATTACAAATATTGTAGTGTATGAATTTATATATAAAAAGGAATAATAATAAGCTATACATATTGCATAAATATTTTTTTATGTGAATTTACTATACTGTATTTGTATTATTTGTATTTTATGAGTAGGTGTAGAAATGAGAATCCATATGATATGTAAAATAATAATCAAATACTCAAATTACAAGATGTAATAAATTTCAATATAGATTCATTTTTATCTTAATGAAAATAATTAAACAAAATAATCTTATCTCTGGTTATAATATATATATTAACATCGTTGTCGAGTGTGGTGAATTCTGCCTCATAACAATCATCAACTGTGCAATGACGGTGATTTATGCCCTTATCTATGAGTTGACTTTCAAGTACAAAGAATTTTGTGGACAGTAATATCTTATAGAGTCTATCAATACTTAAAAGATAACTCAATGATAATGGAAACAATGATGAAATGTGTGAATTCGCAACTGGAAAATAATAATGAAAAGTGTGAATCTGCAATACATATGTGGCAAGAAAGCGAATGCAATGAAAAATACAATTAACAGTGGAAATAATCATGGAGAGTGTGAATTTGCATATTATCTGTATGGAAAGAAAGAAAATGGAATTATAATGGAAATAATCATGAAGAATTTGAATTTGCAACGCAGAAAAACACATAAAGGTGAATTTGCTCGTGTTATGTTCTTGAGTTTATGTGTAAACACTACAGAAGAAAGAAGTATTTAGGCCTGTATATTTTTAATATGCAGAGTACATGTCTAAACCTAAAAAGAAGGTCCAAGGACAGTTAATAAAAAGCTAATAAGTGTGATTTGAAATAAGAGTCTAGAAATTGATTATTTTATCTGTAAACACTACAGAAGAAAGAAGTATTTAGGCCTGTATATTTTTAATATGCAGAGTACATGTCTAAACCTAAAAAGAAGGTAGAAGGACAGTTAATAAGAAGGTAGAAGGACAGTTAATAAAAAGCTAATAAGTGTGATTTGAAATAAAAGTCCAGAAATTGATTATTGGTTACTTAGTGTAAAAAGAAGGTCCAAGGACAGTTAATAAAAAGCTAATAAGTGTGATTTGAAATAAGAGTCCAGAAATTGATTATTGGTTACTTAGTGTAGGAATAACATTAAGGAAAATTACAAGCACATCCTTTTTATTACACAAGTTTATTAGCCAATCCTCGCTTGTTATTTTTAATGGGATTATGCATGTATATAAAGTGGATGTCTCATAGCATAATTAACATAATAAAAACTTATTTTATAGTAATGTTTAAAGTAAAATTGTGTTAGAATTTCATTTTATTTACATTTCAAATTTTATTGGTCATGACATATTTATTTTAATATATATTTGTTATTTTATAATAATGTGTATATTAAGGTTAAAATTTATTTTTATTGAAGATTTGAATTTTACATGGACAAGATTTAAAATGTGGGTAAAAAAAGTTTTAATGTATATATCTAAAAAATCACTATCAAATATGTTTTATTGTAGAAGTTGGAAATCACAAATTTCTACTAACAATGTGGGGACAAAAAAATTCTATAATGTAGTTAGATTAAGTCAAGGTGGTGATTGTATCATTAATGGAGAAATGACTAGTTTTTTAATGGCTCTTAAATTTCAAGTTAAGTACTCACACGTTCAGTTGCTACAATTTTCTTAAATCCTTCTTGTCGAAGTCTTGTTATCAATTTCTTAGAATGTTTTATCCATGCAAAACTTGGTGCATGCGGAGATAAGGATGTGCATCGCTACACTTACACTCTGATGCCGACGCCCTCTACCTCACAACCCGCAAGTCGGAAGGCCACGTCGACGCAGTATCTTTCTCCTCCACACGGCCCGAAGAACTCTAACCGATCCTTCTATCTCCTTGTCGGGAAATCTGCACCCACAGAAAATCCTCACGGGATCCCCTCTTCACACACAGGGGATCGGACTTCGAGGCTTCGTGAGGTCAGTGGTCGAACGTTGTACTCTCGGATCCCCGAAACCCGACAACCAGTCAACGCTGACCTTTTTCTATCGAGGTTTTCTCTATTGCGAATTCGGTACTCGCGATGTCGAACCACTCATATCCCCGACTCCTGATGCCCGATATGCCGAAACTCCGACACACGCACGAGTTTGAATTTTCAACACCCTGTCCCCTCTATCGAGATTTCACAGTTCACAATATCGCGAATCCTGATGCAGTTGTTTCGGGACTTCTCGCTACAAAACCCCAATAAGGCGTGCCACCTGTCCTCCTACCGACCCCTGTGGTCCCACACTGTTCCCTTTGCCATTGGGATATCGGGTTTCGCGATTTCGCGATTCCTGTTGCAATGTTTACGGGACTTCAACCAGCGAAACCCCGATATACGAATCCACGTGTGAATCCGACGGTCCTTGTGTCTCGGATCTACGGTCTTGCCCCTCCTGATCTTTGAAACCTTCAATGCTTTCGCCGTATCTTCCCTGCACCTCTGTGAGATTTCACGGCTCATGGGAGTTCGCGTATTCTCCTCGGAGAATTTCGATCGTCCGTTCCTCCTTGATGATTCTTGCAAATGCCCAAGTGTTCCTCCGCAGAACTTGTCCACCTGCACGCAAACTTGCGACGCTTCTTACGCACTTCCAGTCACAGCTTCCCTGCGCTGTCCTTTCTGAGCTTTCCCACGACTTCTATGTCCTTAAGGAAAACCTTCTTGCTCACACCCTTTGCGGCAACCTTCAGACACTTCTAAGTGAATAACTTCCTTCAACCCTGCGCACACCTGCAATAGCAGTCTTCAACTCTTTGCTTAGGTTCGCAACCCTGAACTTCACTCGGCCTGCGCACTCCTTGCATGGCTCCTATGCTCGACTGCACTCCTGAGATGAATGAGAACAAAAGAAACCCTATCTGAACCCTTTGTCAACACACTCCTTGCGGACACTTCGAGTGCACTCCTTATAGGAACTCTCTGGCTCAAATAGAGAAACAATTGAAACTCATTACTTCTTCCTCTCAGACTTCAAACTCAAACATGAAATCATATACACAACATATAAAGCAAATGTATAACAGGAAGAAAACATCAAATGAGCATATCATTAAGCATCAATACACAGAGAACAACACAAAACCATGAATTTGAATCAACCTCTTTTCTATTAATCCAAATATCTATACATGGGTGTTCTTACACAGTTCTCTGCATGCTCTTGCTCCAGTGCTTCTAACTTCAATAATGTTACAATACACAATGAGGGTGTCTATATCCCGTTTCCCTCTTGCGCTCTCAAACAGTCTAATCTAGAATTAAATTCTATCTACTTGCATTAACTACCTTAAATGCCTTCTACCTACTAAGGACGAGAGAAAATCGCTCAAGGTCCGATTACATTATACAAGTGTGCCTCATCTTAATGGCTCCATTTAAGACTTGCACAACAACTTCAAGGCAATTTCAAAATTTGTGCTGGCGCCTATCCAGTTGTTCGGTGTCTCCCGCGTTGGCTCGCTTGATATTGGCGATGCTCCTGCATCATACTCCCTCGCTTGAAAATTTTCATGGGCTCCTGTCCATGAGCTCGTGCACAGTTTGTCCATGCCTCTGTATCTCTGCTTCACTCTCCCAGCTGGCATCTTCAACTGGATGGTTCTTCCACTTGTCCAGATACTCGAAGTATTTCTTTCGCCTGGTCTTCTTGCCCACTCTTCTATCCAGTATGCACTCCATCTGCGGCTTATCTGCAACTGGCATCTGCTTTGTCCACTGGATCACTGGCTGCTCAATTCCAGCTCCTGTTTCCTTAGCTCTATATGGGTACAAATCTGAGATATTGAATATCGGAGAAATTCCGATCCCATCGGGTAATTCAATCTCATAAGCATTCATCCCAAATTTTCTCAAGACCCTGCATGGTCCGATTTTCTTCATGTTCAACTTATTGTATGTTCCTCTCGAGAACCTTTCTTTTCACAAATGTGCCAGAACCAAGTCACCAACCTCAAACTGAAGTTGTCTCTTGTGTTGATATGCTCTATGCTTATACTCCTGGCTTGAATTCTGCAATCGCTCCTTCACCTGACCGTGAAGTTCTTTCATCACCTCTATGAATTCTTCTGCACTAGCGCTCCTAGTCGCAGTCTATTCTAAATCCCTCAGCTCAGAAATTCCCCTCGGCTGAATGCCATAGACAACTTGAAATGGACTCTGCCCTCTGCTCCTGTTAACTGATTCATTATACGCAAACTCTGCCTGTGGTAATATTTGGTCCCACTGGCTGTGGTGTTCTGTCACCAAGCTTCTCAGCAAGTCTCCCGGACTTTTGTTTACCACTTTTGTCTGCCCATCCGTCTGAGGATGATAAGCTGAACTAAATGACAAGTTAGTTACCAGCTTCTTCCATAAGGTCCTCCAAAAATGCCCTATGAATTTGGTATCATGATCCGAAACTATACTCCTCGGCAACCCATGAAGTCGAATGACCTCTTTGAAAAACAGGTTCACAATGTGAGTTGCGTCACTGGTCTTCTGACATGGAATGAAGTGTGCCATTTTGGAAAATCTATCCACCACCACAAAGATTGAATCAACACCTCTTTGTGTCCTTGGCAACCCTAACACAAAATCCATGCTAATTTCATCCCAAGGTCTCTCTGGTATGGGAAATGGTTGATAAAACCTCATATTTTATTTCCTTCCCTTCGAATGCTGGCAAATTTCGCATCGGTCAACGAATCTCTTGACATCTGCTCGCATTCCTGGCAAAAAGTATGACTCATTCAGCTTTGCGAATGTCTTGTCATGACCAAAGTGCCCTGCTAATCCTCCACTCTGTTTCTCCTTCAGCAAATTCTCCCTCATGGAGCATTTCAGAATACACAACTAATTACCTCTAAACAATAATCCCTCCTGGATCATGTATTCTATCCATTGACTTCTGTCTCTGAGAACTAGACTCTTGGCTGCTTCATACACCTCTTTAAAATCTAGGTCATCTACGTACATGTTCCTGAGATCATCAAAACCCAACGTCTTGACTCGAAACTCCTGCAACAACAAACACTTCCTACTCAAAGCATCAACAACTTTGTTAGCAGTACCAAAAATATGTTTTATCACAAAAGTGAAATTCTGCATATACTCAACCCATTTGTCATGTTTCTGATTCAACTTTTCCTGTTGAGTCACAAACTGCAATGCATGATTATCACTGTATAAGACAAACTCTTTCGGGATCAAGTAATGCCTCCATTTCTTCAATGCCTGGATGATAGCATAAAACTCTTTGTCATAAATGGAGTATTTTACTTTCGCTCCATTCAACTTCTCACTGAAATACGCTATCGGCATGTCTTCTTGACTTAAGACTGCCCCTATTGCAAATCCACTTGCATCACATTTCACTTGAAATGTCTTCTGGAAATCTGGTGTAACATACCCACTACCTATTTCAAATTTTTCCGGTCTTCTAGCGGACTCGAGTCCTTAAATAACCAAGGAGGTCCAGCGTAAGCTAGCTCTATCTCTCTCCTACTCCGTTCCCGTGTGATCGTGGGACATATTCCTGGTTCAGGTTGAACGCAGCGTCTTTGGTATTTCGCGCTTCGGCACCACAGTAATATCTACACGCTCGACTCTGCGACCGTCGAAGCCCGCCAGGGCTAACGTACATCCCATAGGGATAAAATCCCATGGGATCAGCGGGTGACCAATAGGAATAAACCTCATCGGGGGTAGAGAATCCGCCAATGGGAACAAGCCCCGTCGCGCGTTTGGGTGTAATACAGGTGGCGAGGGGGAAACGCGACACGGTGGACGTCATGACAAGAGGGGCCCCACTTCACACGCAACACTATTCCG
>SNQJ01S0004809.1:79372-92125 GCA_010110895.2 Picea sitchensis
TGTGATCTTCCCTCGACTTCATAAAGCTCGAGCACCTTCTATCCCCACAATGCGAGGTGACCATCGATATCATGATCTTGACGATGCTTCTAAACGGATGACCGAGATATACCTCCAATAGTTCATATCTCTTCTGACTATGAAGATTTTCTAGGTATTCAAAGGCTTCGACCTTTTCTCCTCCTTCAAGCCCATCTATCGGGTCTCGTCTTCACTCACATAAGCTTTATCTATTCTGAGATTTAGGACTTAGAATGAGTTTGTCTCCCATGCACTCCTTGTGTTATCTCTTCTGAGATTTTCAAGTTACTCAGTCTCCTAAGGGTCTCAACCCTTATGTTTCCTTTCAAAGGAAAACTTTGTGCCCTCTTGGAAACCTTCTGCTCAAAGAACACCTTGTTGATTGTTTTCTACAAAGTGTTCAAAAACTCTGTGATTATCTTCCTATGATACTCTTCTCCCTGAATGCGACAAATATTTCTCTCTATGCACACTTTCACTCGCTCGATGCCCACCTGGAAGCGCCCTACATGGTTCTCAGTGACTCTATCTCTCTCTAAACTCAACACAGATTTCATCTTGTGCACTCCTTACACTTGCAACTCACATGAGAGAAACACTTGAAACTTATTCGTTACCTCACCAGTTCACACATTACTCTGCAGTCCAACATTACCTATGTCATGGTTTTATGATACTGCTACTCCTCCTGAGATTATTAACATGACCAAGGTAACCTCTTAGCACTCACGAACGTTCTGAGGTTTGAAATTGGTTTATCCAGAAACAATTTCCACCTTAAACCTCGGGTCCAATTACCACTTACCCAACCCATCCAGGATCAACGTTGAAACCTTGGGTTAGAATGTGAGTTTTTTCCATTTCGACAACAACTCCTTTCGAAACTCTTGCTTCAAATTCCACTAACATGGCCCATCCAGGCTTAGTGTTGTAACCTGGCTCTGATACGATATTATAACATGCCCGAACCTCCAAAGACTGGGCAATGCTACCAACACAACTTTAACTTAGCCTTTAAATATCTGATACCATATTGTAACATCCATATAAACATAGAATGAGTATTCTACATATATATAACATAATAATGCAGAAATAATAGTAAGCCTATACATGCAGGATATACAACATATACAGGCGATACTCATCAATTGCAACATATGTACCATTACACAACATGTAAATGAACATAAAAGTGGTACTTATCTTTTGTAATAATACCACCAACTACGTGCAAACCTTCCATGAACCTCCCAGCCATAGACCATGTTGCTCATCACCCTTAGCAGTGGGTCACCCCCAAGCTAGGACTAAGCTCCACCCAGGGCAAGGGAATCCTAGATTAGGTTGAGGTTACCGGAACACTGCAAAGTGCAACTGAAAGGATTCACTCCAGAAGCCTTCTTACGCCCACTACTCATGGAATCTCATTCCCCACATGCTTTTTCCACCCGAGAGTATACACCTTCACAAGAACAGTCCATCGGTGCTTCACCTCCCTCTCTAGGTCTTAGCAACATGCCAGATCAAGAATTCTCAGAGCTCCGTAGCTGGTGCTGGACTCTCTCTAGGAGAAAACCACTTCCCAAAAAAGTATCTCACCTGGAGAGAGCTTCTCACAGGCCTGACAACCTGCCTCTTCAACCACAATCTTGACAACCCGCTTCTTCAGCACACTCCTCGACTAAGCTCCAACCAGGTGAGGGAAAAAGTAATGGTTCAACACTCATTCACATAGGAATGATAGAAGGCAGCAAGCCATGCTTAGTCCAGGAATTGTGTGGCCACAACATCCCACAGTTATGAAACCACATGGCTCAGATAAATACATAATACCCAGGATTCACAGAAGACATGGCTCAGTAAACGGGTTCTCACTGGTTTAAGGATGTGTGACTAGATGAAAAAACACAGGGGTCGAGTGCAGAGGCAAAACATGTTCAGACTCCAGATGGTCGAATGACCAACGAAATCACACGGAGGTTGGAATAATGACTCACGGGTTACTCGTTCCAAGGTCTCTGGTGGATTTCCCCATAAACTATTAGACAATGGATGGAGAATCGCCAGACTCCCCCAAACCAACCCCGAGCACGACTAAATTCTTAGGCTTTTAATTCATGTGCCCAGGTTGACAATTGCCTTCCTGGAGCTGCATGCACTACATTTGCATTTGTTCCCCTTTCCCAGGAACTTAGGACAACACTCGCCAATTTTCCACCTTAGCCTTTAGGAAATAATAATAAATGACTATCCCCTTTAGAGGTAAGCCTCCTAGCTTATCCCCTAGGCCCATACACTTAGCATCCTCCCTTACCCAACCTTGTGGAAGCTTATTCCCCCATCACTCTTTCTTCGTGGTCGATCTGCATGTAGCGATGTTTATATCTTATTAATGAACTACATAATTACATATACAAAATCAGGCTCTTGGCCTTTAACACTTAGGCTCTTTATCCTAATAAACACAGAATCCCACCATCTTATATACACTTGGCTCACCATCCTATAAACATGATTACAATTCATAATGAAACTGGGGCACTACCGGGGGATATTAAAACATCAACCAAAAATAACCTGCTCATAGAATATTTTGGGTTGTTGCCAACATAGACAAATGACCTCCACATGCTCCAATGTGGCATTCGTTAAACACGAGTTCCACTTCTTCAAGAGTGAGACATCGGTGGAGGATGCAATCTACACCCCGACGATACAAAGTGTCATCGAGAATGAGATATTTTTTTGCCTGATGGCGTATACGTCGACGCTCATCACGAGAAATAGATGCGAGACACTTCAAAGTATGGAGATAGACTAGTATATCTCCATACCAGGGGTTTGAAGATGAAATCATAAAAATATCCCCTTTAGTAGGTGATTCTTCGGGCGTAACATCACTTGATTCGACCGGAAGTTCCGAGAAAAGTTCTGCAAAGACCAATGACTTTTTAGATTTCGCAGTAACTAAATCCAAGTCAAATTCCTAGAGGATAACTATCCATCTACTGATATTTTTGTTTATTACATGTCGTGTCAACACGTATTGAAAGGGATTCACAACGACAACGACGGTGGTATTACGAAGCATAATATAATGACGGAACCACTGGACATCATGCACTGCTACCAATGCTAGCTTCTCAACTTGGGAGTAGTTGAGTTCTGGTCCAACTAGGCCTCAGCTCAGGTAATAAATCACATGCTCTTCAAGCAGATCATCCTCTTGAACCAATACCATACCGATGGTCGACTCTACGATGACCAAATACAATAAGAAATCTTTATTATAATTGGGAGGCCAGAGCAAAGGGGCAGAATTGAGGGTGCGTTTCAATGCTTTGAAAGAGAGATGAGTGGATTCATTCCAATGGAAAGGGACTCCCTTCTTTAGTAGATGCATAAACCCTTTAGTGATCTTGACATAGTTTGTGATAAAACGTCGAAGAAAATTCACTTTACCCTATAAGATTTAAAGATGAGGGATTGTGCACGGGGGAGGCAATTGAAATATCACCTCAAACTTCAGAGGATCGATCATGATCCATGTTGTCGAAACTATGAAACCTAGAAGACGACCTGACGTCACGCATAAATTGCACTTGTTTGGATTCAAGCGAATTCGATAGTAGCGACATCGCTAAAAAATAAGTCGGAGATGCATGGGATTATCGGCTCTCTTACGAGATCGTGATGCTAAATCATAAAGATAGGCCTCAAATATATGTCTTAGGTAATGGAAAGCAAAAGACATGCCCTGCTGAAAAGTTGATCCAACATTCTTCAGGCCAAAAGACATCTTCCAATAAGAAAATGTGCCCCATGGACAGATAAAATTCATTTTGTGTTGGTCTTTGGGCTTAATCTATATCTGATTGTATCTCAAAAAACCATCCATGAAAGAAAATATCTCACAACCTGTGCACTCATCGACAATATGGTCGATAAATGGGATGGGGAAATTATCCTTTGGACAAGCCTTATTCAAATAACGGAAGTCCATACATACACAAATCATTCCCTTCTTTTTTTTGACTGGAACAAGATTTGACACCCATTGAGTCAACTGAATGGGGTAGATGAAACTGGCTTTCACCAGTTTCTCTACTTTAGCCTTAATAGATGCCGCTTTCTGAGGTTTGAACGGACGAAGCTTCTGCCGAACCGGCTTGGCATTAGGATAAGTTGTTATTTCATGTTCGACAATTCTTGGATCAATGCCTGGCAATTCCTCGTAAGACCAAGAAAAAGTGTTGCTGAATTATTTAAATAAATCTGTGTAGATTTGAATCTCCTCGGGGGAGCAATCCTCTTCGACGAAGACATTCTCCACAATGCCAAGGGTTTTGGAGATATCAATGGGTATCGTTTCAGTTATAGTTTCCATATTACCCTCGACATAAATTGCGTTCATAGTCAGAGGATTAATAGGACAAGACCTATCTCTAGTTATAGTCAACACGAATTCTCCTGACTCTATTATTCTTATCTCTGGGAGGAAATAATATCTATGATGGAGATCATCCCAGGGTCTGTTTGTACCATTTAATGCCTCTAAAATTGCCTCGTCAGAGGGCAAGACCGAGTCTAAAGAATCGGTAGTGGAAAGGGAATCTTCAGCCCAAATAGGCTCAAGAAATGGATCTAACTCCTATGCGGGAGTCAGATCGGGGTCGGCTAAAGCTTGTTGGACTATAGAGTACGCAACTTCTCCTGTGGACAAGGGCGTGGACATGCCATGATGCCCTGTCCCTTCCATCGAAGTCGATGGGGAAGGAAGAGTCCACATATTGATAAAGTAAGTCGTACAGAACGACAACACTTGAAAGATATTAGCCCTAGTTTGGTCAAGGACAACCGATATCATCTTGACATCACCAGAAAGAGGAGGGTAATTGAATGTACCCATCAAAGGTGGGCACAAACCAACCCCCACATTGATGATGTCAGGTTGTGGGTTATCAATTATCAGGACCGTGGATGCCCCTTATAAAGGGTCGGGCCTGGAGAAGGACAATTGATCAATGTTCACGATTTGGCCCTCGTGTGGAAACAACAAGACCCAAAAAATTGTGGCAACCACTGCATGCAGGGAATATGTCCAACTCCTTCCTAATAATAGGTTATAGTCGAGAGGTGCATCGACCACTTCAACTTCGATGCACATGGTCTTCCATCCTAACTGCACGTGGAAAGAAGGGATGATTCCATGTGGTATGAAAGAACGATCGTCAAAAGTGGTAAGCAGAGTAGGCGAAAGAGACAAAATGGGTTGGCCAGTGGCCTTCCAACACGCCAACAAAATCATGCATGTAGAGGCGCCCTCATCAACCACCGTGTGGAAAATGTTCCGAGTAAAATATTTCATGGGGTGAGCCACTCCTATATGAAATGCAACATGGTATGGGAGATGAGGCTTCAAGTTGGTCATATCAAGCATGATCGTTCCCAGATTATAGGTCTCAGCGGATCCTAAGGTAGCTAGTAGAGCCTTTCTCTGGGAAGGGAAGCTTTGAAGGACCTCCAAAGTTGACATCACACAAGGGATCTATGACAAATCCTCCACCACAGATACTTCGACTTTATTTTCTTTGTATTTCCCCCGAAAACATTGTTGGTGGGTTTCTTATCCCCCTTACCCTTATTTTGTTGTTTCTTCTTTCCGTCAGGCTGTTGGTTGGCCTTTAGTTTCATCAATTGCACACTGTGTACATCTGACGTTTGAGTAGGGGGAGCAGTCAAACCAGTGGTTGGGTTGGCCACTGTCTTTTGTATCGACAATTGTTGCAATTGATTCGACAACTGATCAGTGGGATTCGCTTGTGCTGAACCAACGATGCCATCGGCATGTGGTACAGACTTGTGTCTGGTCTTGTAAATAATAGACCGTGACACATCTGGAAAAAAATCGTAACATAAACCAGAATGAGAGTATATCAGTTCTAGCTATTGAACTCTCATTATCGCCTCTTCCTCTGAAAACACCCCAGACGTTGCAACGTCCTTGGATAACTGGGGTACCAAAGACTTAAGGAACTACTCTAGCAGGAATTCTAGTGGAACTGGTACTTTTATTAAACTCTTCCGGTGCCACCATTATTAGATGTGATCTGAGATATGGCCAGGCTTTGTTTTCTCAAATTTGGCGAGCAATTCAGTGTCGACATCGTATCTCACAGGTAATTTAAAATGGTTTAGAAAAACCATTGCTAATTCTCCAAAAGTAGAGTATCTTGAGAGGTCAAGGTCGATGTACCATTTTGTGGCACTCCCGATAAGAGTGCATTGAAACAGACACAACTGTATGGAGTCGTCTCTCAATGAGTTGGATGAGAACCATAGGTGAAAGTTGGTCACATGATCTCCTGGATCTTCGTTAGGATTACCTTCGAACTTTGGAATGTATGAGGGAAAATTGGTCGGCATAGGAGGCCAATGCGGATCATGATGGATTGGGTTGTTTAATGATCTTGAAAAGTCTGTCAAATGCAACGTTGCCAAAAAAGGTAGCTTGGGTTGTTGATTATGTACAGGAGGAAAGGATCCTGGAATTTAGCTAGCACTAGGTTGCCAGGAAAGGTTAGGTTATTGACCAGGGTTCTGGTAAAAACCATGGCCATGCCCAACATTAAGATACTGTGCTTGTTGATATGTCATCGACTGACTCCCATAGTAGGACATTGAGGGATAGGAAGGGATTGCTCCCAACATTGTGTTCCAAAGGTTCTGTAAAGGGTTGCCCCCTGCCAATCCGATGGGCATAGGTACTGAGCCTTGCCTGGGGTTCCATTTACCATGGAAGGGGTTGCCCCTAGTCGACATCCCTGACGAGGGGATTGATCCGTGTCACGGATTCCAGGGTCCTTGAGAGGTGTTTTACCCCTGTGCAGGATTTTGTGATCCAAAACCAAGGTTTCCCCCGACCGAGACGACAGTTGATGAGAATGCATTGTTACCAAACGCATTGAACAAAGAGAACGACAAAAAATCCACCGAAGTGGTGCTGGAAGAAGGTCCTTGACTACCTGATATGAACAAGCTATAATTCATGTTTTACTAGACGAGATGTTGAGAAGCACTTATGAGCGAAGGGGATGAAGGAGGTATGTGACCTCTGCCATAAGGGAAAGTTTTATAGGGGGTTGAGGTGCCCCTCATGGGCCCTTTCAGAGGAGCGTTTGAGATCCCTACCCCTAGACCCATGGTCTGTAGGGTGGAGTAGGTGAGGACTGAGTTCCTATCAAAGTCAGGCATCCCATATGAAAATGGAGGGCCTGTCGCACTCTATGTGAACGGGGTAGTGATCTCTGCCATAGACAGAATCAGACCACTGCCCAAAGTAGAGGTAGTCGATACCATAGTGGTCCGGACCTGCGAAGGTGATTTAGGAGGTGGAACACCCCTAGTGGTGGTAGTCGTAGAGGGAATATGAGGACTCCCTGACGAAGTAGCAACATTTTCTTCCATCGTTGCTTGCAGGACTATTTGATGCTCATGATGTGTTACCCTCGGGGGGATGACTTGTACCGTGATGGGTGCCAAAACGTCAGTGATTGGAGGGTTATACGAACTGAGAGCTTCCATTCCAAGGTCAGAAATAGTCATTGACTCTGGATACGAGTGTTATCCTCTCTAATATGGCTCGGGCATAGTCTCTTCTAGCTCGATCACCTCAAATGGCCCTTACTGGTCAAGTCTTCGTCGTAACGGTGGCGGTGGTCGCTCCAAATTAACCAGCGGCAGGCCCAAAAGCCTTCACAACCTACGGGGCTCTTGATATTCCACTGTGTGATAATAAAAATGACATAGTAAGGATTTTTAAACGTTGAAGACCAAACACACACTAGAAAGTTTCTACGAGATAAAGCAAGAAAAACCACTAACTAGTTGGAAGAACAGTTACACCAGCCAATACTAGAGAAAATTACTGGTGCAAGTGCAACTCGAACATAGAAGCACCCTTCGGGTATACTTCACAAAGAATGGCCTGATGTCTTCCCTAGGTATCACGGTATACCCCCACAATCACCTGTGTAAGTCCCTAAAATAAAGGAAACTAGGTTGCCATCTTGTGAATAATCACCAGGCAGGTACAGTCGAAAGTCGAGTGGACCACAATGAGTAGGGTGTCAAGCTCGAAACCTATCGAGGGTATCGAAAGAAAGTGTTATGGAATATGAATTAGGACCTCGAACGGATTTGATACCCACGAAGATCCGTGGAAAATGCGATCAACAGAATCCCAAGACAAGTCCTCTATATGCATTCCCCACTATGCTTGGTCCATCTTTGGAGGGGTTATCTCCACTACCTTTCTGTACACGACCTTGTGTTTATCCCCTGTGTTAGAGGGGGTTCCTAGATGAATTTCAAATTTACTGGAATTTTTATACTCCCTAGCACAGACTCGTATGTTTGTTTTATAGCCTTGAAGAGTTTCCTCTCCAACCTAAATCAAGGCTCTAGCCTAGACTAGTTGATGGACCCTACACACATAAAGTCTAATTGATTTTAATTAAGCGTTAATTTTAATTGGCTTGTCTTAATTCAAGGAAACATAAATGAAACTAGTGGTGTATTTTAAGAGACGAAAGAGAAGAACTGTAAATGAAACTAAAAGAAAAATTACTTCTTTTGAAAAATAAAGATTTGCAAATTTAAACCCTTTAACCAAATTTTCGTAACTACTTTTTCTAAGATATTTTAAAAGAAAAACCCAAAATTAACTTTCACTCGGCTATGAGATACTTAAATTTCTAAGCATTCAGTAATGAACTTAAAGAAAAAAACTCTTTCTCCTGATAAGTAAAGACAACTAACCTAACTACTTAACCAAACAAAGAAAATGAAATCTCTTTTGTTTTTGTTTTTATGCTTCAAAATAAGATACTTGAAATAATGTCTTTTTATTTTCTTCTAAAGCAAGTAAAAGGGAAAAAGTGAAGACAAGAAAAGACCAAAAACTGACTTCTGGTCTACTGCGGATCACAGGGAGTCACTGACGAACTAAACAGGCTGATAAGAAAAGACTCACAAACTTGTCTCAAACCCTTTCAAAGAAAACACAAGCAATATTTTTTAAAAGAAATAAGAAAACTGACATCAAACCTAGGCTAAAGACAATAACTATAGAGACCAATACTAAATCAAGAAACCCCTGATAAGTCAGACTTCAATCAGGGAAGAGGTTGAATGCCCCTTCTTAAAGAAAAAATCTATTGACACAAGCATGCTACTGACACTTAAGAAACCTGCGTATGTATGTGGGATGTCTAAAGGTAGGGCACATATATACGCGTGAAAACCCACTACAGGCCGTGTACACCTCTATAACTTCTAAAAAATGAAAACTAACAATTAGGCTGACAAGGCAAGGAGTACTGGTATGGAATACCACAATCCCTTAAAGAATCAACAACTTACAGAGATTCAAAAAAGGTAATCAAACCAATTACAACACCCATAAACTATCCCCTAAAACCCTAGAGGTTTCCCAAGGATTGTCGCCAGTTCTGCTATAGCAGGAAAATTCCCCTTATTGACTACACTAGGGTTCAACATGTAGGCATATATAACCATCTAAAAGTCTCCTACTCTTTAGACTACCCTAAATATACCCCACATTCACACAATAACTACAAAGTAAAAAGATTAGGTAACTCTACCTTAAACTCCGCGTCCAATGTCGATCCTTTCGCATTTGATTGCTCCTTGACTACAAGTATCCTCCCAAGGATGACCTGCATTCACAAAAATACAAACAAGAAACTAAGAACATGTATCTCATATATGAATTAGTGGGTTAGATGTCAGTATAAAACATAAATCAAACATAAAGATTGAACACATCATATTGCGGGACAGAAAAAGTATTCCATTTATTAATATCACAAAGTTTATCTACAATGAGATCAACGAATGCTCCTCGAGCCTGGTCCGGGATCCTCTTCACCAAGATCCAACTTCACTTCCACGTATCTTTCTCCTCTCACACTTCTCTCTAGGGAAATGGAATAGGATTATAATGGAGGAAAAAGGCAAGAATGGACAATTCTTTCACAAAACTCACAAGGTGGGTGCAAATTCTAGGGGCAAGGAGGGGATGTGAAATGGACATAGTTTCACTATTCTTATGCTTCTCTTAAGAATGAGATTCCAACACCTCCTTTTATATGACAAAAGGATGGTTATTCGGTTGGGTGACGGGCTATAGGCGGTGGGACAGTTGGAAAACTACCCAATATCCCGTAATCTCAACGAATTCCTTGCAAATTTTTAATTTTTGCAACATTTGTGGGTATATGAAGGCTTGTAATGGTCCAACTAGCGTATGTACACGAGATGTAGTGGTGCATATAGCGTGTGTATGCGAGAAGTAGTGGTGCAGGGCACGCACATCTTCAAAAATATGGTTTTTAAGAAGAGATTCTCGATGATGGCTTGGAAAAAATAGTAAGTAAGAAGGACAAATGTCAGGTATGCATATATGGTGCAATTTAGCGTTATAACACTTGTTCTTCGACATGTAGGTCCTCTCCATTAGATTTTCAGCATCTGCAAGTAGCTTTTGTGGGGTTGTCCCTCCAGTAGTCCGCCACTTTTGTCAGTCCTCCTTGAGTGGCTGAGGTGCAGACGATAGCAACCCATGCTTCTTGCGCCAAAATAGGTAACTATTGCCACAAATTGTTCCAGAAGAGGGCAGTCTCACCATTCTGGATTTCCCAGGAGTGATTGACTACTAGGTGTCAATTTTTCTTGGAACCTGTCCAAATCAGGGAGCCTCAGGTATCTTCGTTCCATCGAATGAGGCTTCTTTCTGTTGCATTGGGAGTATATTTTCTTCTCCAAAGATTGGCCTAAAGGTCCTGAGGTATCTTCAGCCATCTCCACCATATCTTGGCACTAAGTACTTTATTCAATGTTGAGGGGTCTCTGATTCCCAAACCCCCTTGAATATTAGGTCTGTAAAGCTTTTCCCAGCTGATCAGTGTGAATTTTTTCTCATCTTTGAGCCCCTGCCAAAGAAAGTTCCTTTGCAAGGTTTTGATAGCGCTAAGGATGAAGTTAGGGGTCATGAGGGATGAGAAGGTATAGACTGGCAGATCTTGCAGAACTGACTTGAGAAGGATGAGGCGACTGGGAATATTGAGAGCTCGATAGGTCCAAGAAGAAAGTATTTTCGAAAAGGAGGTGAGGAGGCTCTCCCAAGAGTTGTTTCTGAGGGCTCTGTCCGGGAGGGGGATACTGAGGTACTTGGATGAAAGGGATATTCGAGTGAAACCCAAGAGTTGTGAGATGTGGAGCTGAATCGAAAAAGGGGTGTTGAAAAAGAATATATGAGATTTGTCCTTGTTGATGTCCATTCTGGAGGCCTCACAGAAGGTTTGAATAATGGAGAGGATTGTGTGGGCCTCGTGGAAAGTGGGGGAACCCATCATTAGAGTGTCATCCAAAAATTGACTGTGAGATATCAGAGGGTTGATTCCATGTAAGGGCATCCCTTTTAGCATCTTGTTTGCTTCTGTAGTCTGAATAGAGAGACTTATATCTCTTGCCAGGATAATGAAGAGGAATGGGGAAAGAGGATCCCCTTGCTTGATTCCTCTAGTGGGGGAGAAAGGGCAGGAAGGAAATCCATTGACAAGGATTGAGAAGAAGCCCGAGGAGGTGAGGTTCAGGATCCATTCTACCCAGGATGGGTCAAAACCAAAGGCGAGAAGCATCAAGCACATATAGTCCCTATTATCCACCACTTTTAGGGATAACTAGGAGATCATGTCTCAAGGCCCACATGTCCTAGGCATGGAGTATTGAGAGCAAGATTGACTTTAGCATGGCCCTGGAGGGCCCACATTTTATTTCTTCTAGCATATTTGTCTTGTCAGTAGCAACAACATCTACAACCATCAGCTTGGTCCTGTGTCAGAGATGATTCTTTCTCCATGAGTTAATTAGTCTAGGTATCATGGTATGTGTTACTTTGATCATCAAAACCATTGAATGTATGCATTTGATTCATTTTATTTCTAACAACTGCTTGGATCTTACACTTTCCCACTTGACCATGTTTAGGGGGATTGACAGGGTGCCCTAGCAAGCATGTGTCTGTAGGTTTTGGTTTGCCACTGGGGGGTTTCTGAAAATCCATCGTTCGCTCCCATCATAACACCATTGTTTCATCTTGTTTCCCGCTCACTTATCCCATTCCACTTGTCCAGGCACTGGGTTGAACTATTTTCACGGTTGCACCTTATCTCATGGGAAGAAAGGGATAAAGGCCCAAAAGGTAAAAGCAAGCTGGTAAAAGACAAAATCCTAAAAATAAAACCTTGAGATGCTTCGCCCAGGGATCCCCGAGAAAGAAATAAAAGCCTTATTCGCAAGAAACAAGAGGGACCCGGAAAAATAATAAATCAAGACCTAAATAGAGGATAGGGGGTCTCATCATGAGCCAACATGTTAGGTCCATGGTTACCTAGCAGTATGACATTGCCACCATCTGGTTACCATGCCAGGGCAGTGACTCTTGGCTGCATGGCCAAGGGAAAGGGGGTCTCATCATGATCTAGCCTTCTCATTTCTGTGAAAGTACTTGTGGGTAACACTGCCACTACTGGTCACCACTCCAAGGCAGTGTCCCCTATTTAGCTCTTGAACAAAAATAAAAGGAAAAGCAATAAAAGATAAAAGAATGAAAAGAATACGAATAAAAGGAAAGAATGGGCTTGG
>SNQJ01S0004809.1:92959-120360 GCA_010110895.2 Picea sitchensis
AAAAACAATATTATTTAATTTTTTGGCCTTGTCGGCCTTTTACATGACCTAAATTGTAAATTTAGGTCATGATACTGTATAAATGAAGGATTTTCACCTCCAATTTTTCATCATGCCAGACTCACTCTAGAAGGAGGTATGAAATTTGCGCCCTCTCTTGGGTCATTCGCTGATTCAGTGATGCGCACTTGTTGAAGGAGGATTTTTTTGGCATAGTTTGAAATTTCTCTTAATGGAAGGTCTTACAACTAGGGTTTGCAATGCTTTTTCTTAGTGATATGTAAGTATTTTTCTACAAATATTCTTGAATGAATGGTTGTAGTTTTATTTCTTGCATATGTTTATAATTTTGTTGAACAAAACCCTAGGTGACAAGCACACAAGTAGGTCCTTGTCCCATGTCCCCATTGAGAGAAAGTTTCTAGCCATTGATTGAAGAAGGAGAGAGACTATATGTTGCTACACTCTCTTTCTCTCTTCATTTATTGCTAGTCGTACTATCTATAAGCTGAGAAGAAGGAGACGCCTTAAGCCTAGGTTTTCTACAGTTTGGGCTGATTTTTCTAGGGTTTGCTGATAGAGCCTTGTTGTAGCAAAATTATGCTTCATCAAACCTTCTTGTCTTGGTTGTATGCTTCATTTTTAGCTAGCCGTTATTGCCACCAAATTGAGGAAGGAGGAGAGAGCATCGAGGCCTAGTTATCCTACACCAAGGTGAGCCTCTCTCGCCTAGGGTTTTGACTTTGAGGCCTTGCCTTAGCAACACCTCAAAGATTCTCCCTCTAGTCCTTGGATATTTTTACCCTTGTCTCCTTTAGCTCTTACGTCCTTCACTATTTGACTCCATTAACCCTAAGACACTGATATAAAGACCTCATGTGTTGAAGTGAACTTGATCATAAACAATTTTCAAAATCTTGAATCAAACCCTAACTTCACTAACCCTAGCTTATAAACTAACCCTATTGACTAAGTGTTGTTGTCATCTCTTGATATTAACACCTTTGTGCAGCTGAACATTTTTCTTTATAAGAAATTGAATGGTGATTAAAGGCATTAATTGAATAAAGTGTTAATTTATTGCATTGAATGCCACATTATTCTAGCATTTATTGAATAAGTGATATTATTTACATTGCTATTTTATAAACATTGACTTCGTCAATTTTTATTGTCAAATTACTTATATGTTTATCAGATAGTCACTAATTTATATGAAGTACTAACCCATTGAGCTAGCTTCCACATATCAGTTTGTTGTTACTTTGTCTCAGGAAGGTATATATATTTGGGGGGTCTTAATTTATTATTTGGCCTTTTGGCCGGACTATCTGCTCGGTGGTGAATTGTGAGGGGGAAATAACTACTTTATCCTGTAATCTTTTTCCTTCTCAAAACCCCAGGTCACCGAGGACGTTTCCCCTGGGCCTTATCACCCTAAAGAGAAAGAACCATCCCATTGTGGTGACATTGGGTGGGATTGGTTCATGTTACACCAGTTTGACCTTAAAACCTCAAGCCTTTTATCCTTGCTACAAATTGTGCGATAAAATTTTGGCGCCGTTGTTGAGGAACACTGAGTGAATTCTCCTCAAGATGACACTTTTTGGTAAGCCTTGCCTCTAGAATTTTATCTTACAAGCTTACCTGACAACTCCACTTTGGGTGTTTTCCATTATCTTTTAATAGTTTCAAGAAAACTATATGGATACTCCACTAATGAAGAAGCCAACAATGGCTTCACAATGGGATCTCGGGAATTACAAGCCTTTAGACATGAGAAAAATCCCAGGATACCCACAACAAATTCCCCCAATAAAAAGAGAATGGCTTCCTAGTTTTACTGGTAGAGATGGGGAAAGAGATGACTTTCATATGAATTATTTTTATTCTTATTTTGGACTCCATCCTGTCAATGATGATGTCGAAGATGTAGTGATGAAATTTTTTCCCACCACTCTTCACAGGAATGCTAAAAAATGGTATGATGATCTCCCCGACGCTAGCATCACAACTATGGATCAATTGGAAGAAACCTTTCTTGAAAAATGGGGTATTTAGTTGAAAGAAATCTTAGTACTAATAAAAATATTTGATCATATAAAACAAACTGAGAATGAAACCCTATTTGACTTCCAGAGTAGGTTTGAGGGAACTCTATGTCAGATTCATAGAAGCCATCATCCTGAAGAGAAGTACATTGTCCATATCTATACCCATGCACTCTTGGAACACCTAGGTTTTTCCCTCAGTAGAAGGGACCCAAAGATGCTCAATGAAGCTTACGGCATGACTACAATAATTGAACAAAACATCTCCTTTTCCGGGATAAAATACCTCTTTACCTCAGGTAATCTTAACATGGAAAGTTTGTTTACCCATGAGAACTTTATTGATAATTTCCAAGAAGAAGGGGAACAAACCATCATTCAACATAGGATTGTTGAAGACACAGTTGGTGAGCTAGAACCTTAGAAAAATGATGGAGTATCAACCTTTGCTCCTCCTTCTGATAAGGCCATCCAAGAGCCTATTTATCCTACACAACAAAAGGAAGATGAGGTTAGTTGTTTTCCATTTCAGGATCCCGATGACACCTTGTTCCATTATTCAGAAAATGAAGGAGAAATGAAAGGCTTGAACAAAGTAGATATTCCTCCCTGTACAATTGAATACAAAGGAGAAGCCCATAAGTATGAAACAATAACACATGATAAAAACACCAAATTCCTCCAATCTCCTGCACAAGAAGAAACAATAAGTTTCCCTCCTTCACAAGATTTTGATGATGCTCTACTTTATGATGGGGCAGATAAGGAGGAGATAAACAAGTCCTTGAATCCTGCATGTTATGATACATGTAGTGACATGGTTGATAACATTGATAAGTTCATACATGTTGGGAGATGTAGGTGGGATGCAGTTAGATATGATTTAGATCCCATCTAATACATTGAGGGTCATTTCCAAGTGTTTCCTTTATGATCATCGCAGCGTGTGATTCTTGACCAGTGGCAACAAGAAGATGAGGTCTTTACCCATACTTTTCCAACACCCAAGGAATACCTAGTACCTTGTTTTCCTGATAGCTTTCAGTCTTACCTTGATGGTGTTGATGAGAACTCCTCTGAGCACTTAGAATCTTTCCATAAAGATGATTATCAACCACTATTGTGCTCAGATATTGATAAGACTAAGGACCTTCTTTGCTTGATGAAGGATCCTTGCGACGATTTTTCTTGACCACCTCCGATTACCCTACATTGTTGTGTCTCTAAAAGTGTTTTTGTGAGTTATTTTTCTCATGTTGAGTTCCCTCTAGGGAAAACCCTAGAGTCCAAGGGTTGGTTGGATACTACAAGTTTGAGTCTGTTGTCTTGGTTTTTTGACTTTTCCTTGACAGTTTCCCAATCGTCTGCTAGATCTTTGTCGATCCCTTCCTTGATTTTAGAGAGTGAGTATGTCCTAGGTAGCCAGTTTGCAGACCTTTTGAGTCAGTTATATGAATCATGGACTTTTCATGACCCTTTTCTGAAGTGGATTGAGTACTTTTCTTTCAGGTTGACTTGGTATGGTTTTATCCCCCCGACCCGCCTCCATGAGTTAGACTTTGTGATCTCCGATTATATGATATATATTCTAACCCATGACATTTTTGTGCTTGACTTGTCACTATTTTGGTTTATGATGAAGCACAAAAGTAGGTATCATGGGACGTTGCTAGATTGGCTTCACTGGTTGTTTGACTACACCCAACATCCAGCCAACAGGTAGGTACAGGTAAGTGCCTTGCTTTACATTGGCATTTATGACTTCTTTATTTCAATCCTTTATATACATGTATAAGTTGGGGTGGCATTACCACCCCAATTGGTTTCTAATAGTTTCTATTGAGATCGTGTAGGTCAGCAGGTTATACCAGAGATGCTTAGGTTCTCATGTTCTCTATAGTGAGAACATGTCCCTGAGTTGGAGCCAGATCTTATCGGCCACTTTTAGGAATAACTAGGAGATCATGTCTCGAGGCCCACAGGTCCTAGACATGGAGTATCGAGAGTAGGATTGACTTTAGCATGGCCCTGGAGGGCCCAACTTTTCTTTCTTCCAACATATTTGTCTTGTTAGCAGCAACAACATCCATCACCATCGGCTTTGTCCTGTGTCAGAGATGGTTCTTTCTCCATGAGGTAATTAGTCCAGGTATCATGGTATGTGTCACTTTGATAATCAAAACCATTGAATGTATGCATCTGATTCCTTTTATTTCTAACAACTACTTGGATCTTACACTTACCCACTTGACCATGTTTGGGGGGATTGACAGGGTGCCCTAAAAAACCTGTGTCTGTAGGTTTTGGTTTTCCACTGTAGGGATTTCTGAAAATCCATCGTCCACTCCCATGATAGAACCATTGTTTCATCCTGTTTACTGCTCACTTATCCCATTCCACTTGTCCAGGTACTGGGTTGAACTATTTTCAGGACTGCACCTTATCTCGTGGGAAGAAGGGGCTAAAGGCCTAGAAGGTAAAAGCAAGCCGGTAAAAGACAAAATCCTAAAAATAAAACCTCGATATGCTTTGCCCAGGGATCCCCGAGAAAGTAATAAAAGGCTTCTTAGAAAGAAACAAGAGGGACCCGGAAAAATAATAAAACAAGACCTAACCAGAGGATAGGGGGTCTCATCGCGAGACAACCTATTAGGTCCATGGATACCTAGCAGTATCACATTCCCACTAGCTGGTTACCACGCCAAGGCAGTGACTCTTGGTTGCATGGCCAAGGGAAAGGGGGTCTCATCACGAGCCAACCTTGTCATTTCTATGAAAGTTATTGTGGGTAACGCTGCCACTACTAGTCACCACGCCAGGGTAGTGTCCNTAGCTGGTTACCACGCCAAGGCAGTGACTCTTGGTTGCATGGCCAAGGGAAAGGGGGTCTCATCACGAGCCAACCTTGTCATTTCTATGAAAGTTATTGTGGGTAACGCTGCCACTACTAGTCACCACGCCAGGGTAGTGTCCACTGATTATCTCTTGAATAAAAAAAAGGAAAAGCAATAAAATATAAAAGAATGAAAAGAATAAGAATAAAAGGCAAGAATGGGCTTAGGAAAAATGCATACAGGATAAGTACAACTCGCCTTCTAATAAAGGCACCCACATGTAACATTTCTTGCATCCTTGGCCCTCATTGCACCTAGACTTGGACTTCCCTTGACCACATCACCCACTTACATGGCTAGGATGAGGTCTATTCTGGGAACTTTCCTTTTCTAGTGGACACTAGACCAATAGGACGCCTTTTCCTTTTCTCCATATTTGTATTGTAGGCTTGTGTAATGTCTTTGAGTTGTTAACTGATGTATTAGGGATTTTATGCACATGTTTAATAATATTGATGATGATATGTGATTGACATTGCTATGATCCCTATGAATGATGAGCCCATGGAGGGCATAGCTTTTGATGTGCAGGACCATGCCCGATGGACAGGTGCCATTTGGACCGGTACACATGGGGAGATGATCAGTTCGGACCTCCATGAGGCTGAAGAGCCCATAAGGTGGATGATGAGACCCCATCATGGGGCAGAGATAGGACAAGGATGGACCAGGGGATTTGCACCGGAGAAGAAGAGGATGTTCCTCCAGAGGCACATTGGGAGAGCTTGACCTAGGGGGATTGACCCTCTTTCAGTGGAATGTTGGCCTTGGAAGGCCTGGGACGTAACCCATGATGACCATAATGTCATCAAGCCTATTGGACATCTTGGGAGGTAGACCAGGTAGTATTGGAACATGTGGCANGAGATGATCAGTTCGGACCTCCATGAGGCTGAAGAGCCCATAAGGTGGATGATGAGACCCCATCATGGGGCAGAGATAGCACAAGGATGGACCAGGGGATTTGCACCGGAGAAGAAGAGGATGTTCCTCCAGAGGCACATTGGCAGAGCTTGACCTAGGGGGATTGACCCTCTTTCAGTGGAATGTTGGCCTTGGAAGGCCTGGGACGTAACCCATGATGACCATAATGTCATCAAGCCTATTGGACATCTTGGGAGGTAGACCAGGTAGTATTGGAACATGTGGCATGATGGAGGAGCCTAAGGAGGGCTAACGTTTTGCTGCAGGATGCTCCATTTTCCCTAAAAGGGGCTAATGTCTCCTTTGGAGGGGCTTGATGTCTCTTTTCATCTTGATTAGGGTTTAAATTAACACTTTAATGTAAAAACAATATGATTAATGTTTTGGCCTTATCGGCCTTTTAGATGACCTAAAATGTAAATTTAGGTCATGATACTGTATAAATGAAGGATTTTCACCTCCATTTTTTCATCACGCTAGACTCACTCCAGAAGGAGGTCTGAAATTTGCGCCCTCTCTTGGTTTATTGGTTGATTTAGTGATGCGCACTTGTTGAAGGAGGATATTTTTGGCATAGTTTGGCATTTCTCTTAATGGAAGGTGTTACAACTAGGGTTTGCAATGCTTTTTCTTGGTGATATGTAAGTATTTTTCTGCAAAACTTATTGAATGAATGGTTGTAGTTTTATTTCTTGCATATGTTTATAATTTTGCTGAAAAAAACCCTAGGTGACAAGAACACAAGTAGGTCCTTGTCTCATGTCCCCATTGAGAGAAAGTTTTCAGCCATTGATTGAAGAAGGAGAGATCCTAGCCATTGCTACACTCTCTTTCTCTCTTCATTTATTGCTAGTCGTACTATCTATAAGTTGAGAAGAAGGAGACGCCTTAAGCCTAGGTTTTCTACACTTTGGGCCGATTTTTCTAGGGTTTGCTGATAGAGCCTTGCTATAGCAACACTCTGCTTCATCAAACCTTCTTGTCTTGGTTTTATGCTTCATTTTCAGCTAGCCATGAATGCCACCGAGTTGAGGAAGGAGGAGGGAGAACCGAGGCCTAGTTATCCTACACCAAGGTGAGCCTCTCTCCCCTAGGGTTTTGACTTTGAGGCATTTCCTTAGCAACACCTCAAAGATTTTCTCCCTCTAGTCCTTAGCCGTTTTTACCCTTGTCTCCTTTATCTCTTGCTTCCTTCACTATTTGACTCCATTAACCCTAAGGCACTGATCTAAAGACCTCATGCATTGAAGTGAACTTGATCATAAAAAAAATTCAAAATCTTGAATCAAACCCTAACTTCACTAACCCAACTAGCTTATAAACTAACCCTATTGACTAAGTGCTGTCATCATCTCTTGATATTAGCACATTTTTGCAACTAAACTTTTTTCTTTATAAGCAATTGAATGGTGATTAAAGGCATTAATTGAATTAAGTGTTAATTTATTGCATTGAATGCCACATTATTCTAGCATTTAATGAAGAAGTGATATTGTTTTCATTGTTATTTTATAAACCTTGATTTCGTCAATATTTATTGTCAAATTGCTTATATGTTTATCAGATAGTCACTGATTTATATGAAGTACTAACCCATTGAGCTAGCTTGCACATATCAGTTTCTTGTTGCTTTGTCTCAGGAAGGTATATCTCTTTGGGGGTTTTACTTTATTATTTGGCCTTTTGGCTGGACTATCTGCTCGGTGGTGACTTGTGAGGGGGAAATAACTACTTTATCCTATAATCCTTTGCCTTCTCAAAACCCCAGGTCACCGAGGATGTCTCCCCTAGGCATTACCACCCTAAAGAGAAAGAACCATCCCATTGTGGTGACATTGGGTGGGATTGGTTCCTGTTACACCAGTTTTACCTTAAAACCTCAAGCCTTTTATCCTTGCTACAAACTGTGTGATAACAATCCCAACTTAACTTATCAAAATCTTTAGAAAGGTCTAGTTTCAAGAGCATACCTGGAGTACGGGTCTTCTGGAGAGAGTGAATAACTTTGTGAGCTAGGATGACTTTGTCCAAGATTTGTCTTCCCTCCACATACCCTGATTGTTCTGGTGAGATGATGAAGGGGAGGATAGGCTTGAGTTGCTTTGATATCACCTTGGTTAGGAGCTTGTATATGGAGTTGCAGAGGGTTCTTGGTCGGAACTTCTTGGGGTGGCTCACATGATCTTCTTTGGGAATGAGGGTGAGGAAAGTGGCATTGAGGGTTGGGAGGAATTGACCTAAAAGTATGGAGTCTTCAATGATCTCCCACACCTCCTCTCTGAGCATTGGCCAACAATGATCAAAGAAACCCGAAGTAAATCCATTCGACCCTGGGGCTTTGCCCTTGGGGGTATCCTGAATAGCATGATCAACTTATTCGAGCGTGATGGGCCGTGCCAGGGCCACATTCTGTTACTCCGTGATTAGGGAGGGTATTTGTTGCATGGTATGGGTGATTTCTTGTGTTCTGTCCTTCAGGGGCTTTGTCAAGAGATTTTGATAATAGGTGACCAACTCTTCTTCCAGCTCCTCATGGGTGTGAAGGGTTTTCCTGTTTTTTGAGAGTAGTTGAGTGATGTGATTGGTGTGTCTCCTTTAAATGGTAGATCTATGAAAGAAATTAGTTTTTCTGTTTCCCTCCTTGAGCCATTGGATGCGTGACTTTTGTCTCCACATGATCTCTTCTTGGGCCTTTCTCTCCTCTAGATTTTGACTTATTGTCGCCTCATATGATTTGCGGTCTTCAGATAAGCCCTGATCCCAAATTTGTCTTTGTATGGTGCCCATTTGGTCCTTTAGTTGTCTTTGGGCCTCAAAGATGTTGCCAAAGGTTTTTTTTTTCCAGGTTTTGAGTTTCTGTTTGAAGTTTTTGAGTTTCTGTTGGAACCTATACATCTTGGAGCAGTTTGGGACAACCGCCTCCCTCCACCATGTGTCAGTCTTTTGCTAGAATTCTGGGTGATTGAGCCAAAACTGCTCTAGCCTGAAGGGTTTTCACCCTAGAGCTGTTGGGATGTCCAACCAAAGTTAAATAGGCCAGTGATCTGACTTGTGGAAATCAAGGATGCTTGCTTCCAGAGCTGTGCCTTAGAGCATAAGAGAGTTTGAAAGAAGAAATCGGTCCAACCTATAGGTTATATGATGAGAGATAGTTATGCAGCTTGTCCAGGTAAAGGTACCATTGGAGGTGTCTACATCAACAAGGCCTAAGTTATCAATTAGGCACTGAAATTCCCCTGACTTTGCCTCAAGACGACACATTCCTCCTCTCTTTTTGCCCAGGTTGCAAATCATGTTGAAATCCCCTCCCAGGATCCATTTGTTCCCCTTGGTTAAAGTGTCCAGGTGCTCAAGGATTCTTAGAAGGGCATGTTTGTCTCTTGAGTTAGCTGGTCCATAGATGTTTGTTAGATAGCTAGGATTATTAGAGCCAATGACTCAGTAGGTCATCGAGATGGACCATTTGGTTGTAAAAAAAATTTCCAGGGTGACCGAGCTTGGGTTCTAAAGGAGAGCCAACCCTCCTGGTGCACCCATGGCCACCATATAAATGCCTTTCCCTTGCTTCCAACAACTAGGGAGGATATTTTCCATTTATTCTTTTGTGGACTTTGTTTCTTGGAGCATCATTATGTATGGTTTTTCTGCAATGATCATATCCCGTAGTAACTTCTTCTCACTACGACCGTTGAGTCCCCTTATATTCTAGGAGATTATATTCATGATGAGGATGGGGAGGGGAGGGGTGGAAAACTATCAGATATGAGATGTATCTGAACTGAGTTAACCATGAAGTGTCCTATCTTTTGGATGATCTTACTAGTGGATTTTCTTCCTATTTTCTTTTCATATTTCTAAGATTTGCGTTGTTCTTTTTGCATATTTCCTTGGATTCCTAAGCCCGCGCTGGATCTGGATGTAGAGCCTGCTGAGGAGTTGAGGAAGATCTTGTGAATTTTTCTCAGTTGATCTGGGGGGATGTTGTAAATTTTTTGGTGCCTGTAGGAATGTTCCAGATGCTCCAAGTCGATGCTCTCTAGGTCTTGCTCATCTAGTTCCATTTCTGTGTCCCCGTCTTCGGTGTCTAAAGATTCCAGGGCTGCGGCAGTGGAGCTGGGTGGAGGAATGATTTGGGTCTGACCTGGGGCTTCCTGTGCTTTCCCTTTCTCTGGGTTCTGAGGTGTTGAGGGGGCAATCCCTGAAAAGGTGCCCATGTTCATGACATTTTTAGCATCTGAACGAAATGTGCTCATAATCAATGGTTTGCATCCAGTCCTCATCTTGGTATTCCGGAGCAATGGATCCTGGTAGCAGCTTTTCAATATTCAGATAGACACATATGTGTGCGTAGGAGGTGTATCTTCATTGTTTTGTGGCTTCTGAGGATTTGACATACACTCCAATGGTGTTTGCAATGCCCGCCAGGAGCTCTTCCAACCAGAACTCTTGCGGAAAGGAATAGAGCCTTAACCACACTGGGGTGTGTGTGAAGTCCTTTGATTCAAGGATGAATCTTTTAGTCCAAAGTCACAAGAAGAGACCCGTCGAGTTAAAGAA
Organism: Picea sitchensis; assembly: GCA_010110895.2. Classification (NCBI taxonomy): domain Eukaryota; kingdom Viridiplantae; phylum Streptophyta; class Pinopsida; order Pinales; family Pinaceae; genus Picea; species Picea sitchensis. The sequence continues at coordinate 103,386 of SNQJ01S0004809.1, forward strand.
ATATGGTCCTCCATCGAGGATATGATTTCTATCCTCTAAGTTATGTAGGATTATGGTGAAAAATCCCTTGGAGCCCAATTGTAGATTGAAGTGGCCATTAGGATTCCACCATTGGTGTATCCATTTTACCATCTCATTTTTCGAGGGCCAGAGCCCTAGAAATTTCCCAACTAAAGCATAGTCTCTCATGTATTTCTTTTGTTCCTCAATCCTGGGTGTGCTTACGATGTATTTCGGGGCTTGCAGTGCTTGGGGAATGCATTTCCCCGATATCCATGGTCGTGTTTCTCTTGTTGCAACCGTTGTTTTCCCTGAATCAATGTCCATCTCTCGGTCCATGAATGTGCCCTCAGAAATCAGTTGTGAGCGAAGATTTGGGGGAGGCTCGAAGGTTGGGCGCCTGGAACTCCCTTCGTTGTTTCCATGCATCGTTGCCTCACTATAGGAGGGGCCTATCAGCCCTCCCTCTCTAGGAATCATTGTGCCCCTACGAGGGCGTCCAAGTGAACTAGGGTGGACACAACCCTAACCCTACCACCTGACTGTCATGCTCTCTCCGTTCTTAAAATTTTTAACGTAAAACTTGTGTTATTACCATTCTTTTTATTGATTTCTACAACAATGTTTTGTACATTTAAATTATAGTTTGCAAGTATTATAAAACTAAAGATAATGTACACTAAAATAAAAGTAGAGATAAAAGTAATTTAATTATGAAAAATTATTTAAAGTATGTGTTGGGAATCAACTCAGTCATATATAGAGTGATTATGGATCATGGATGCATTCTAGAAATGAAACATATGTTGTATAATAGTGAAAACATTGTTGGACCTAGATTAATTATCAAGGGTTGGTGGTTGCATGGGGGTTTATGCACTCTATTGGTGATTTTTAGGAATTTTTGCACAATGAACACATGGTGGTTACATGTAATGCATTATGATTGACGCGAGTTGTGTGCATCCTAACATGATGTGGCATGTACTTGAGAATATATCAACACATGATTCTTAATTACATCATGCGATGGACTTGGTTTCTTTCTAATATATGTGGACCTTAAGAAATCATTATATATTAGTGATATATTGAGGAAGCATAATAAGAATGGGTTTCCCTTTATTACCATGTTCCTTATAGTAGTTTTCTAGGGGAATCAATGCTTTTATAGGAATGTTTTAGTATATATTTGATTAGATCATTATATGAATGACACACGCATATATGATGAGTTGATTTTATGAGTGTCATATTTACATCATTTATCAATTCATTTGTGACTTGAGCACATGGTAATGTATGAAGGATGTGCCTTGTACCTAATTTACTACTTTCTTTAATAATATGAAATTTGGATTTCTAATGACATTTATTTTTTTATGAATGTCATTTAATGTTTATTTGTTTCTAGTTTAGTGGGGAACCTATGATTATTTTTCTTTAGCACATCAAAGCGTTAACAATGCATTGTTATTGATTGTGAAGCAATTTATTGTACCCTCCATGGTTGGGTGACAGTAGTGTCATGGGTGAAAAATTACAATATATCATAGTTGGGTATTTCCTTTCTCATTAGAGAGGCAAACAATTTCTCAAACAATTATTAGAGAGGTTTGGGGTTAGTTCTTTAAACAGATACTTCTTGGATGAAAGGAAGAAAAATTTTGTCTAATATTTGGGGTTAGTTCTTTAAACAGATACTTTGATTCTTACATTTATTTTACCATATTGAGGAAATTCTCAAGTATTATTCTCACATATACTTAGATGAACATGATTTTAGAGTGCCATTTACAATATCTCCCTTCTATTCAAGATAGTTATCGAATCATTTTTATCTTAAAATATTTAGGGCTTGCATGCTAAGAAATGTATTAATATACCAATTTTCCCTTAACTGTTTAGTTATATATTCTCCTTTCTAATTTCAAGGGTGTTCTCATGCTCTTCTTTATATGTGTCTTTATATTTCATGTAATTGCAGAATCCGGGTTTTGGAAACTATCAGATATTCATTTCTTCCTTCCATGTATAGTAAATTCCAATTCTATAACATACATACAAATTCTATAACATACATACAAATTATGTAGCATACATTAAATTATGTAGATAAATTATGTAGCATACAACTAGGATACATCCAATTCTATAGTTGTATGCTAATAAATAGATTTTACATAACAAAAAGAACACATCTATATAGATCATATTTTTATAGCTGTGTGTAGATCCATAATCTACATAAAGGCAACTAGTAAAAATGCATCAAATTTTGTAGCTACATACTATTGCAATAATCTAACAGAAATCAAACAAATATACATATTTGAAACCATGATGCGGGAAAACAAATGAAACAACCACGTTCCACACAATCGTAGATACAGAACATCCAACATTACTTGTCTTGATCACACCCTATCCTGACCATGAATCCATAAGTGTTACGAGGAAAATCACTCTATGACATGGACTAAACCACAACAAACAGAATGATTGCAAAAATCAACTCTAGTCTCAAGTATGTTATATAAAAAAAGATGCTAACAAGACAAGATAAAGATCCTACACTGTCCATATGTTCAAAGAAGACCATCGTTGAGCACTCCACTCAAATATATACACCTGCAAATTTTCCTCAACAACCAAGATACGTAAGCATATGGTGATAATATATAAAGTTATCACATATAATAGCATAATCCATCAATATTCATAACAAATATTCCCATGGAATAACAATTCAAATATTTTCAAGACATTCACTGGATGGGAAAATAGTATTTCTATTAAAATATGATCAATAGAAGTGTATGAATGACAAACTTTCATGTCGTCATGCCTCAAAACCAAGAAACCAAGTCCCTTCCAACTGGGCCTCCACCACTTCAATCCTCCACCAAAGGAAAGCTCATATAAGAGAGATAAGGAGGTTCTCCATTAAAGAGGGAAGAGTGTGGGGGATAAACAATGTGCTCAGGCTTAAAAGGACAAAGGGATGCAGACTCAATATTAAGTGAATATTTTCTCCAAAGTAACTTTTCTCTCAAATTTGAATTCTTCTCCTCCTTCCACGGCTTGTATATGGCCCATTTATAGCCTTAAAATGGAACTGAAGGTATGAGTCAGAGCATTTCTAGTAAATGGAAGGTCAAGGATCATGGATCTCATGAAGTGACATGGAAACCCTACACTGGTTTTTAATTTTGGGCAAAAAACCTGATACACATGGGTTGTAATGGTGAAATCTGTGTATACACCTGTTGTATAGCTGTTAGGGCACGTATATGTGGAAAAATATGATTTTTAGCTCTGGCAATTAAAAAAAGGGACTTCAAGTATACATAGGGAAATGGAAAACGCCTTCTGATCAAGTTGCATGGGGTGAGACAAATATTGCTATAACATATGCCCCATAATGTGTGAGGTTAGAGGAGTATCTGCGATGGACGAAATACATTATAATTCCCAGAAGTGGAGTAATGTAGACCCAACTGGATGAACTAGTTTCTCACAATAATATTACAATCCATAATGCCTTTGTGCACATGGATGCCAATTTGAATTACACTGCAGATCCATGTGGAAATATACCAGACAATTTCTCATGGCCATGAATAGGCAATACAAAGGTAGATACATGTCATAGGCTATCATAGTCATGAACAAGGCCTAGTGAAAACCAGTCTCAAAATCAGTGTGAAGATATTTGTATTCAATGAAGTACAATATGATATCCCATCATCACTGAAGTCATATAGGTACTGGTCCAATGAATGATAGCAACAACTCGGGAAAGCTGCGACTATGAACTGATTTCTTCATGTATTCTACATGATCCGCCAAAGGTGAAAGTCCACATCATGCGAATAAATGAGTTGAGTTCGAACACAATGAAACTTCATTTAATTATCAATCATTATGAAAGTAGGTATCAAGGCACCGAGTACATTCTTACAAGTGTGAATAAAGGTGTTGAGGTTGAACACTTGAATAATCCATCAATCAAGAGACATTGATGTATTCCCATTTATGGATGGCAAGAAAACCTGCCACTAATGACTGCAATCCTCTAGATACTCATAGGAATCTAGGCCTCATTTCCATAATGGATGAGCTGAAGTCGATGGAAGGAGATCCGATGAAAGGAGAGAATTAGGGAATATCTCATCAATCAACATGAGGTATAAAGCAATAGCTTGATGATTTGGAGGAACTCAGATGAAGAACATGTTCACGAACCAACGACCCTGTGCATATTTCACATGCACTGGATGCAAGTAGTGCACGAAAAAGACCATCTAAATAACATCCAATAAGGAAAACTACCAACAAAGGCGAGGAAGACACCAATAAGGCTAATGGTATCTAAGACACTGCACGAATCCCAATGCATGAATAGATTTCTTGTCGTTGAACACAAGGGAAACCCCCCAATGAGTGACCAATGAGGATATGTTGACTGTTGGGTTCAACGTTACCTACCCATAATGAAAGTAGGACTAGGGTGCATGGTAGGACTACAAATTCATGTAATTCTGAGACACACTGAGGGTATGGTCGGCATGCAAATTAAAGAGCTATGAGAAATGGCTGACACAGGATTATAAACATCCATTTAATAAGATCATGAGACATATGGAGGACTCTGGAAACATAGACTCAATGATGAAACTTTGTGATGCAGGAGACACCAATCAAAATCTCCATAGGGACTGTAAGAGTAACCAATTGGAGGACTAAACTCTAAGTAACGAGCTCAGATTCCTAAGGTTGTGCTAAACCCAAACTTTGGATGACAAGTGGGCTCAAAAAAAATTTCTTTGTTCAAAGGTGACACGACTGTTGCCAATATGAGATAATATTATTTTCCCGCCCCCCTTTTTTTTTCATAGACAAATGAATGTTATGATACAAAGGAGGAAATGACTGTCACAAGTAAGCAACTAGTTTCAACAATGGAACATACCTATTCTCAATGCAAAGAGGTTCATGCAAGATATGGACACTCGGGGGAATGCTTCCTCATAGGGTATAGGGTGTCAAGTTGCAAAGGATATAAACATGGCTCTGCTTGGTTGATGATGAAAACTGCTGAGATAATAGTATTATAATGAGAAAGAGAGAACCAACAATAGGATGAATATTGCAAGCAAGAGAATGAGATGCAATTACAACTTAACTCCAAAGAATGTCCTTTTTCGTAAATTTAGTCCCCTAGGCCTAAAAAAGTATAAAACAATACCCAAGATAACTCTTCTAGCCACTAGTGACTAGAGTATTCCTTTTTCAAAATAAGTCTACTTGGTCCAAAAAAGTGTTAAACTTACACCAAATATATGTCCTTTCAAATCCAATTAACGAACGTGAAAGAGACTAGTTCACTTGACAATCTTTTCACTTTTTGAGAGAGTCGGAAAAGAGCTTAAACAAGACTCTCGGGTGTCCCATAAGTACAGGTTAGCATGCTTATGAGTAAGAATATGAGGCTTGAATGCAAAGGCATATTGGAACTATAAAGGACTTCCATTATTTATGGAATAATATCTGCATGGGCACCAGATGGCACAAAGGTTCTAACTAGGGCACCCATGTTTGGTAAGCCTCTACCATTCACTAACGACACTTCTAGTAGCAGTAAGGAGGTTTTGTGTCGCTAAAAAATGGGTTTGTACCTAATTCATATGAATCACAGTCAGAGGATAATGCAAAAATGCAAGATGGAGTGAGGACCTATCCTATATGCTGGTAAAATAAATATACCTTCCAAAGTCATGAACGGGTGAAATTATGCTAGAAACAACAAGAATCCTTGGATAAAACCACCAAAACCAACTCCTTTCACTGCACTATTAGTCCACTAGGCCAAAATATTAGCAAAAACTATGTAAAGTGGGTAAAATGTTTCTACAAATAGTAAAAATAACCAATTTTACCTTACCATTTTATGTTTTCACCCAAATAGTGCATTTTGGACCAAATTTCCCATGACATTCAAGTGTTTATTGAGGGATCTACGAGCTATGGAATTGACACCGTCTAGAACAAGTAAGTACTATTTCCCTCCTCTTCATTTCTAGTGGATTAGAATTTTAAATTAGGTCTCTTTTTTTGAATTTTTTAATGCGTAAATTAGGGATTAGGGTGCACACGGTCCGTAGATCATCGGGTCGCATATAAGCAGCCCTATACATGAGTGTTATCAAATAATACCGTGTACATGCATTCCTATACGCGACTGTGTATACCACAGCTCGCGTACCAGTCCGTAACTTGGTTTTTAAAAGAAGTTTGACTCAAAAAAATGAATTTTGAGTCAAATATCTATAACGATGCTATATTCAGCCACATTATTCGTTGATGTCCCTAGAAAAAAAACACCTGAAGACACCAGTTGACCCTTGGGTGAGTAAACAACCCAAGCGGTGGAAGCCAATTTCTGTGTATGATGACTAGCATTGTCTGCAAACCCTAAGGAAAATAAAGACTTCGTTGACATCTTCCAACCAAGGGAAAATTCAATAAGCAAGATGATGAAAAAAAGAAAAAGATATATACACTAAGATACAATAGTATACAAAGAGTTACACCCAATATTGGGGCTCAAGCATAATATATTTTCAAGTAGAGCCCATTTCTGGGCTCAACAAACATATTCCCTTCATAATATTCTAATTCGTAGGATCCTTTTTCTAAGACACGTCGCACGATATAAGGCTCGTGCCACATGGGGTTGAAATTTCTTGCCCCCAGTGGTTCTTTGGCTTGGTCATACAAGAGGACCAATTCACCCTCAACGTATTGTCGAGGACAGACAAAATTATCATATTGGACCTTGACACATCATTTATTTTCTTCGATATTCATAGAGGCATCTAAGCATTGCTCATCTAGGCTCTCTAGGTGTACGAAGCATTCTTTGAGATCATAAGTGTCAGGTAGGATCTTAATTGGCACTCTAAGAGAAGGGATTTTTCATTTAGTAGGAAGGATCAACTTAACACTGTGTACTAACTAAAAAGGAGAAAAGTCGGTGGAAGTCTTAACCGAGGTTAGGTATGCCCAAATCGCAGGGTAAAGCATGAGATGCTAGTCATATTTTCTCTAGCTAACAGTTTTCTGCAAAATGTTCTTGAGAGACTTGTTCACAGCCTCTACTTGTCCATTTTCCTAGGAATAGTAAGGGGAAGAATGACCATGTTTAAACCCTAGTTTTGATTCTAAATATTTCATCATTTTGTTATGAAAGTGACTGCCATGATCAGTGACAATCTCATTCAAGATTCTGAATCGGGCTATAATTTTATTGAACATGAAAAATGCTACAGTATTACCATCAGATTTAATTGTAAGCATGGCCTCTTCCCATTTAGTAAAGTAGTCTATGACCACAATAATATGTTGATGCCCCCTAGCCAAAGTTGGGTTTCAATCCACAAAATTCACCCCCCACTTGGTGAAGGGACTGACGGTAATGAACTGGTGAAGAGGGGTTGGATGCGAGTGCATCTTCCGAGTGAACAGCTGGCAGGGGTGACACTTCTTGACCGCTTTGACACAATATTTAAAAATAGATAACCAAAAATAACCAGCTTGCAATATCTTTTGGGTTGTCGCAATCCTGGATAGATGACCACCACAATCCCCAATGTGACAGTCATTAAGAATAGATTTAGCCTCTTCGCGAGTCAAGCAATGATGCAAGATATTATCTACGCCTCGATATTACAAAGTGTTGTCGACGATAAGTTAGTTCTTAGCTTGATATCGTATATGTCGTCGATCGTCTCTCGAAAGATGTTGAGATAACTTCAAGGTTTGAAGATAGATCAAGATGTCTCCATGCTAGGGGTCCCAATGAAAATATAAGGAAAATATGTTCATCCACAAATGAATCGACATGAATAATATCCTCATCTAACTGAGGGAAGTCTGATATTAACTCTACAAAAATTAGTGATTTCTTGGATTTTGTCGAAGCAAAATTGAGATCAAACTCTTGCAAGATGAAAATTCATTTATCATATTTCCCCCCTATGATACTTCTAGTAAGGACGTATTGAAATGGGTTGACATTAGCAACTGCGGTATTTTTTTAAATCAATATATAGTGTCGTAATTTTTGAACTGCATGTACGCCAACCAAGGCTATCTTCTCAACATGAGAGTACTTGAGTTCAGGGTTGACTAAGTTTTGACTAAGGTAGTAAATGATGTGCTCATGGAGTTCATCATCCTCCTGAAATAAATCCATACGAACCATCCCTTCAGACACGGAGATATAAAGCAAGTAATCTCTACTGTAGTCTAGAGGCTTCAACTGAGGCATCGATATCAAGGCTTTCTTAAGGGCATTGAAGGATTCTTGGGCTCGCTCATCCCATATAAACAAAGTGTCCTTCTTCAATAGATGCATGAAACCCTTATTAATATTGGCATAGTTTACTATAAACCGACGTAAGAAGTTAAATTTCCCATGTAAGACTTGAAGGTGACAAATCTTGCGCAGGGGAGGAAATCGAAGTATTGCCTCAAAATTTAAAATATCCATCATGATATTAGTCTCAAAAACTAAGAATCCTAAAAGAATACATGATCTAATGTAGAAGATGCACTTGTGAGGGTTTAAACAGATGCGATAATACTGGAATCTCTCAAAAACTAGCTGAAGGTGGGTAGAGTGATCCACTCTCTTACGAGAGTGAGAAGCGAGATCATCGAGGTAAGATTCGACTATGTCTTGAGATCATGAAAAGAGAAGGTCATGTCTCGTTGGAAGGTTGTTTTGGATTTTTTAAGACCAAAAGGCATTTTCTGGTATGTTGAAGTACCCCAAGTACAAACTTCATGAGGTTTGGGAAGGGACTAGTAATAACCTAGAGGATGACTGGAAATTGTTTAGGGGAAATATTAAATACTGAGATAACAAACTTATTCTTATGTTATTCAACCTACCCTTGAATTCTAAAATAAGGATTTTCCCCAGATAAAAGTTGGTAAATGAGACATGTTTCCCAACTGCATCCTTGGTGACATAATGAGGTAAAGTAATCAAAGGGAGCTGAAAAACCTTGTCACAAGTATCCTACTTTAGGAAAGCAACGTCCTTACCCTGATCAAGATCTAAGCACAACGCTGGTTGATAATATTCTTCATAGACTAAATGAAAGTGCTCAAAGGAATACTCATCGAAATCCTCAAGGTATGACTAAAAAGCATCAAGAGAACATAGAACTAGGTCACCCTTGGGTGCTTGGAAAACATATGTAACTACATCACATCCTTGCTGCCAAATGTCAAAATTAGTAGTAACCTCATATGATAGTTTTAAATTAAACATTTGGAAATGACCGTCAATGTCGTAAATAGGGTCCCCATCATAGCCAACACGTCCCATTTACGTTTATTGACATGTATGAACTCATCAATATTATCAACCATGTCATTACCTTTATCATAACTATAATATCCCCCGGTAGTGCCCCCATTTTATTTTGAATTGTAATCATGTTTATAGGATGGTGAGACACGTGTATATAACCTAGTGGTATTATGTGTTTATTAGGCCGGAGAGCCTAAGTGTTAAAGTCCAAGATCCTAATTTTGTATATGTAATTATGTAGATCATTAATAAACTATAAACATCATTGTGTGCAGACCGGCCACGAAGAAAGAGTGATGGACGACTAAGCTTCCACAAGGTTGGGTAAGGGAGGAGGCTAAGTGTGTGGGCCTAGGGGCTAAGATAGCGGGCTTACCTCTAAAGGGGATAATAATTTATTATTATTTCCAAAAGGCTAAGGTGGACAATTGATGAGTGCTATCCTAAGTTCCTGGGAAAGGGGAACGAATGAAAATGTAGTGCATGTAGCTCCAGGAAGAAAAGTGTCAACCTGGGTGCATGCATTAAAATATGAAGAAGTCAATCATGTTGGGGGTTGGTTCGGGGGAGTTTGGCGATTCTCCATCCACCATCTAACCGTGAATGAGGACATCCACCAGGGACCCTGGAATGATTAACACATGAGTCATTCTTCCAACCTCCGCATGAGTTCGTTGGTCATTCGGCCATCCAGAGTCTAAACCCATTTTTCCTCTGCACTCGACCCCTGTGTTTTGTCCTCTGGTCATGCATCCTGAAACCAGTGAGAACCCATGGAATAATCCACATCTTCTATGAAGCTCGGGTATTTTGTATTTGTCTGATTCATGTGGTGTCATAACTGTGGGTTGTTGTGGCCACATAGTTCTTGGATTGAGTGTGGCTTGCTGCCTTCTTTCATTCTTGTGTGAATTTGTGTTGAACCATTACTATTGTCCTCACCTGGTTGGGGATGATTTGAGGAGTGTGTTGAAGCGGGTTTTCAGGCCCTTGGTTGAAGAGGTAGGTTGTTAGGCCTGTGAGCATCTCTCTCTAGGTGAGAGAGTCTGTTGGGAAGTGGTTTTCTCCCAAAGAGAGTCGAGCACCAACTATGAATCTATGAGAATTCCTGATCTGACCTGTTGCCGAAACCCAGAGAGGAAGGTGAAGCACCGATGGACTGTTCTTGTGAAGGTGTATACTCCTGGGTGGACCATGCATGTGGGGAATGAGAGTCCATGAGTAGTGGGCGTAAGAAGGCTCCTGGAGTGAATCCATTCGGTTGCACTGTGCAATGTTCTAGTAACCTTAGCCTAGTCTAGGATTCCCTTTCCCTGGGTGGAGCTTAGTCCCAGATCGGGGGTGACACACTATTGAGCGTGATGAGCAGCGTGGTCTATGGATGGGAGGTTCATGGAAGGTCTGCACATAGTTGGTGGTCTTATAACAAAAGATAAGTATCACTTTTATGTTCATTTCCATGTTGTGTAACGGTACATATGTTGTAATTGATGAGTATCGCTTGTATATGTTGTATATGTTGCATGTGTAGGAATACTATTATTTCTTCATTATTATGTTATATATATGTAGAATAGTCATTCTATGTTTATATGGATGTTACAATATGGTATCAAAGATTTAAAGGCAAAGTTAAGGTTGTGTTGGTAGCATTTCCCTTTGGAGGGCCGAGGATGTTACAATATGGTATTAGAGCATGGTTACAACACTGAGCCTCGATGGGCCATGTTAGTGGAAGTTGAAGCAACAGTTTCAAAAGGAGTTGTTGTCAAAATGGAAAAAACTCACGTTCTAAGCCAAGGTTTCAATGCTGAGCCTAGATGGGCTGGGTAAGTAGTCATTGGACCCGAGGTTTAAGGTGGAAATTGTGTCTGGAGAAACCAATTTCAAACCCCAGAACGTTCCTGAGTGCCAAGAGGCTACCTTGTCCATGTTAAGAATCTCAGGAGGAGTAGTGGTATCGTAAAACCATGAAAAAAGTGGTGTTGGAATGCAAATTAATGTGTGAACTGGTGAGGTAACGAATAAGTTTCAATTGTTTCTCTCATGTGAGTTGCGAGTGCAAGGAGTACACAAGATGATCTCTGTGTTGAGTTCAAAGAGAGATAGAGTCACTGAGAACTCTGTAGGGCTCTGCCAGGTGGGAATTGAGTGAGTGAAAGTGTGCACAGAGAGAACTCTTTGTCGAGTTCAGGGAGAAGAGTATCAGAGGAAGATACTCACAAAGTTGTTGAACACTCTGTAGAAAACGCTCAACAAGGTATGCTTTGAGCAGAAGGTTTCTAGGAGGGCACGAAGTATTCCTTTGAAAGGAAACAAAAGGGCGGAGACCCTTAGGAGACTGAGTAACTTGAAAAGATCAAAAGAGATAATGCAAGGAATGCATGGGAGACAGACTCATTCTAAGTCCTAAAGCTCATAAGAGATAACACTTACGTGAGAAAATATGAGACCCAATAGATGGGCTCGAAGGAGGAGCAAAGGTCAAAGCCTTTGAATACTTAGAAAATCTTCTAAGTCGGAAGAGATTTGAAATGTTGGAGGTAGATCTCGGTCGTCCATTTAGAAGCATCATCAAGATCGTGAGATCGACGGTCACCTCACATTATGGGGATAGAAGGTGCTCGACATTTACGAAGTCGAGGGTGGGCCGCAATCCAAACCATGGTTTTGGAGAAAGGATGCGTGCAGGCTCAAGGTGAATTGCGGGATGAAAAGTAGTTTGATATTAAACCACCTTTGAGCATGCTCGCAATCATGTTCTTGCATGAGGTCACCACCCAAGTTCACCTCTAAGGAGGATCTTGAACCGTTAGATCAGTGTCCAATAGAACAAAGGAAGCACAGAGGAGAGGAACAAATCCCATCCGTTGGGTATGAGTGCAAAGGACCAACAACCATTAGATCCATAGGTAAGCACACGAGACTTAACCCTTGTGTGCGCAGGAGAGTGGAATTGTCAAAGTCCCGAAGTGATTTGGGACCATCCATCGTTAAGGCTAACAGGTGGTTAAAGATCCATAACTCCAGAGTGAACCACTTCGGAAATTTGTGGTTGGGGAATTTATGAAATCGTCGAAGCCTGAAGTGTCTAAGCCACCTATGATCTTTGATCGTGTAGGAGGGTACGTTTCAACAGATCGTCAACTCTGGGTGAAAACACTCTGGGATAATGTGAAGGACGAAAGTTTGAAAGCACCGAAGTCTCAAAGGAAGAAATCTCGATCATTGATCGAGAAGGGAGCTGAAGGACCGTTGATCTGGTTGAAAAGACTAAAGTACCGAAGTGGGAGAAAAGATTTTGATTTAGAAGGGCATGTGGCAAACGATCTGTCATTTCAGATAAATCTCTTTGAAAGAAATGAGAGGTTGAGAATTGAAACTCATGAAGGCCAGATTTGCGGAGGAAATTTTAGCCGCACATCTTTAGTGATAGGTGTCAATAGATCTTCCACTTCGGAAGATATCTACTGAGGAGGGAGCGAGAGTTGAGAGTTGAAAATCCCAAAGACTGGAAAGATGGAATCAATCATAGTTGTTGGTTTGGAAGAGAGCTATGTGTCGATAGATCATGAAGGTCTGGGAAGGCATGTAAAAGACATGAAATGAGGATAGATAGAAACCGTTGATCACGAATCATCTACGAAAGAAAGAGATCAACAGACGAGCTGGATTGAGGGGCCAGAACTTGCTCGGATGTTAAAAATATGAGAGCGGGCCGCAATTTATACCACGGGATCGCCAAAGGCATACGTGGCAGTTGGAGGTGAATTGCGGGGAAAAAAGTGGGTTGGCCTAAAACCACTCTTGCCCACGCTCACAATCACAGCTTCCATGAGGTCATAGCCCACAGTCTTAAGAAGGAGTGCCTGCAACTTGGAGTTTTGGAAGCACACATGAATAGCCCACGGGTCTGTCAGGACCTGCACCTAAAGGAAAAAGGGGGCCTTTGTATAATTGTTTTGGGTTAAATAAGGATATCGAAGGGTCGATCCAACTTAGAAGGAAGAAATATCCTAGACCCGAAGGTCGTGCAACCTCGAGGAGATCCGGGGGGGGGGTCTGCATCAATATGGATGCCTAATTTTCCATATTAACATGCTTGAATATGCATATAACATGCTGGTGAACTTAAAATAGTCTGTTATTATGAAATAATGTTTGAGTATGACTAAAGGATGGATTATGTATTTAGGAAAAATGATACAAGAGGGTTAAATATGTGGATGTTGTTGTTGCTTATAATTTCCATCGAGGTGAAAACCCATGAGGATGGCAGGAATGGTGATCAAAATGATGAAGGGGGGAGTTTGTGAGCTTCTACAAATATCAGTTGGTTATACACCAACAAGTAGGTTGGTAACAACCAGGCAGGTATGCATTTAGTTTATGTTGATGCATACATGTTGAAGGGGATCGAGGTAAGGATTCCCTCAATTAATTTTCAGTATTTAAATTGATATGTAATGGCCAAAGGCCTAGAGTGTGTAAGTGTTGTTGATGCTATAATGCACTTAGATAAAATGTCAGTTGCAGTTTATGCTATGATTGGTTATGGGATCATAAACAGGTTAATTTAGGAGACATACTCCTTATATAAAAATGAATAACCATAGAACCATGAGTGACAACCCAAGAGGTTGGACAAGTCCAATCTTGAAGAGTAATTGGATGTTGAAGAATCTAGAATCTATAAAACAAGTTGGTGTGGAATTTGATTCATCCAAATACGAGATTGGGTTAGTTGGACCCAAGAAATTAGCAAAAGATGAAGGTTAATATCAGCTTAGTTTGGGACTATAAATTCAAAGGAAGCCAAGAGTGATTTGGCTAGAAAGTGCTCAGGAAAAAATTAATCATGCACAATGACCACAGTGAAAGAACAAGAAGATTCAGGAATCCGAGAAGAATTGAATACTTCTAGGATCAACAAGAAAAATTTTTATAGGGAGAAAGAAGTTGATGCAATTTCTGTGGCAACAGGTATGTTATGGCTTGTTGGGTCAACTAGAGGAAATAATGCTTGCATGTTTGAAAGTGTTGTTTGTGATGTTGTTGCATAAGGAGTGAAGCAACAAAGAGATGAAGTGTTGTTTATAAGTTTGATAAAAGAAGCATGAAATCTTCTACTGTCATCAAACTTTTAGGTATTATAAAATTTATTAATGGAAGTCATGCAGGTATGCGTTTTTATTACTCTTTTTGCATAATTGCTGAAATGAAATTTAGGTAAGAATTTTTTCAACCAGATTTATTTTAGACAATCGCATGATAATATTATTGAATGCATACCACTGTATGTGGTAAAGGATGGAGGCCTATATTAATTCAAATATTTTAGCTTCTGAATGCACACACTGACATATGAGAATTTCATGTTAATTTGGTAAATTGGTTATGGGGTAATAACCAAAGAATTAAAGATAATAACTGGTTATAGGAATGAATCTCAGTAATCTAGTCATGTATGAGACTAGGACTTGGTTGGATATGGAAAGGTTTGAGCCACACAGGTACTAAAAATATTCTTAACTTTAAATAAAACTTGGACTGCAACCTTTTTGCTAACACTAATGAACACCAGAGAATTATATTCTTGGTGTAGTGCTCGGGTCGAAAATGAAGGAATCCAATTAATTGGGAAGAGAATAGAAGGTGTGTGGAGAATGTGGCAACACATTGGCCAAAATTCCAACTTATGGATGGTGATATACATGACTGAGATAAAGAGCATTATGTAAATCAATACAAGGGTGCAATGAATAAATAGGCATTGAGAGTTGTACTCATGTCTAGTAAGGTGCAAAGTTTCACTCATACACGATGGAATTGTATACTCAAATGCACTTTGTTGAATGCATTTTGTGAGTTCATGTACATATGTTTTTGGAATGGAAACAATTATACTAATGGCTGAAATGTTTCTAACTCATGAAGTTGAGAACATTTCAGGAACTGTTAAACATTGCAATAGGAAAGTTGCAAGCCAAGTAGTCACAGGAATAGAGACTACAAAAAAAATTATTTTCAGAAAATTGAAATAATAAATTTACTGTTATTAATTATGAACATGCATATGCATAGAATGATGAGTCATTCTATTTTGTATTCTTCTCGCACAACATCCTCATGCTCCCATGTCGCGACCTAGTACAGTCCTGAGGACGCGACATGGGATCATGAGGATGTTGTGTGAGAAGAATACCCACATCATTTTGAAGATTTGGGAAATCTTACTGATGTTGTGTAAAGAGTTGCATTGAGGACAATGTAAAAATAAGGGGAGGGGACTGTAATATCCCCCAGTAGTGCCCCAGTTTTATTATGAATTGTAATCATGTTTATAGGCTGGTGAGCCAAGTGTATATAAGTTGGTGGTATTATGTGTTTATTATCTCGGAGACTCTAAGTGTTAAAGGCCAGGAGCCTGATTTTGTATATGTAATTATGTAGATAATTAATAAAATATAAACATTGTTGTGTGCAGACTGACCACAAAGAAAGAGTGATGGGGGACTAAGATTCCACAAGGTTGGGTAAGGGAGGAGGCTAAGTGTGTGGGCCTAGGGGCTAATCTAGGGAGCTTACCTCTAAAGGGGATAATAATTTATTATTATTTCCTAAAGGCTAAGGTGGAAAATTGATGAGTGTTGTCCTATGTTCCTGGGAAAGGGGAATGAATGCAAATGTAGTGCATGCAACTCCAAGAAGACAAGTATCGACCTAGGTGAATGCATTAAAATATGAATACGTCAGTCATGTTGGGGGTTGGTTTGCGGGAGTCTGGCAATTCTCCATTCACTGTCTAACCGTGAATGGGGACATCCACCAGGGACCCTGGAATGAGTAACCTATGAGTCATTCTTCCAACCTCCACGTGAGTTCGCTGGTCATTCAACCATCCTAAGTCTAAACCCATTTTTCCTCTGCACTCGACCCCTGTGTTTTGTCCCCTAGTCACGCATCCTGAAACCAGTGAGAACACGTGGACTGAGTCGCGTCTTCTGTGAATCCGTATTAATCCGTATTTGTCTGAGTCATGTGGTATTGTAACTGTGGGATGTTGTGGCCATGTAGTTCCTAGACTGAGTGTGGCTTGCTTCCTTCTGTCATTCATGTGTGAATGAGTGATGAATCGTTACTGTTGTCCTCACATGGTTGGAGTTGAGTCGAGGACTATGCTGAAGAAGCGAGTTTTCAGACCCATGGTTGAAGAGCTAGGTTTCCAAGCCCTTAAGAAGCTCTCTCCAGGTGAGAGAGTCTTCTAGGAAGTGGTTTTCTCCCAAAGAGAGTCCAACACCAACTACAGAGCTCTGAGAATTCTTGATCCGTCCTGTTTCTGAGACCTAGAGAGGGAGGTGAAGCATCGATGGATTGTGTTTGTGAAGGTGTATACTCCTAGGTGGAATAGGAATGTGGGGAATGAGAGTCTGTGAGTAGTGGGCATTGTTGGAGTTACTTCACACACACCTAGGATTTATTTTTGCTAAGGTTATTCCTTGTTTATTAGTCATAATTAGTCATTATCCAGTCTCCTATATTTTAGGGAAGAATATTCCACCTGAAGAATATTCTCTTTCAGTTGAC
>SNQJ01S0004809.1:134365-147277 GCA_010110895.2 Picea sitchensis
ACATGGTTGGAATGTTGGTGATGTTATTGGTACATTGATAGAGGCACTTGTTGATAATATTGATATATGTGTGGTACATATTTTTTGCACATATCATTGGCATATATACTTCAGTGATGAGATCTTATTTTATGGTGTTGACGTGCATGGTTGGAACATGGTATGGCAAAGGATGTACATGGTTGTTTTTTTGTTCATGATTCTCTAGTCATTGTTAACATACATTTTTTCTTCATGAAGTATGGTATGACATGAGTTTGGATGGTTGATGCATGGACAGGTTCAAGGATCATCATAGAATAGTTGATCTATGTTAACAAATGGCATGTGCAACAGAAGCAGGTTGTAGTGGTAGCATATTTTTCATCTTGCATAGAAGATATGGGGAGACATACCCACATGGGGATCTATTCCTCTTCCTTTGATTAGTTATAGAAGCATGAATCCAGGAGGATATATTCATCAGATGCAAGATAAAGAGATAGTTGCTTGAAGAGAGAGCATAGAGGCATGTTTCAAGGGAAACAAATGGTCACAAGGGGAGCATGAGTGATATCTATTCAAAATTGAATCAGAATGATATCCCTTGTTCAAAAGGCAAGAGATTATTCAGAGGAATATAAAAGGCATCCAGACAAGCGGAGCAAACCCAAGGAGAGTTCAGGTATGGGGAGAATCCCTAAGGAGAGAACTACCATTTTTCATTGATGTCAAAGGGGGAGAGATAGTCACATTGATGTGATTGAGATGACTATTGATGAAGAGCATTTCCATGTTACCATCAATGATTGGTGTTGACATCAATGTTGGTATTTTCATCAATGCCAAAGGGGGAGATTGTTGAATTATGTTGTCATTGATGTCAAATGATTGATTTCAAAGAGTTGATTTCATGACATAGTATCATTGATGTATTGATTGATGGACTATGTTGTCATAGATGTAATTGATATCAAATATGTCAAGTGGTGTCTGTTGGGGTCCTATAATTATAGGTAACTCTATTCTTCAGTTTCTATTTGGTATCACCCCCGTGATGAAGTTCATGGATTGTTGGTCTCTCGGTTGTTTCATTTCCCCCCCTCCATCTTTTTCACTCGATCCTCCATCACCCTATTGCATCCTTCATCCACCGCTGCGCCCTTCAGTCCCTCACCATTCATTCCTTCACCCCTTCGCCAATATTATCCCTCCATGAATAAACAAACTTAGGATAAAAACATTAGGTTAATAGTTAGATTAGACCTGTTAATAATAAATTAATTATTAATTAATTAATTAATTAATTAGTAATTGAGTTAGCTTATTAGTAATTAATCAATTGTTAATTAATTAAATTAGTAATTAAGTTAGTAGTTAAGATAGTTTATTAGAATTAAAATGTTAACAATAAATAAAATATATAAAAATTTAAACAAAACAAAGTAATAAAACTAATAAATAAAAACAAAATTAAAAAACATAAAAACAAAATACAATACATAACAAATAAACAAAATATAAAATATGAATATTAAAATAAACTAAAACATGTAATAAAACAAAAATAAAAATAAAAAATATTAAAAAACCAACTAAAATACTATCCTAAGTTTCTACCCACCCGCAACTTCATGCACACATCCCCAAATAAAATTAAATCAACGTCCAATAATAATTACGGGCCCCCCCTTGCCATCCGAATTTTAACGAGAGGGGGGGTCCGGAATGAATTTGTTTCCTAAAACCACTCTTGGACACATGGAATCTCCACAAGCCAGTAGAACCCCCCCCACTAAAACCACTTACCACCTCGGGGGTCCAAAATTACCACCTTTTCCAAAAAAAACGCTTTCGCAATGTTTTTGACCAGTTTTTTTACGAAGGCGTTTATGGAAAAACGGAGATGAATTTAAAAACACTGAAAGATGGTTTTGTTTAGAACGGGCTGAATAAAAAAAACCTCTCCCAATTTTTTCACAGGTTCCATGAGAAGGGATAATCGAAGGCATCTTCGAGCCCTATTTTTCCAGAATTCTGATTTTTCCTGTTACAATCCTGATTTTGCGGGAGATGTTTCGGAGAACTGGAAATGAATTTAGAAACAATGAAAGAGTTTTGTGTTCATAACTAGTTTATATACAAAAACCTCCCCCGGTTTTTACAAAGACCTCTCAGATTGGGAGAATATAAGACTCATTGGGACCCCTTTTTTTCAGAATTTGAGGAGGGAAAATTTTCCACGGGATGACATCTGGCGAAGGGAAAATCGACTGGATCTCCACGAAATCCTACCATATCATGATATAAAGATATGATTCCCACTCAGGGGCAGACACATCATCATCAAAGGCTATCAAAATTTGTTACCAGTAACTGATAATTGACACACAGTTAAAGAAATCTGTGCAGTGCTCGCGAAATCCCAATTTTTCTGCAGTACAATAGTGTTAGTTTAGATTTGATTGAATGAAATCGTAGTCATTTGATGACACTATAATTGTAATAATGGGTATAAAGACTTTATGTTTTTAAATAAGAAAGGGTTGGACCTGTGTGAAAGAAGCTCCTTGGGCCCTATAAATTTTGGGTGTGGGGAAATCCCAATAGATGTAAGAAAGACCATGTTCATTTCTTTGTTAATTTAACACAGCAAGCCTACTTATGACTTGAGATTCATCACTACACTTCTTCTCAACAATGTCTCTTCTTTGTTTATTTGTATCTTACAACTTATTTCTAAGAGTAGTATGATTGTAATTCATCCTTTGGTGCTCCTTTCATCATAGAATATGCTCGTCATGTATTTTTGATGTCCTGTTACAAAATCCATCCATAGCTAGATTCTTTGTTTCAGCCATCGGATTTGTATGTTGATTCTTATGCAGCTGCATGTAGAGATTCACCCAAGTTAGGTGCCTCTTATGTAGTTGAAAATTGTTATGTGTCTATGGTTTTCTTTCCAGGATTCATCCTTGGTCAGATGCCCTATTTGGTGTCATACCTCTTGTTTTCTTTCTTCTAAAGCTTCCATAAGAGATTCATCCTTTGTCATATGCCCCTTATTACAATGAAACTCTTTTCTTTTTCAAACTACCTTTACATCACTTTATACCTGTTGAACAAGGTTCCTATTTTTCCTCGGTGTTTGCGGAAGGTTGTCAGCCTGTGTTGAACTGTAAACCATTGAATTTCATGACCTGACTCCATTCTTCCCAATGGTCCTTTATTATGTCTCAACCAAACCAATTCAAAATCCATAAAAAAACCTATGTTCTGCATAACTAGCCTAATATCCTATTTCAAACAAATCTATATCAAATAGAGAGATCCCTCTCTGAGTCTTGGAGGGATATATCCAAGACTCGAAGTGGTTTTGATGTTGCCTCTATGAATGCCTCCACAACCTTGCGCAAATTAAAGAGTGCTAACAGAATGGAAACCATACTGGGGAGCTTTCTCCAGTAGTACACTTCAAAGTTCCAGATCTGATCACTGATGGTGGACAGTGACCAGACACAAGAAGGCTGAGATCATTCACCTGGCGACTCCAACCAGATCTAGATAGTGCCAACTCAGAGACTCTACTGGAGGAAGAACCTGAAGCATGACCAAGCAACCTAGAAAGAGTAGGTATTCAAGTCCTATATGTATTCAAGATGTTATAGGATTTTTCTGTAATTATCTTCTCTCTTATTCTGAACCTGATCAAAAGTACATTTTTGAAGATTGCATTGACCACCTTCTAATTCATGAGCCTCAAGAGACTAAGCCCCAAATTGTAGATCATGTATATACTCATACACTTGTAGAAATCTCAGGGAGACATGAGCCTTGTGCTTTATCTCCTTCCATTGTTGAAATTACAGTCAGCTGTAAGCCCCTTTCTTTACCTCCTATACCTGTGAAAATCCCAGACCGATACAAGCCTATAGATTTGCCTCCTATTCTCTATGACCTCCCTAGAAATTACACCAATAATATGCCCAGGTTTGATGGAGAGAATGCTAATATTACTGTTGAAAAACACATCCAGAGGTTTGAATATTTCCTTGACCTTTATGAGGTTGAAGCTGACGATGTATATATAAGTATGTTTGCCTTGTATTTGCAAGGTAAAGTAAAAAATTGGTTTAAAAACCTTCCAGCTACAAGCATCAGTTCATGCAAGTTTTCCTAGATAGGTGGGTGATCATGGGAATTTTTTTCCTCATCCTAAAAGAATATGACCACTTGAAAAGAAATCCAGGAGAGACGGTACAACAATTCTCAACCAGGTTCAATAAGGTGTATCATTCAATACCTGTGGATGTAATTCCACCTCTTGGTTTAGATCAATTTCATTACCCAGATGCCTTTGATTCAGAAATGACATTCCAATTAAGAGAAAGGAGCACTGCAACCCTTGAATAAATGCAAAAGATTGCAGTTGACGTAGAAGTTAATTTGATGCACAAAAGGTCCAAGCTAAGAGTAGAGGAAAAGGCCAGAACTCAAAAGAAGTGGATGACACCTTTAGAATTGAAGCTAGATGTCCTGGCCAACACTGTAAAAGAGATGATGCAGAAAATTAGTAACAGAGGGGAAATTGTTGTTCAAGGACCTAATGTCCCATTAATGCTAGAAAGGGAAAAGATCAATGTCCCCAAACACCTTGTAGCCTAGCCTCAACATTTTGATCCACCCAATTATTATTTCATGTATTCAATTCACAATATAGTCGAAGATGATGTTCAAAATCAGAAGATAGAGGAGGATTCTCTTGATATGATATCCATGTTCAATGGAATTTCATCCATGAATGATTCACCCAATCTTGATTGGTACAATGATGATTATACCACATTGGATTTTTCAAAGAAATCATCCAGATATGATTGGGAGGAAGAAGATAATTTGGAATCCCAGTAGGACAACCAATCTGTACATGGAAATTATGACGGTAATGATCAAAATGTAGAAAATTTTCAAGAAAGTGAAAATTGTGTGCCCTTATATTTTTCCTCGCTCCTAAGAAAACATTACAAGAATATTGCACATAGAAAGGAAGAGGAATGTTCTAATGCATCAGTTGAGGAAAACAGGGGAGATACAGAAACTGATCCAGAGGTGCATCCCTTAAGCCTTTTTGAAGGTCAAACCTCAAATGAAATCATGAAGCCTGAAATAGGTGATGAGCTGATCCATCTTGATTCATTGCCTCTGTTCTTTAATTCATTTCAAATTTTGAGGGGGAATCTTGGTCAGATTCTAGTTGAAATTCATAGTGTAAGCCACGAAGTACCAGTAGATCCAATGCCACCATTATCTAAAGCCTTTTATGACCCTATAGCTGATATTATGGATAATGTGTTTTCAANATTTCAAATTTTGAGGGGGAATCTTGGTCAGATTCTAGTTGAAATTCATAGTGTAAGCCACGAAGTACCAGTAGATCCAATGCCACCATTATCTAAAGCCTTTTATGACCCTATAGCTGATATTATGGATAATGTGTTTTCAAGGTCAGTTTTCATTTACCCCTAATGATTTCAAAAATTGTTATGATATGGATATGATCAGACAGTCAGCTACAGGGGTGTGTTCAACAGAAGTATCATTTTAGAACCCACCAGAACATTTGCAACCATATCAGGAATTTTTTGAGGATCTAGGTAGCATAAATATACTACCAAATCATGAGGTTGAATTGGTTGAATTTGAACATTAGGAGATAGGTTGGGTTTATCATGATCGTGTAGCTATCTATATGGAGGATTTTTTCTTTTCAGAATACCCATTGACTCCCACAGACTCACAACTTTGTGTTGTAAAGATCAGACTAGAGATCAGTTTGTGTTGCCCATGCAAGTTCTATTTTTGATATTGTTTGAAAACATTAAAAGAGAAGAGTTATTAGAGAAATTGATTGACTGGCTACACTGGCATTATTGTATCATTTAGAACAACAAAATTGTCAGTAGTGTAGGGTAGGTGGCAATTTTGAATAAGCTCGGTAATTTGAGCATATTTTCCAGTATTTTATAGTTTCTAGCAGAGTTTACAGTTGATGATATCTAATTCAATGTTCAGTCAAATCTGAGCCAGTTCGAAGATTGTAGTTGTAGTGACTCCATGGCCCAAAGAATAAAGAACGAGTCTGTGCCCTTCAGTCCCTCACCCTTCATTCCTTCACCCCTTCACCAATCTTATCCCTCCATGAATAAACAAACTCAAGATAAAAACATTAGGTTAATAGTTAGATTAGATCTGTTAATAATAAATTAATTATTAATTAATTAATACTTGAGTTATCTTATTAGTAATTAATCAATTGTTAATTAATTAAATTAGTAATTAAGTTAGTAGTTAAGATAGTTTATTAGAATTAAAATGTTAACAATAAATAAAATATATAAAAATTAAAACAAAACAATGTAATAAAATTAATAAATAAAAACAAAATTAAAAAACATAAAAAAAAAAATACAATACATAACAAATAAACAAAATATAAAATACGAATATTAAAATAAACTAAAACATGCAATAAAAATAAATAAATAAAAAAGATTAAAAAACCAAACTAAAATACTATCCTAAGTTTCTACCCACCAGCAGCTTCACTTACACATCCCGAAATAAAATTAAGTCAATGTCCAATAATAATTACGGACCCCCCCTTGCCATCCGAATTTTAACGAGAGGGGGGGGGGGTCCAGAATGAAGTTGTTTCCTAAAACCACTCTTGTACACATGGAATATCCACAATCCAGTGGAACCCCCCCCCCCTAAAACTACTTACCACCTCAGGGGGGGTCCATAATTACCACCTTTCCCCAAAAATCCGCTTTCACAACATTTTTTACGAGTCTTTTTCCAAAGGTGTTTCTGGGAAAACGAAGATGAATTTTAAAAAACCTAAAGATTTTTTTGTTCGTCATGGGATGAAGAAAATAAAAACTCTCCCAAGTTTTGCACAGGTTCCATGAGAAGGGAGAATCGAAGCCATCTTTGAGCCCTATTTTGCCAGAATTCTGATTTTTCCTGTTACAGTCCCGATTTTGCGGGAGATGTTTCAGAGAAGTGGAAACGAATTTAGAAAAACTGAAGGAGATTTGTGTTCATAACTAGTTGATCTACAAAAACCACTCCCAGGTTTTACTCATAGCTCTCATATTGGGAGAATCGAAGACTCATTGGGACCCCTTTTTTCAGAATTTGAGGAGGGAAAATTTTCCACGGGATGACATCTGGCGAAGGAAAAATCTTCTGGATCTCCACGAAATCCTACCATCTCCTGATATAAAGATCTGATGTCCAATCAGGGGCAGCCACATTATCATCAAAGGCTATCAAAATCTGTTACCAATAACTGATAATTGACACACAGTTAAAGAAATCAGTGTAGTGTTGGTCGTGAAATCCCAATTTTTATGTAGTACAATAGTGTTAGTTTAGATTTGATTGAATGAAATCGTAGTCATTTGATGACATGATAATTTTAATAATGGGTATAAATACTTCATGTTTTGAAAGAAGAAAGGGTTGGACCTGTGTGAAAGAAGCTCCCTGGGCCCTGTAAATTTTGGGTGTGGGGAAATCCTAGAAGATGTAAGAAAGACCATGTTCATTTCTTTGTTAATTTAACACAACAAGCCTACTTATGACTTGATATTCATCACGACGCTTTTGCTCAATAATGTCTCTTCTTTGTTTATTTGTATCTTACAACTTATTTCTAAGAGCAGTATGATTGGAATTCATCCTTTTGTGCTCCTTTCATCATAGAATATGCTTGTCATGTAGTTTTGATGTCCTCTTACAAAATCCATCCATAGCTAGATGCTCTGTTTCAACCATCGTATTTGTATGTTGATTCTTATGCAGCTGCATGTAGAGATTCACCCAAGTTATGTGCCTCTTATGTAGTTGAAAATTGTTATGTGTCTATGGTTTTCCTTCCAGGATTCATCCTTGGTCAGATGCCCTGTTTGGTGGCCTACCTCTTTTTTATTTCGTCTAAATATGCCATAAGAGATTCATCCTTTGTCAGATGCTCCTTATTATAGTGAAACTCTATTCTTTCTCAGACTACCTTTACATCACTTTATACCTGCTGAACAAGGTTCCTATTTTTCCTTAGTGTTTGAGGAAGGTTGTTAGCCTGTGTTGAACTATAAACCATTGAATTTCATGACCTGACTCCATTCTGCCCAATGGCCCTTTATTATGTCTCAACCAAACCAATTCAAAATCCATAAACAAACCTATGTTCTGCATAACTAGCCTAATATCTCATTTCAAACAAATCTATATCAAACAGAGAGATCCCTCTTTGAGTCTTGGAGGGCTATATCCAAGAATCAAAGTGGTTTTGATGTTGCCTCTGTGATTGCCTCCACAACCTTGGGAAAATTCTAGAGTGCTAACAGTGTCATAGTGATGTATTTTTCATGGGTTGATGTATAGACGGGATGATGTAAAGGTTTTCCATTTTTATCTTGTCATGGATGATAGGAAGTGTTAGTCCCTAACCTTGTTTTTTACTGATTGGGTGTCCCTAGTCCCTATCCTACCCATTTTTCCCTGATTTTTTGTTAGAACTTCGTTTTTCCCTCTTGGCTTGGAAACTTATTTTTCAATATTTTATGCACATTTTAAATGATTTTGATGTTTTTAAATATTAGGATATGATATGAAATATTTATTTCACATCACTTGTCTTTTCATCATTTGAATTTTTTAATTTTTCCAAGTTAGAAAACGCGCTGCAAGAATAGCGCTATTCTTGCAGTGCCTCAGATCTGATATGAAGTGCCTCAGGATGAGTCACAGGTGAGTGTTGGGGGCCTATTGGCCCTTGGTTACAGAAGTAAGTGAATATCAAGGCCGAAAAGGTGAAATGTGAACTGCGCGGAAGACACAGTGACTGTTACTGGGTCGAAGTGAGAAAAAGTGCAGAAATGACAGAGCGAAGTAGAGCGAAGCAAGTCATTGGACGAAGAGATCCAAGATGATAGATCAGCAAGGAAGAAGGATTGTGGACAACTCAGCAAGCGAAAAAATCCACCATTGGATGCGTTGGAGCACTACGTGATAAGGAAGGAAAGACAGGCTAGCGAAGCCCTGAAACCGCGGATCAAGTTGACCTAGGGTTTTAGACACCTAGGTTTTTGGTATCTAGGGTTTTGAAACCTAGGTTTTGGCCTAAGGATGTTGATGAGTGATTGTAATGTATAAATAGAGGTCTAAAGGACCTGGGATGGGTTGTTGTCATTGTTGTTACTTTTGTTGGTGTTATGATTGTGTGTTGTCATTGTCGTTCTAGTATGAAGGATTATTGTTGTGAGAGAGAGAAGTGCTAAGAGTGAGAGTCTTCTGGTATTGTAAGATATTCAGTTGGGTGCAAAGATCAAGTCCTTCAGATTGGTGCGTAGGAAGTGGAGGGATACATAGGAGAAGAAAGAATATATGCTAGCTAAGAGCGCAAACAAGAACTGTATGCTTCCTCTTAATACATTATAAAGAACAATTATGTGGATGTAGCCCTAGAGAGAGGGTGAACCACGTATATCTCATCTTAAGTGTGTGATTGATGCTATGTTCGTTTTCCTTTGATATACTGTTATTGCATTAACGTTGTAGATCTGATAGATGTGTGGAATAGATCTAAGTTGATAAGTGATATATGCATGTTGTATTTTTCTAGTGTTGGATCACCTTGATAGTTCCCTTGGTTGTAGACATCTTTGTCCTGCAACCCCCCCATAGTTTCTTTGGGTGAGACTGCATCTGCTTCGCAGGTGTAGCCAAAAGGGCCAGTAGTTAGGGCTTGTTGGTGCGTTGTTGTAGCGTTGAACCTTGGGTCTGCCCCTGTCCCAACACATGCCAAAAGTGGTAATGGATGAATTAGGTTTAGATATTACTAAGCCTTATCTAGACCTATATTCATTTGAATCCAGGAAATTTAAATGTTTGGGAGTCATTAAAGACATGGTTGTTACTTTATCTTAGTTACCTATGAAAAGTGTGGTGTTGGATGTAATTGTGGCTGACATACCTCCTAAACTTGGGATGATTCTGTCAAGATCATGGGCTGAAAAAGTAGGAGGCACACTACAAATGGATCTCAGTTATGCTACCATGAATGTGTTTGGTGGAGAACATCGTATAATGTACAGGGAAGTGAGGTTGACTTACCTGGTAAGTGATCATGAAAATCCTAGTAATCATCCCATATATGTTGTATAATATGCACTTCGATCTTCTATTTTTCACATTGGTGATCAGATAGTTGAAACAACAGTCAGAAAAATCATACCTATAGTTGAAGACAATGTAGAAAACCTAGTCTAGAAAATTTTCTTTGATGGGGCTTGTTCCAAAGAAAGCTCTGAGTCTAGGATTGTTTTCATTTCTCCTACCAAAGAAGTTATTCCTCTGTCATACAAATTGGAATTTAATACAACCAACAACATCAGTGAATATGAAGCTCTGTTTTTAGGATTGAAAGCTACTAAAATATGGGCATAGATAAAATTTCTGTTTTTGGAGATTCAAAGCTTACCATCTATCAGATCAAAAACATTTATCATACAAAACAACAGATCTTAAAGAAGTATAGAAATGAAGTGTGGGACTATGTTGATAATTTCGTTTTGGCCTTCAATATCACTTTTGAACACATAAATTTGAATCAGCATGCATATTCTTTAGCACTTGCAACCAGTAATTTCAGAACTCCGATCTTTCCCAATTAAAATTTTAGATTGAGGTAAGACAGGGACCCTCAATACCAGATAACATAAAAAATTGGCAATTTTTTAAATATGAATAGGAAATTCAAAGGTTCTTGGAGACCATTGTTTAATTTTCTAATATCTCAATAGATCAGGATAATGAAAATGATGATGTGGAAGTTCATGCTGCAAATGTCCTTCAAGACAATATTGTTGGTCACAAAATCATTGAGTTGAAAACAAATCATCTTCCAAAGGGCTTGGTTCCACTTGAAATATTATTTGACCATAATTATGTTTCAAGAAAATATGTTATTCAAACAGAGGAGGCTGAAGTGATAGACTGTGATATCATTCCAGATTCAAATCCCATGATGGTGAAATTATCCAGAAAAATTTCAGAAAAACAGAGAGACAAGTATGTCAATTGGATGATACAGTTTTCAGATGTTTTTTCCTGGTATTATGAAAAACTAAAGGTTTTTGATACCGAGATTATGCAGCACAAGATTCCTTTAAAGCCTGGATCCAAACCTTTTAAGAAAAAATCTAGACAATTCAATCCTTTGTTGCTACCTATAATTCAAAAAGAATTGAAAAGGTTGTTGGATGCTAATATTATAGTATCATTGAGATACTCAGAATGGGTAGCTAATTTAGTACCTGTCAGGAAAAGAATGGATATATAAGGCTTTGTGTAGATTTCATAAATATGAATAGATGCTCTCTAAAGGACAATTAGACATTACCTAAAATGGATCATATTCTACAAAGAGTAGTAGGGAAAAAGAGAATCTCTATGCTTGATGGCTATTCAAGGTATAATAAGATATTAGTGATGGAAGAATATAAGAAGAAGATATATTTTACCACTCCCTAGGAAACTTTCATGTACGAAAAGATGCCTTTCGGATTAATGAATGCAAGAGACACATTTCAGAGAGGTATGGATATTTCATTTGTTGGTGAGAAATACAAATTTATGGTTATTTATCTTGATGATATTATTGTGTTCTCAACCTCTGATGAGGAAAACTTGCAACATTTGAAGCAGACAACAAACATTTGAAAAATGCAGGAGGTATGGTATATCATTAAACCCTAAAAAATATCCTTTTTTCGTGGAAGAAGGAAAACTTTTATGACATATTGTTTCACCAGAAGGAATCAAGATAGATCCTGAAAGAGTAAAATCCATTCAACAGATAGAAATTCTAAGAAATAAGAAGTCTATCCAATCTTCCATAGGTAAAATCAATTTATTAAGAAGATTTATACCAAATTTTTCAGAAATCATTAAGTATATCAATGATATGTTGAAGAAGGATGCATAAATAAAATGGATACCAGAAGAAAAAATATATTTTGAAAAGATTAAGCAAGCTCTTATCCAGACACCTGTCATTATCAACCCTAATTACTCTAAGTATTTTTTTAGTTTTTCATTTGCCTCTAAAGACACTATATTTGTTGTTCTCTTACAAAGAAATGACCAGGGGTATGAGAAACCTATCTCTTTCTTCAACAAGACTCTCAGAGATTCTGAACTAAAATATGATACTATGGAGAAACATGCATATGCTATGGTGAAGGATTTAAAATTTCTTAGGGTATATGTTCTACAATATAGATTACTGCATATGTTCCAAGTAGTGCAACTAAAGAAATTTTGGTCCAACCTGATTGTGAAGGAAAGAGGGTGTAGCGCACCTTTTCTGCTACTTTGGTTAAACGCTATTAAAAGAAGAATATAACACCACTTTGTACATATGTTATACAATCCACATGCATTTAAACAAATAAACACATTCTACACAGAGTATTCATATGAGTTACTGCCATAATTAACAATCAATAGCATTTCATACTAACTCATATACACATCGGAAATCATGATAACATAAGAAGTAGAGTCATGCAGAAACATGATTAAAACATAAACATATACTTATCTTTGTAATAGTGGTAGATTCCACCAACCAAGTGCGGGCCTTCCATGAACCTCCCAGCCTTAGACCACACTTCTCATCAGCTCATTAGTGGGTCACCCCCGAGCTGGGACTAAGCTCCACCCCAAGACAAGGAATCCTAGGTTAGGCTGAGGTTACAGGGAAAACAACACATACAATCTGGAAGGGTTGTTCCCAAGATGCCATCTTACGCCCACTACTACCAGACTCTCATTCCCCACATGCATGTTCCACCCTGGAGT
>SNQJ01S0004809.1:151477-162992 GCA_010110895.2 Picea sitchensis
ATCTTTGTACTTGTGGTTTCCTTGACAGCCCCAACACTGAATGGGTGTCTGTCTCTGTCTTTGTGCTCTCTCTTCAGTCATTCTTGGCTCTCTAAACGATGGTTTACCTTGAAGACTATTTCTGAAAAAGGAAGGCATGCTTCCCTTTTGCCTCTGTTCCTTCTTAAACTTCCTCTGATCATTCCAAACCTTCCGAAGGATGGGCCTTTCTCCTTGTTGTTCATACAAGCATTTCTCCCTTCTTATTGTTTCTTCCATGGTCTTAGGATCATCATATTGAATCTTGTCACTCATGGAAGGTGGCAGTCCACTCAGATATCTCTGAATTTTAACAGCCTCATCTTTGATGAATGGAACATACTTCAGTAGTTCTAGGAAACTTCATTCATACTCATCAATAGTCATGCTGCCTAGCTTGAGTTCGAAGAACTCCTTCATCTTCCTGTCATAGTATCTTTTAGTCAGGTATTTCTTCTCGAAATACCTCTTAAATTCCCTCCAAGTGACCTCTTTCTCTCTGATGTGTTGCACCTACACAAACTGATCCCACCACATGGATGATTTTCCTTTCAGTTGGTACATTGCAATTCTTCCTTTTGCATGGGCGGAATAATTCTGCAGTTGGAAGTATTTATTCATGCCAAGAAACCATGTCTCGGCATCTTCCTCCTTCTTATGTTCTCCATCGAATGTTGGAGGCTTAATTTTGTTCATCTCCCCTTTCAATTCCTCCTTTCCAGATTTTTGAAGTTTTCTGGTAGGGGATGGGCTTGAACTACTGTGTGTCTCTCTGTCAGAATGTCTTTGGGAGAGACTAAAATGTCGGCTACCACTCCTCGACCTACTTCTTCTCCCATGGGTTCTACAACTCTCCATCTTACTTGAGTCTCTTCCCTTCTCGAGTTTCTTCTCTATTCTTTCCAAGCTCTTCAAAAATTTTAAGTTTAATTCACCCTGTTGATCCCTGACTTTCATGAGCTTTCGACTATCATCTCAACGAGCCTTGGCCTCTCTTTGCAATCCTTCAATGATTTTCATTATGTGTCCTTCCTTATCCTTCTCTTTTCCATGACCATTGGAGTTCGATCCTTCGACTCCCAGGTTAACATCCTTTCCTTCCTGTTTGTCTTCTATTTCAGGGGTAATATGCATTTTTCCCCACTCCATACTCGGCGCTATTTAACTGTAGTCTTGACCTCCATTGAACTCTGCACACACACTGTGCAATTAAATTCAAAGTTTTTCAGGCCATTACTCCTTTCGGAACAATTCATAACATTTATAAGACAATACAAACAAGAACGAAAGACATTTTGATTCAAATAAGTTTTTTGAGTTCTCGTTCGGCCTTGCAATTTCAGGACTTCATTTTTCGGGTTTTCGAAGCTTTCATTTTTGGCATTTTGGGACTTTCAGGACTTCAGGTTTCGGTCCACAAAGATCCAACAGTTAAATATTCATGACCAGAGTCACCCTTTTTGCAACTCGCGATCTCGCGAGTTCGTGAGTCGAAGACCCTCGACTCATTTCCTCTAACCACCAATACCCGAGATGCAACACAGGTATGGCTCCCTCCTCGCTAGCGTCATCTATGCATGACCGTAGTCTAGGGATAAGTGCTATCACTCTTCGCTACTCACACCTTCATGAGTTGTGGCATCCAACCCTGGTACCTCCCTTTCACGAAACCCCGAGAAGCGATGTTGACTTTTCTCCTCTCATTCTCTCTACCTCGTGACTTCGCGATTTCAATGTCGAGCTCCCATGCCCTTATCTCGCGAGTCCCCAAAATCACGAATTACTTTATTCTCCGGGCCCACATCACAGATGTCTCCCTTCACTACCGTGGCATGTGGTATGTTCAGGAGGGTCCACGTCGCTTTTAACAATGTCATCAGGTCCCACCACTCTCGCCTGTCTTCTTGACTCATTGGCACGTGGTACGCATTCATGCGTCCAAGTCCAATCCAAGCATGGAATCCAACGGTTAGATTCCCTCCTCAGATAAACGACGTAGATCTTTTGGCATTTCGGGGTTTTGGGTGTCGGAAGTTCGTGCATCCACACATCTTGAACTTCCATTTGCCGAAATCCAAAAATCACTGTCTACTAACTTACCTGATCCTACGGTCAATTTCTTCTCCCCACGATCTACAGTGTAGATTGTTTTCAGGATTTTGGGGTTTCGAAGGTGTTCACCTCTTCTCACCTCCCATCTCCCAAAATTTCGATTTCTTCCTCACATCGGACGGTCGTTACAGACCCGGAGATTCCCCGAAGGAATCTCGTTCGTTCATCGGGACTTAGCCAAATGCTAACGTCTCGATATTACGGGTCGGGACTTATCAAGGCGAGAGTCTGAGTTCTTGTCAATGGAACTCCCGAATCCTCGATCCCTGATTTCCCGAAATAGGTAATATCATGACAAGTGGCCTCCGTCATTCGGATGGTTCAGATCTATTTCTGGGCTTTCGTCCTTAATCACTGGGGTTTTAACCCTTGGATATCTCCTGACAGATCCAACAACTGTCGGGTTTTCCAGCCGAGATCTGACGGCTCAGACGGTTCCTAACTATTTCGGGATTTCGCGTATCGCAATTTCCATACTCATCTGCAATTCCAAAAGGCCTTAACCCCGTGCACACTTTTCAGATCTAATGGTCACGAGGGTTCACCTTCCCTCCCGAACAGATCCTAAATCTCCTACACTTTCGGTGTGGATTTCTCTCTCCTTGTGGACTTATACCACACTGGTTGCGGTTTCATAACGCCGCTATACCTCCTTAGCTTTAAAAACTCGTCAAGTAACTCCTTGACACTTTGGATCAAACCAGGGTCTGAAATTGGCCTTCCAGACCAAATTTCCCCTTGCATTCGCAGTCCAAAGACCGCTCCACTGGCCCATCTAGGCTCAGTGTCGAAACCTTGGCTCCGATACCAAACTGTAGCGCACCTTTTCTGCTACTTTGGTTAAACACTATTAAAAGAAGACTATAACACCACTTTGTACAGATGTTATACAATCCACATGCATTTAAACAAATAAACACATTCTACATAGAGTATTCATATGAGTTACTGCCATAATTAACAATCAATAGCATTTCATACTAACTCATATACACAGCGGAAATCATGATAACATAAGAAGTAGAGTCATGCAGAAACATGATTAAAACATAAACAAATACTTATCTTTGTAATAGTGGTAGATTCCACCAACCAAGTGCAGGCCTTCCATGAACCTCCCAGCCTTAGACCACACTTCTCATCAACTCCACCCCAAGACAAGGAATCCTAGGCTAGGCTGAGGTTACAGGGAAAACAACACATACAATCTGGAAGGGTTCTTCCCAAGATGCCATCTTACGCCCACTACTACCAGACTCTCATTCCCCACATGCCTGTTCCGCCCGGGAGTATACACCTTCACAAGCACAGTCCACGGTGCTAACCTCCCTCTCTGGGTGTCGGCAACAGGCTGGATCAGGAAGTCTCAGAGCCTGAAGCTAGTGCTGGACACTCTCTAGAGGGAACCACTTCCCAGCAACTCTCTCACCTGGAAGGAGTTGCTCGCAGGCCTGACAACCTGCCTCTTCTAACCACAGCCACCTCCCTCTTCTAGAGCGAGGGAATACACAGGCTCAATTACCACCTGCACTAGATAGAAAATCATGCACAGTCCATCTCTGCATGACCACTACATTCAACCGGGAATACAGACTCAGACTTCTCAAACAAGCTCAGCAATGGCGACAAGGTCTCACGGTGTTGATTTTCGGAATTGCGTGACAAGCAATTTCCACAGGGAATTGCATAGAATCTCTGGTGCAGAACGGGGAGGATGAACCAGGCTTTTCATAAAGCGAACATAGTCTTCTCAGCTCTCAGAACAGAGGGTGTACACGGATTCGGAGAGATAAACACATGATTTTTCCCCATTTCAGAATTGCACGAGCGTCTCTTGCAGAGGTCACACGATTCACGCTCAGGACAGTCCAGGGTCGAATGGAGGAGAGTGAGCCTTCATGGCTTACCTCATTTTTTTTATTTGCATGCATTAGGGTGGACACTTGTCACCCTTGAAACTGCATGCGTTCCTCAACATGCATCACCTTTCTTATGGTTAGGAACTTAGGATAAAGCATAAAGGCACATGTTCTTTTGGAATAATAGTAAAATATTATTCCCAGGGTGAAGCCCCCCTAGGCTTAGCCCCCAGGCTCAACACTTAGCCCCTTTCCCACCTTCCAGCCCCTAATTCCTTTCCCACTCTATGGATGCTTAGTCCTCGTTCACTCATTCATCGTGGTCGGTCTGCACATGGCGGTGTTTATATTTTATTAATTGTTCTGCTTGATTACATTTACAACAGCAAGCTCCTAGCCTTCAACACTCAGGCTCCCTGGCCTAATCAAAACACATAAGCCTCCAGCTTATAAAAACTTGGCTCACCAGCCTACGAATCATAATTACAATTCCTTTCAGAACATGGTTTACAACGAGGCTTGGCCTTGGGGGCACTACAGAGGGGGAAGTGGATAACTAAAATTCTGGAATACAACTTGACTATAAATACCACTCAGTTAATAAAAGGACAAGGCCTTGCCAAATTAATGATAGAGTCAAATTTCAAAGCAATTGGATTATATCATTTCTCCAACAAATCACAGAATTCATCATTTCAGATTGAGGAAACTGGCTCATAGGTAAGCAAGAAATATCTTTCCTCACCATGGTACAAAGATATCATATTTTTTCTTCTAAATCTACAGTCTCCTCCTGATTTAGATAAATCCAAGTTGAGATCACTTAAATTGAAATCAATGAAATATTGCATTATTGATCAAATCTTGTTTTGGAAAGATCCTAATGGAATTTTGTTAAGGTGTGTTGATGAAGAGGAAGCAAAACATATTTTTTGTGTTTTACACCAAGGTGTTTGTGGGGGACATCACCATTGGAAAGCCACTTATTTCAAAATTTTAAGAGTAGGCTACTATTGGCCTGTACTGTTTTCTGGCATATTTTCTCAGGTGAGGGCATGTGATCCATGTCAAAAGTTTGCAGGAAAATAGAAACTTATGTCTCTTCCTTTAAAACCCATCATTTATCATGGACCTTTTCAATAGTGGGGCCAAGACTTCATTAGATAAATTCATCCTCCCTCTTTTAGACAACATAAATGGATACTCACATACACAATTTACTTTACCAAGTGGATTGAAGCAATCCCAACCCGGAATGCAACAGACAAGTTAATCATGTATTTTCTTGAAGGGGATATTTTTTCTATATTTGGTTGTCCTAAGAAGCTGGTTACTGACAATGCTCAAGCTTTTAAATCAAATTCAATGGTTGATTTTTGCAATAAATATANCATGGACCTTTTCAATAGTGGGGCCAAGACTTCATTAGATAAATTCATCCTCCCTCTTTTAGACAACATAAATGGATACTCACATACACAATTTACTTTACCAAGTGGATTGAAGCAATCCCAACCCGGAATGCAACAGACAACTTAATCATGTATTTTCTTGAAGGGGATATTTTTTCTATATTTGGTTGTCCTAAGAAGCTGGTTACTGACAATGCTCAAGCTTTTAAATCAAATTCAATGGTTGATTTTTGCAATAAATATAACATCAAATTGGTCCACTCCACTCCTTACTATCCCAAAGGGAATGGGTTAGTAGAATCATCCAATAAAAGCCTCATAAGGATTATAAAAAAATTACTTACAGAAAACAAAAGGTCATGGGATTCCAAATTAAAATTTTCCCTATGGGTTGATCGGATCAGTAATAAGAAATCTATAGGAACTTCCCCTTTCCAAATGGTGTACGGAACATAGATTGCTTTTCCAAATCAATTGGGTTTACCTGTTCTTAGATTTTTGGAAGAGGATTTAGAAGAACCCAGTGACATTCAAATGAGAGTTTTCCAAATGATAGAGGTTCAACGGACTAGAGAAAAGTTGGATCAGAAATTTGTTATTCATTAGAGAAAAGTCAAATCAACGTTTGATAAAAAGACAAAGAAGGATATTTTCAAAG
The DNA here is from genome assembly GCA_010110895.2 of Picea sitchensis. Classification (NCBI taxonomy): domain Eukaryota; kingdom Viridiplantae; phylum Streptophyta; class Pinopsida; order Pinales; family Pinaceae; genus Picea; species Picea sitchensis. The sequence continues at coordinate 157,537 of SNQJ01S0004809.1, forward strand.
AGGGATATCTTGTATTGAGATGGGATGCTAGAAGAGAGGACAAAGCTAAACATGGTAATTTTGAAAACTTATGGTATGATCCTTTCAAAGTATCCAGGGTCATGAACAAAAATACCTTTCTCTTACATAATTTGTATGATAGTGAGATTTTAGGAGGCTCAGTAAATGGGAGGTTCCTAAAACATTATTTCCTTTAAAATCAGTTAGAGAGTTCATTTTGTATAGTATTATTTACTTTATGAGCTCAAATAAAGACTCCATATACCCAATGGAATTGTTTCTTTACAGTTTGTGGTTTCTAATAAAGGATGACAGAACAGGGAAACAAAGAGAATCAGAAGGATATGAAGGCATTGATAGATAGTTCTTAAAGATTCATCATGAAACTTTACCCCCAGAAGGAGCCAATATTAGTCCCTAACCTTGTTTTTGACTGATTGGGTGTCCCTAGTCCCTGTCCTACTCATTTTTCCATGATTTTTTGTTAAAACTTTGTTTTTCCCTCTTGGCTTGGAAGCTTATTTTTCAATATTTTATGCACATTTTAAATGATTTTGATTTTTTTAAAGATTAGGATATGATATGAAATCTTTCTTTCACATCACTTGTCTTTTCATCATTTGAATTTTTAATTTTTTCCAAGTTAGAAAAGGCGTTGCAAGAATAACATTATTCTTGCAGTGTCGGGAATAATAATTGTTCTGCATGCACCACCCTGCCCAGATCGTTTCCTAATGTTTTAAATAATTATTAGAGGATATGCACACCTCTTTATGATCTATTGCAGGTTGTTATTCTTATGATAACAACTATATTTGGAGGATTGAGTTGTACTCATCACCTCGACATCAAATCAACATGCTCGATTATCATGAATGAAATCGTTATCTACCTATTATAGTATGTCTATTATTATATGCACAGTTGGAAGGAAAATATATAACTTTTAGTTTTTAAAAAAATCTCAGGATTTGAAGATCAAACCCTCAATCTTCTCATAATTGTCTACAGGATCGTATCAACAATATGGCACCCAAAAAGAGTGGCCAGATAATCCGATTGGAGCCTGAAGGTACATAATTGCTCGAAGAATTTCTTTAGATGGTGCATAAGTTCAAGGATGTTGGTTGTTTCAACTTCTTCTCCACATTCCAAGGACATGACAAATATATCTCTATGACATTTGCACATAATTGCGATGGCTTCAAATCTGTGGTTGGAAAGCTTCGAATGGACGTGACAAAGCATTCCATTGCTAAAGTGTGAAAATTACCAGTATATAGGGAAAGATGGTGGAAGAAGGAAAATGTAGTGATGGATTTTGTGAATCAGTTTTTAATTCCATAAAATCAAAACCCTAACTGGAGAAAGGGTATACCACACAACTGGTTAAGGAAATAATGGCACACTTCCATGTTGATTATCCACAGGTACATTACAATTGAAGGCAGGTTTTCTCTGGTCCATCTCTATCATATTAGAATGTTGATCCATGTAAATGGCGATTACCCTCTTAACTTACCCTATTTCTTATTAAAAAGTTTATCCAAGATGTCTAAGTGGATCCAATCCCATCCTGCTACAACAAAAAGCAGTCTTTTTCATCAAGGTTTTATTAGAATGTTAGTAGTCTTCTCCTTAAATGAAGTCCAAAGGTCTTGGGACTGGTTAATCCAATCATTAAAACCTAATCTACAGGAAACTAAATCTAAAATTGACAAGGGGAAGAAACCTGTAAAAGAGAAACAAACCTCAATATCCAGTAAATTTTTGATGAAATAAAATTTCCCTATAGCTAGGGTAAATCATGCTAGTAAGAGAAAATTACAAACCCAACAAGCTATTGGTGATTTTCCTATGTGTAAAGTTGATGAGAAAGGTACTACTAGTCAAGGTAAGAAACCTAAAATGAATGAAGAGACTGACATCCATCATGATCCGGATATAAAGGGGGAATTTGATGAATATGAATATTACATCACAAGTCCAGTTCAAACTCCTGTCAAACAGAAGCAACAAACTACATGCAAGAAGACTGCAAAAGGTAAAAAACAGAGTAAAAAGAAAACACTTGTACCTAAATTCCCTAGAAGAAATTATACCAGAGCTGCCAATAAATTTAGATTGAATTCAAACGCCATTTTTCATCCTTCCATCAAGAAGGATAACCTCATAATCATAGAAGACAATTCATAGGATTCTAAGAAGGAGATCAAAAAATAGGCAGTGAAATATTCTTTACATAGGACATAAAAGGAATTTGAGGAACATAAGAAGAAACGATAAAAGAGAAAGTAGATTGCACAATACTCCAGAAGACCTATGACCAGAGCAAATACAAAGTCATTTTTAGTATTTGGATCTATATTTAAGGACACAGATGCAGTTTATGATGAGTTAAATGATCTTTTTCCGGAACTAGACCAACTACAAGACTTTCCAGAAACCAGATACTCTCACAACACTAAAGAAGAAGACCTTCGTTCTGGGATATATTCTAAATATGTAATTAAACTAAGAAAACCCCAAGATTATATAGATTTGAACTTACCTGCCCCTGTAGAGGAATATCCAGAATTCAAAGTGGAAGCAAGGAAGGAAAAATATAGAGTAAAGGATTTGCATAGTATGATTAAGAAATTGAATAAAGAGAAATATTTTGTTGAGCAATGGAATGCTAAACAACAAGAGAATATACAATATTTCAAAAGGAAAAGGAAAGAGCAGAAGGAATAGTTTAAAGAGGTAAGAGAATCCAATATAAGATTATATTGGCATAATGTTGTGTTAACAACCAAGCTCAAACAAAGAGACACCAGGGCTACTGCAGTCATCATACCATGAAAATTCAAGGAGACTTTGCCTCAATTTTGATTGTTTGATGCTATTACTCAAAAAGTGAAGATGAGCAGTTTGGGTCATAGTGCTTGGTTCAAATGAAACTTTTTGGTATCTCAGATGGATCAACTCAGAAAGATAGTGTTCCTATTTTTGTGGGATTTTCCAGTTTTGTAAAACTGTTTCCTAATCTATGTTCAGATTGGTTGTTGATCCTACTACAATATAGGCATTAGAAGTGCTCATATGAGCTTTATTTTCCTACGAAATACTCATTGACATGATCCTATTGTAAAAATGTAAACTAGAAAATAGGGTCTATAGGAATACTTTGTGTGCTTTAAATAGACATAGGAAAGATTATATGGGGGTCGATTAGTTGGGGATTGAAGGACCCTTTTTGGAAAAAACTCCATTGTAAGGAATGACTATTTTCCATATTGATACTAAATTGCAAAGGCATATTGATGGTCAAATCTTCTTTCATATATTTATCTATCTATTTTCTTACTTGAATTCATTTATTCTGTTGCAATGCATATGATTTATTGATTTTAGGTGACACAATGAACATTTTACTGTTTTTGTTCATAATCAAGATTGTTTTCAAGTACATGTTCTTTTTTATTAATAATATTTTGAAATAAGAAATCCATGTGTGAGTTGACAAACTATATACTCACATACCTTCCTTTATTTATTTACCTTACTATATGATCTATTAAAGTGACTACCATTTACTAAATCAGTAGGATGTTTACTTGCTTTTATACTGAGTTATATTTTTATTTTGAATCCTTGAATCAAATTTCAACCATTTTCTAAAAACCTTTAAAATATCATTGCAATAATATAATGATGCCCTAGCTTTCCCTCTCACAGTCAAGTGCAACTTTAGGGAGTAACGGGAAGTACCAAATCGATGAACTCCAAAGTGGTCCCCTTATGGTGAAATCTCTCACGGTAAGATGCTTTGTGAAGTCCAAATGGTTAAATGATTGATTCATCCTAGATGTATTATTAAGGAACCCAAGGATTGATTGTAGAATATTGTAATGAATATCCATGAATTTGTAAGTGAGATTATTTTAGATGGATAGTTCTCGTCATTCCATTTCCAATAATATGTGGAATGTCACATAACTCCTCACAGTGAGAGAGGTATGGCCATGTGATGTTGGATAACTCTAATGTGTTGTTCAGAAGCCCCTAGAAGGTCAAAGAAGTCAAACTGATTCTAGAAGCTCCTAGATGAAAGTTGACTAGTCAAAGTGGTTAGTCATGGGTTAAATGGTAGCAATATGAAAACAATTAAAAATAAATTAGTTTCAACTAGAAGTGGAGAATTTACTTTTTGTAGTAAAGTGGGTTAGAAGTGGACAAAGTGGTTAGAAGTGGATTAGCCCCTAAAAGAAGGAAGTTGGTTAGAGTTGATTAGATGAGGAAGATACTTGGAGAAGTATAAGTAAGAGAGAAAGGGTATCTTATGGATGTGAATCTCTTGAGCATATTGAATATCTATTATTGGTGAAATATTCATTGCAGGTACTCATGGACGCATCAAAAGTTTTGTAAGTCTGAGGTATTGACGATGAAATTTTTGGAGTTTTAGAAATACTACAAAACCCTAGCTTTTGATATGTATGTGGGATATCAGTGTAATATGGTTCGTACATACATGGGCTATCGATATAATAGGGTGCATACATACGTGGGCTTGAAGTGTAATAGGGAGAATACATGAAGGAAAAGCCATAGAATCTTGAGCAAGTATTGGTGCTAGGTTCCTGAAGTCTTAAGAAAGTTCCCAGAACAATGGTCTATTGATTTAGATATGATATAAAAGATATGGTATGGTTACATGTTATCTTCATGCTTATATTTATGGTGAATTCTTGAGTCATTCTTTGTATGGTTGTATTGATGTTTAAATATGGTAGTTGGTTGGTTGAGTAGTTCAGATCAGTTATGATTGAGAAATATATATAATATGTGATAGTGTATGATTGACGAGCATGCATAGGTTGTTGTTTTTCATAGATATTTTTGTGATTGGTCATTGTACAAATTGGGCAGTAAAAGGCAAAGTGTAGTGACAAATCATAAGTGGATGTGACTGAGGAAGTAAGGGTCTAAAGGGAAGAAGTTGTGAAGTTTTAGAAACCCTAGTTTTCAATATGTACGTAGGTTGACAGTGGGATAGGGTGCATACATAGGCGTGTTGTAGTATAGGCAGGTCGAGTACATATGTGGGTTGCGTACCTGTTGACAGATTGGTATCTATGGAGGATTGATTCCTCTTCTTAGTTGGTGTTGAGATTTGCAGGATGAGTCTTGCATTGAGAGTTGGTGCTCTTGTGGATTTGTTTCTCTATTCAGTTTCTGCTGATAAACCCCAAGGATTGTAGTCCGTAATACAAATGAAACTTGTACATATATCTGGTGTTCATTATGTTCTTTATTATGATGGTGAATAGTTCTTTATTGTTAATATATGTCATTGAGATATGTTTACATGTAAACAACTAAGTGTGAATATAAGTAATGAGTAATGATGTTGTGAATGGTGATGGCTAACTAATGTTTTTTAATAAGTTGAAAAAGAGCCTCACATTGTT
>SNQJ01S0004809.1:163067-182383 GCA_010110895.2 Picea sitchensis
GTGGACCTAGAGGTACAAATACCTTAGGAGGTAGAATTAGAGTAGTGGAGGCCTTTGGAGGAGGAGCATTAGACATTTATTGAGGAGCATCCCACCTTGGACCCTTTATTGTTACATATACATGCCTTAGAGATTGACATGTGTCACCTGGAGTTTGAGTGTTCCACATGTAGGCCTATCTTCTTCTAGTTATCTTTATCATGTATTACACTAGGTCCACTTTGTATTATTGGCATCCCTCACTGCTCATACAAATTATGGGAGGAGAGATTCCTTTGATTCATAATTGTACTCACATACTCCCATTAGATGCAAGTGCTAAAAAAACTTAGTCTCTTTCATTATATTATTTTCATTTGTAATTTCTCTCTTTGTCTTGAGTGTTAGGGTTATTTACAAAATTAGAGGGAAAGATAGGGTTAGGGTTTTTCCCCAAAGAAACAAGGAATCTAGGGTTAGGGTTTTCCCTAAAGAGACAAGGAAGCTAGTGTTAAAGTTTTACCCTAAAGAGACAAGGAATATAGGGTTAGGGTTTTTCACAAAAGAGACAAGGAAGCTAGGGTCAGACATAAACCCTAGAGGAGTAAAGAGACATATTGATATTGTATCTCTTGTAAGAAAATAATAGTAGGTTTTTGTGGCATTTGGAAACTCTAGTGATACTTTGAGTGCTTAACATGGAGAAGACAGAGGGAGAATATCTTGTTCACTTGTATAAATGTAAGTGAAGGTTCCAAGGAGGAATTGTCAATGTGTTTATATTATTAAGGATCTTTATTGTAGTAACTATCTTTGGTTGGGAGTGATTCTTAGCTAGGAGGAGTTGTTGGCTATGGTTTTCTTATGGTTTTCCTATCCAGCGTTTGAAGAGATTGACTTGTACCATATTTTTTTATAAATTGTGGTATGTACCTTGAATTTCATATTATCTATATATGTGAAGTTCTCTATTTATAAAAAAATTGTGTACTTGTAGCTTTAGGTTTAAGATTATGTTATCTTCATGATTGATTAGATTTCAATGCTTGTTGTTCACACAAGTTTAACATAACATATAGATAAATTGGTTAAGTGATTTAATGCATATCCAGAAGACAAAGGAGAACATTTGATACTATTATAATTGGTTGTAATAACACATTTCATTATGTGTTATATGCCTTTAAAATTGTGCCCTAATAGTTGTTGCATTGTGTTATTAAAATAGACTCATGTGGTATTTATTCTTTTGCACTGCTAAGAGAAATTGGGTTGAAGGGAAGTAAAATATCACAATTGAAATTTAATATTTTAGATCAACACTAAGGCTAAAATTTCCAAGGGAATGATCTAGGAATCCTCAAGGTTAAGATGAAATTTTGAAAGTTGCATTAATTACCTGGTTCTCAAAATTTATACACTTCAAGGGCTACATCAAGAAAAACGAAAAAGACAATCCATGAACCTCCTTGTTATGGATTATAGTGAAACACCCATAATCCATGAACCTTCTTGCAATGGCTTATAGTGAAATAGGTTGATTATTTGGCCTTGGTACAATATAGTCATGGTGAGTTTTCCTATTTAGGGGAATGTAGAGGGATTGGGGAGATGGTAAAGGGTAGCCATGGGATAAGAGTACTCATGAGGGGGGGGGTGGTTTCTTCCTGATAGGGATTACTGTAACGTTTTAGGACCTACATAATACAGTGAAAGGGGGACCCTTCTATTACTATGGAAAAAGGATAATATCAATGCCTCCAACCAATATTTTCTTGATTTTGGAAGGTGATTGAGGAAGCATCACCAAAGGAATCCAGAAAAGAACAGGAAATGATTAATAATACACTAGGGATTGAGACCCTTTCCCTATCCCAAGAAGGGGAAATAGACTGACCTTATTGAGGCATGAATTTTAGGTAGAAGGATACATGTTTACTCTGTGAGAGGGGCATAGTCTGTTATTTATGTATATACACCAGACTAGTGATATCTCTCGTTTCCAAACCATCACATTCACAACCTAGATTTAGTGTCACTAGTGATATCTCTCGTTTCCAAACCATCACATTCACAACCTAGATTTAGTGTCTCAACAAAGGATACTACTAGGGTTTGAGGTAAGTATGGGTAGGGGAGAAGAAGGAAATATTTCCCTCTCCTTCCAACACAAAAATGGAAGTAACACAAACTTGTAAAAAAATATATATATTATTCTCGCATTTCCAACGTTAATTCAAGTGTACAGTGTTACTCACCATACTCACCCTCACCCTTAGTCTCGGTTTCATCTAATCAATTTTACATATGTCCCTCGATGGTATTTTTTGAAGGTGCAACTATTTCCCTTTGCTTGGTCTTGGAATCACCTAATATTACCCTCGATGTAGGTCTTGTGCATAGGTGTAGGCATCAAAGCTTAGAGCATAGTGAAGGGAATCCTACAATCACCCAAGCGGCATACAATCCCTCATCGACCTCCTATGACTCTTGAAATAATAACCCCTAACCCAATTACTCACTCACACATGAGCCAAACAATCATGTAGTAATTAATTAACCCCTACGTAACTATGGCCACTAACCCCTCACCATTATTTATTGGTGAATGCAAACAGATTTCATGAAAAAATGTAGTTATATTGAATGATATGCCTTATGAAGTAAGAATCCAAAGTCACTTTGATAAAAAAAATCTTGGTATGCCCACTTGCATTATAGTAAAATCCTTAAATTTAGCTTAGTGGATTTTACCAATTATATGTTAATGGCTACATCTTGCAATGACTTTCCAATTTCTCCTTTGGCTGCTTATGAAATCTTTTATGGGATTTTCTTTGAATTCTAATTGAGTTGATGGTGTGGTTCAACACTTACATTTATATGCATATTTTTAATAAAAGTTTTAATCAAAGAGCATGGGAAGAATACTTTTTATGTGAAATCCATTGATTGATCCATCACTACAAGCCAATTATCTATTTCTTCTTCATTATATTTAAGTATGCCAAAAAAATTCTCAGTTGATAACCCTTTTAATATCTCAACTTGTTCATCAAATTGTTGCTTTGTCATAAACATTGAATTGAGAATTAACTTAGGGTCTCGTGTACCTCATCAGTGCTTCCTGCCATATCTATCTCTGTAAGTCTTTTGAACAATTCTTCTCTTTTTACTATGGCTTTGTTGCATTCTTGGAAAATGTTATTAAAATTCATGATCTTTTCTTTCCAACAAGAATTTAGTTGTTTAATTTGATTTGGAGAAGGGATATCATCTTCTCTTCTTTTTTATTTTGTCATGTTTGATACTTTTATTCCAAATGGAAAGACAAAATCAGTGTAGAAACCTTCTTCATCCTTTAAATCAACTTGAAGATACTCATGAAAAGCATGTTCCCTTGAGCCGAAAGAAACAATATTTTTTGATACCTCCCATGCTTTTGTTATTAGTGACATTCTCTTTTTAATGTTTTTCTCTACATAACTTCAGACTGCTATGAGTAAACTTTAAGATCCTTTTAACTTAATGGTGGGTGTAGTTGATTTAACCATTGACAAAGGAATTGCCATGATTGGAAGAAGCATTAATGAATTTTACAATTCTCTGATCCTTTCTTTTAACTTAGCATTTTCATCTTCCATAGCATCAATAGAATCGTCAAGAGCATCCCCGGTTTCCCTGTGGATTTTAGAAATTTGGGACAGTCGCATGTCCTTTAGGTCGACCTTTGAAGGAGAATTTCTCTTTTAATTATTGTGGTCACCTCTTTCTACAATCAAATTTTTAGACTTCTTATCAAAAACAACAGTTTGAAAAGTGGAGGATTCTTCCTCACTAAAAGTCTCATTTGCAACAACTTCCAGTAAAGAATTTTGTTGAGCCATATTTTTTGGTTGTTCCATTGCGGGGAATATTTTCTCAATATCTACTTCTAGCTCCATGTCCTCCAGAGAAAAGATTTGGATGTCGTTTTCTATAAGATTATCATCTTCATCTTGCACTAAATTATTCCTTTTCTTTCTCACGGGGAGCTTATGTGAACTCTTGATTTTCCCGGGGGGAGGATTCTTCTCCCCCCCTCCACTTGAACTATTGTTGACAACCTTTTTAACTAGGTGGGCTGTTGGATCATTTCTCTGGGATGTGGTATTATTGGGAGTAACAACTGGAGACTGAGCACTTCTTTCACTGGGACCTTTTCTCTTTTGCTTATAAAAATCATTAGTACTGAGTAATGTTTCTAGGTCACCAACATTGTGTACATGAGTACTTTGGTTGTTACCTTCTTCTTCTTAATTCAATATAGTTTGGATGAACGAGTTGTTGGATCCCACCAAAAGTATATGTTCTACAAGTATTTTTTTCCAATCAAACCCTTTTATCTTTTCAGCATACTTTAAATTCACATTGTTGAAATGATTTGCAAACTCATCAATTTTATTTATGTGTCTGAACATGAAATATCCAATCTTCCATGGCAAGGGAATAAATTTCTTTTTCCTTTTTTCATGGAAAAAAATGTATCCAGAAGTTGTATTTCCTTGCCACCTTTGTAATGAATAATTTGCCAGATACATGATATGGGAGAAAAGAAGGATTTCTTTTGAGCAGAATATCCTTATGACACTGTGATTCTCCATTTTTTATATTGTTCCTTTTTTCTCTAATAATTTGTTATCTTGATCAAATATCCTTGAAGTATTTTCCCCCAACAACAGCCTTTTGAAGACTGCAACAAAATCATTATAAACTTCATAAAAATACAGAGGGGTCTTATGTCTCCATAGTTCCCGACACCATAAGGTAACTGGATATATTTCACGATTCACCCTCTTACTTATGGTTAAATTTGGGAATTGGAAATAGTACACAATAGAAAATATCAGATAAGAAGCCATAAAGATTTTTTTGTCATTTTTATAGTGTGGTCAATGGGACGAGATTTTGATAAAAATAATTTTTCCCCAATTAAATATGGCTTTTTATTTCATTGTAAAATACAAAATATACAAAATCATGCAATATATAGAAGCAATGCTTTCCTGACCTATCAACCTGGTAAACAACCACACAATTTATCGATAGGTGTTTTTAAAAGACTCAACCTAGATTTCGATTATGTCTTCTGGGATAGATGCAAGATTCTCCAAATATTCAAGCAGGAGGTCAAGCCCATTGTTATGTTTCTTAAAAAAGTATCTGCAGTCTTCTCATTTGAAAGTAAGCATAGTCTTTGGGATCTTCAACATCTTGCGAAAAAAATGTGGTGAAGGGGAAACCGGAGAATGATATTGGATTTGTATAATTATTTGTCTTGGAATGCACTTCTCCACACACCATGCAACAAGTTATTTATAGTCAAAAACCTCAGGAACACACCTAGAACGCATGATTCCATATGTAACATCCCCGACCACCCATGTCAATCCATGCTACTTAAGAAAATGTTTTTATTCTCTACTCAACATACTATAACATACCCAACATCCAACTGAGCTATGCCACATAAATTTTTCGAACTGCATGCAATTAAAGAATATACACACAAAACTCTTGCGAAACTTTATATATAAAACGTAATAGACAAATACATTATGTAAATGAATGGATTCATACTCAAATAATTGTAAAATAATTGTAAACATATACATGCAACATATATAGGCAATACCCATAAATATAAAGACAGTTATAACCACACATAGGATAAACCCATAAAAATAAACACGTAAATAATAATGTAGCATGTAAATTTATCACACAATTGACACTTATCTTGGCAAGAATATCACCAACTGCATTCAGACCTTCCACAAAACTCCCAGCCTTAGACCACACTTCTCATCACTCTCAGCAGTGGGTCACCCCCGAGTTGGCACTAAACTCCACCCGGGTAAAGGGATTCCTAACCAAGATGATGTATTATAGACAACGAAAAAGACTCCATCATAGGTGCCAACTCAAACTAACAACCTACAATCCCTCATTCCTCACATTCCTGTCCCACCCCAGGAAGTGTGCCCCTTATCTTCTCAAAAGTCCTTCGGCTTCCCCACTTCCTTTACGGGCTTCAACAACATGTCGGATAGGAAGTCTCAGAGCCTTGTAGATATAATTTAGCACCTTCGAGAAATCAATTCCCAAAAATTCTCTCACCCAGAGAGATTGCTCACGTGCCTAACAACCTGCCTCTTCAATATCCCATGGGCTTGACAACCCTCTTCTTCAGTCTAGCTCCCAAGATAACCAACTACACAAACAAGTATGGGTACGAATACAAATTCAAGTACAATGACAGGAAGGTACGAAGGACAACTCACTGAGTGAGTGAATGATCATGGATTGATTGAATGGATGATTGAATGATGGGAAATGAACTAAGTACAAACTATATGTATGCATGTCCAAAACTTGACACTTGTCATGTTGGGAGCTACTTTGGCCCACTTGTCCCCATCCTTAGAACTTAGGATAAAATAATTATCCATACTTATACTTAAGTAATATTAATATAATATTAATTTTGGCTTAAGCTCCCTAGATTATCCCCTTTTCCTTAACTTTTATCCCCCCCTTTTCCCTAACTGGTGGAGTTTAGTCCCCCATACTCTTTTATTGTGGTCGGTTTGCGCGCAACGATGTATTTTATATTAATGATAAGACATATACAAAAATAGGCTCATTGACCTTTAACATCTAGTCTCTCCGACCTAATAATCACAAAACTGGCTCACCAGCCTATAAAACACAACATATACACAAAGTCTCCCTGGCCTCAATATCGCACACACTTAAGATGTTGTGCATGGTATCCTAGAATGTGCACACTTCATCATTTTACTGCACAGTACATGCGTGCACTATGCCATGAAAGATGCATACCAAATGATATCAAATTTCTCACCAACTTAAGTACATTTGCATTTACATTTACAATTGGGTTCAACCTAGGGGAATTATAATACCCTCCCCTTATTTATGCATTGTCCTCAGTGCATTATGTACATATATACAACAAAATTTTCAAAAATCCTCAAAAAGATGTGGGTATTTGCCTGCATTGCATCCTCATGCTCCCAAGTAGCGTCCTCTGGACCATACCAGGTCCATTGGACCTTTACAATCCCTATGGATCGATTCTGGAGTTGTTTTATTTTCCAGTCCAGAATGCATACCAGATGCACTTGGAAAGCGCCTTCTTGCTCCACTTGAATCACATTCCAATCAATAACATGATTAACATCATGTATATATTTCTTGAGAAATAATACATGTAATACATTATGAATAGACATAGATGCAGGAAAGACAATCATATAAGCTACTGGACCAATCCTCTCTAGGATTTCAAACCGCCCACAATAGCGAGCTACCAACTTTGAACAATTTCCCAACTTCAGGGAACTTCTGTTGGCTTTCACTTTCAAGAATACATGGTCCCCAACTTTAAATTCCCTGTGAGTTCTGCTCTTATCAACATAGTTTTTCTGCCTGTCTTGGGAAACCTTTAAATTTCATTGTATTTTCAACATTTTCTCCTCCATTTCCCTGAGTAAATCTGGTCCAACCACCACTCTATCTGTTGGGTTATCCCATCTTACCAGGGTGTTTCACTTTCTGCCATAAAGTGCTTCAAATGGGATGATCTTTAGAGATGTTTGGTACCCATTGTTATAATACAACTCTACTAAGTGTAGGTAGTCTTACCATTTTGATGGTTTATCCATCACATACATCCTCAAAATATCCTCAATCACTTGATTCACCCTCTCTGCTTGTCCATGTAATTTTGGATGATAAGTTGTACTAAAATTCAAATTTGTTCCAAATCCATTAAATAATCCCTTCCAAAAATTTGAGGTAAATTTTGGATCTCTGTCAGACACAATTGTCTTGGGTATGCCATGTAATCGAGTAATTTATCTCATATAAACATCAACAATGTTGGTTGACTTGTGAGTGAGCTTAACTGGAATAAAATGGGTAGCTTTAGTAATCTTATCCACCACTACCATGATATAATCATGTTGTTTGTTTGTTCTGGGAAGTTTGGTGATGAAATCCATGGTTACAACTTCCCATTTCCACTCAAGAATGGGTAATGTCTATAGAAAACCAACTAGGTGTCTATGCTCAACCTTTACCTTTTGACATTCCAAACATTTGGCAATAAAATCAACAACTGCTTTCTTCATTCCTGGCCAATAATATTGTCTTTTGATAGCTGCAATAGTTTTCTGATAACCTGGGTGCCCAGCATAAGGTACATTATGCATTTTTCTCAATATCATATTTTTCAATTCCTAGGAATTTGGTACATAAATTTTTCCCCTGTACATGAGAATTTCATCATTATCTAGTTTGTATTCTTCAATTTTCTGCTGCAAATTACCTTGCTGTAATTTTGCCACTAATTCTTTGTATTGCAAATCTAATTTTGCAGCCTCTAAAATTCTGTGTTTCAAATCTGATTGGTACATGCTAATGGTTGTAGCATTCAATTCATGCACTCTTATGTTGAGTGCATCATCCACTTTGTTCTCTTTCCCCTTGATATGCTTTATATCAAAGTCATATTCACTTAGAAATTCTAACCATCTGCTTTGCCTAGCATTTAGATTTGGTTCAAATAAATATTTCAGACCATTATGGTGTGTCGTCAGCTCAAACATTTTCCCCATGAGGTAGTGTCTCAATTTCCTCAAGGCCTGCACTATGGCTGCCAACTCTAAATCATGCATTGCATAGTGTCTTTCATGCTCCTTCAACTTCCTTGATTCATAACATATAACAAACCCATTTTGAATGAGGACTACACCAAGTCCTTGTTTACATGCATCTATGCATACAATGAAGTCTTCATTTGGGTATGCAATACTTAGTATTGGAGCCCTTTTCAATAATTATTTCAAGGGTTGGAAACTCTTTTCACAATCCAATGTCCAATGAAACTTCACACCATTCTTTTATAAGTGATTGGGTGTGAAATATTTGACAATCCTTCAATAAATCTCCTATAGTATACTGCAAGGCCCATGAATGATCTGACCTCTGTCACATTCTTTGGCGTTGACCATTCTCTAATGGATTCTATCTTCTCAGGATCCATTGTTATCCCATCATTTGAAATGATATGTCCCAAATAATGAATTTGCTTCTGATAAAATAAGCACTTTCTCAATTTGGCATACAATTGATGCTCCCTTAATACTTTAAACACCATCCTTAAGTGTTTTCCATGCTCTTCCTCTGATTTAGAATATACAAGGATGTCATCCAAAAAGACAATGACAAACTTGTCTAAATATTCTCAGAAAACACCATTCATTAAGCACATGAAAACAGTTGGTGAATTTGACAACCCAAATGGAACCACTGTGAACTCATAATGACCATACATTGTCCTGAAGGCGGTCTTATTAATGTCTTCCTCCTTAATCCTTACCTAATGGTATCCTGACCTGATATCAATCTTTGAAAATATATTTGCATCCTTAAATTGATAAAAGAGATCATCTATCCTTGGAAGATGATACTTGTTCTTTACAGTTACTTTATTCAACTGTCTAAAATCAATGCACAATATTAATGTCCCATATTTCTTCTTCACGAACAAGACTGGGGCACCCCAAGGTGACACAATTGGGCGTATATACCCCTTCTTCAGAAGTTATTCAAGATTCATTTGCAACTCCTTCAACTCTGGTGTACTCATTCTGTAAGGATTCTTTGACACTGGAGTTGCTCCAGGAATTAAATTTATAGAGAAATCAATATCTCTCTTTGGGGATAGTCCCGGTACCTCCTTGAACACATTCTCAAAATCTTCTAGGATTGCATGATCTTCAAAATTTGACACCTTATCTTTAGGTGTCTCTTCCATATGAACTACAAATATTTGACACCATTTTTTGTAACATTTCTTCAGCTGCAATGCTAAAATTTCTCTGATGGTTACTCCTCTGGGAATTCCCTGCACTTTCCTTAGGTTCCCTTCCTCATTCAAGCAAGTAAATTCCTAGTTATGAAAATCTAGTATAGCATTATGTTGGTCCAACCAATCCATCCCAATTAGACAGTCATAGGAACCTAAAGGAAATATGTTCAAATATGCCCTGGTTTCTATCCCATTCATGTCCATAAGACATGACTTAACCATCTCATTAACTTTTCTTTTGGCTCTAGTAGCCAGCTGAACCAACCAAGTTTTTCCATGCTTTCTTCTTGGCAAATGCAAACTTTCCACCATCTTAGGATCTATATAACTATGACTAGCTCCTGAATCAATTAAAATAACAATGGTTTGGTTGTTAATCATACCTTCCACTTCAATCATATGTGACTGATACTCTGCTTGTTTGTTGTCCAGGGCTGCATAGATCCTTGGTACATTTATGCCAATGTCTTCCATTTTTTTAACTTGTTGTACATTGTGAAAAATCTTCACTTTTTCACCTTTGTAAGGACAATCTCCGAACATATGATCTCCTTTACAACCCCAACATTGAATAGGTGGTTGCCTTGGCCTTTGACCCCCTACCTCAATAGTTCTAGGTTCTCTAGAAGATGGTTGTCCCTGAGGATTATTTCTGAAGAATGGTGGCTTAGTCCCCTTCTTCCTCTGATCCGTATTGAATTTATTTTTGTCTTCCCAATATTTTTGGAAAGTTGGCCTTTCTTTTTGTTGATCGTATAGGAATTTAGCTCGCCTTATGGTCTCCTCCAAATTTTTGGGATCATCATATTGTATTTTGTGACTGATGAATGATGGAAATCCACTCAAATACCTTGGATTATTGATTGTCTCATCCTTTATTAAAGAAACATACTTCAACATTTCTAAAAACCTTATTTCATATTCATCTATGGTCATACTCCCAAGCTTGAGTTCAAAGAACTCTTTCATTTTCTTGTCATAGTATCTCTTAGTCAAGTATTTATTTTCAAAATACTTCTTGAATTCCCTCCAAGTAACACTTTTCTCTTTTATGTGTTGCACCTGCACAAGCTAATCCCACCACATGGATGCCTTTACCTTGAGTTGATAGATGGAAATTCTTCCTTCTGCATGAGATGAATAATTATGCAATTGAAAATACTTTCTCATGCCCAACAACCATGTCTATGCATCTTCATCCTTCTTGTTCTCACCATCAAATGTAGGAGGTTTGATTTTGTTCATTTCTCCTCGTAGATCATCCACCCCATACCTCTTATGCTTATTAAAATTGGATGGACTTGAGATGTTGTGTGATCTCTTATTGGAATGCCTCAGGGAGTGACAATGATGTCTGCTAACACTTCTGGTTCTTATTTTCTCATCAAGAGACCCGTGACTCCCTGATTTGCTTGATCCACTCTCCTTATCCAATTTATTTTTTATTATGTTCAAGCTCTGCATTAACTTCATGTTGAAGTCCTCTTGCTACTCCTTGGCTCTCATAATCCTTTCATTATCAGTTTTATGGATTTGGACATCATTCTGCAAATTGTTAATGGTCTCTACCATATTCATGTTTTCATCCATTCCTTCTCCATGTCCATTGGAGTTTGTTCCTTCAATGCCCAAATGGACATCCATCCCTCTGATATCATCTTCTTGGTTGTAAGTCCCCTGTGCATATTCCATTCCTATGGACTCTATGTTGATCCTGATCTGATCTAGTTTTTGTTAATTCTCCAAAATGTGCAGCCAACAAAACTTTTTTAGGTTCACTGACTCAACAATTTCATGAAAAAATATGAACCATCATGGTTCAATAATATATCATAATTTCTTTCTTCTGATTTCCTGAAAAAATGAATTCCCAGATCGATTTTCTGGGTGAATATTCGTATTCTACTGTCCAACACCTTTCCAACACCTTCTCCCATGCTCAATTCCGAGTCAAAGAAAATTATGGTTATTTGAAAATTTCCCATTAATTTTTATGTTCACACTTCAACTTGGTGAAACTATGCATTTTTGCACCTACTCCATTGGATTTTTCATAGGATATCAATTGGATTTCTTCGTATACATATTTTGGACAGTCTATCCAAGTTTCACCTCTTTCTGGTTTCTGGGTTGCTAGTTACAACCTGCTGAAGTTCTAGGCCAATTTGTGTTTTTGGTCTGGAATGCTACAAGTACCTTCTTTTCCATATTAAACATTTTTAACATGCCTAGAAACTTAATTCAGCTCTAGGAATGTATTCTATGGTTCAATATATTTCCATTGACTACTCCTGTGCCTCAATCTGATTCCAGAGCATAAAGTTATGGCTCTTTGAAGTTAGTTGGGTCTTAAAATTTACCCTCCACTGTTTGTGTTGTAACTTTCTCATAAAAGATTCGTTTGACGAACAGTTTACAACATTAGGAAGCTCTTTCCGGGCTCTTTTATTTGAGTTGTAGAGATAGAGTATACCCTGGTAAACTCTGTTCTCGTGGTTTTTGAGTACCAAAAACGTTGTTAAGGGCCTGAAAAACACGCTGCAAAAAGATCACGTTCAAACAATATAAAATGTCACATAAATTCGTTGGTTTTTCGTTGTTGTTCACCCTCCAAACGAAATTGTGCGCAAAAATTTCAACCTGTACACCCATATTTATCATGTGCATAAAAACCACAAGGTAAATCATGCTTCATGCACCTATAACCATTGTGCATCACTTCTCTGTCACGCCAATAACTAGTGCACACTACTTTTGTGTCGTGCGCCAATATCCACCATACACAATTTTGCTTCTTCCATTATTACCTGTTGCACGCAATTCTTTTGTGTCGCATGCTAATATTATGCATGCATTTCACTCTATGCGCTACACCATGCCAAATTTTAGTACGCCCCCACCATGCACCAATAATCTCCGCGCACCATTAACTAAACTGTCGTGCGACAATATATACTCACATTGTGCACACACCAACAAAATTTCTCGGGGCTCTGCCAATACTATGCACACCACGCGCACCATTATTATGCGTGTGTACACTATGCATCAGTATTATTCATACGTCACTCAATCCACACCGCACAATGCTAAATTTAGTGTGCGCACCCGCATGCCAATATTTTTCCGCGCAACACCAAATTTGAGCGTGCGCAACCGCACGCCAATATTTTTCCCCTTGTGCGCCCGCACGCTAATAGTTTTCCACGTGGCACCAAATTTTAGCATGCACACCAAGACACCAATATTTTTCTGCACAACGCCCAATTTTAGCATGTGCACCCACATGCCAATATTTTTCCGCAAGTCACCAAATTTTAGTGTGCGCGCCCGCATGCAAATATTTTTTGCGCGGCGCCAATTTTTACATATCACAAGATTTTCACTGCTCATCATGCATTTTTAGTGCACCCACCTATGCACATTCTTTTTTATGCGCATCAATTCCTCGTGAATTCCGTTGTAGAAATTGGGGCTTTTTCCTAACGTTTTCCCCAATTTTTACCGTAGACATTTTGCAACTATGAAATTTGTTCAATTTCACCCCGATAACACCAGTTCAACCTCTACAACAAAAAATCATTGTGGTTTAGATTTCTGAAAGGAATTTTTCCCAAACTCAATTCATGAATTGAGAATTTTAATTACTAATATCGCTCCATCTGTCATGGCTTCAATGTAACTTCAAATTCGACCAAGTCTAGGTATGAATTGTTAGAAAAATGGGACCTTGGAGAAATAAAGAAAAACAAATGCGGAAATAAAATACTGAAGATACACAATACAATAGAGACACAGATATATGTGGTTCACCCAATGTGGGCTACATCCACCAGATAAATTGCCAAGTCCTTCCTTTATTATTATCCAACAAATGAAGGGATAACTTACAACAAACCCACTGTAACTTCCTCTTCTTTCTCTCACAACCTCTTATCTCAGAATACAATATTCTCCATAATGCATAGCCGCAATACATTTCCCTCATAACAGAGGGTTGCGTTCTAGGGAAAAAAACCCTAACATAATTTCTACTGTTAGATATGCGACCTTATAATGAATGGTCCAGATTTACAATGAAATTACAATATACATTTACAAGGCAATTTTTCCTTCGGGGGCCCACTTTCCCCCGAACCCCCCATCTGGGGGGATAGTCCCCCCAAACCCCACAGAGGAGGTAACCCCCCTCTGCACTCTCCCATGTGGAAGAGTGTACATACTTCTGGGGTGTAAATACTTAATGGGGTATAAACACGGCTGAAAAAAAATACCTCTGAATCAGGAAGATAATCAGGCTCCACAACCAACATGAATTTGCTAGAACAGATCTTAAATCAAGAATATCTCACAACATGGCCAAATTTCTCAATTTTCCCATGAATTTAACAACAAAAATTGGGGCTTTTCCCCAATTCTGCACAATTGTTGTTACTTTTTACCATGGATTCTCTACAACTATAAATTTGGCCACTTTGAAATCAATCCTCTATGAAATTTTGCTTCAACTCAATTTGCTTGGCCCATTCAGGCTCAATGTTGAAAACAGAAGCTCTAATACCATATTGTAACATCCCCCACCACCCATGTCGAGCCATGCTACTTCAGAAAACACTTTTATTCTCTACTCAACATATTGTAACATACCCAACATCCAACTGAGCTATGCCACATAAATTTTTGGAACTGCATGCAATTAAAACATAAACACACAGAACTCTTGCGAAACTTTATATATATAATGTAATAGACAAATAAATTATGTAAATGCATGGATTCATACTGAAATAACAGTAAACATATACATGCAACATATACAGACAATACCCATAAATATAAAGACAATTATAACCACACATAGGAAAAACCCATAAAAATAAACACGTAAATAATAATGCATCATGTAAATTTATCACACAACTGACACTTATCTTGGAAAGAATATCACCAACTGTGTGCAAACCTTCCAAGAACCTCCCAGCCTTAGACCACACTTCTCATGACTCTCAGCAGTGGGTCACGCTTGAGCTAGGACTAAACTCCACCCGGGTAAAGGGATTCTTAACCAGGATGATGTGTCATAGACAACGGAAAAGACTATGTCACATGTGCAAACTAAAACTAACAGCCTATAGTCCCTCATTCCCCACATGCATGTCCCACCCTAGGAAGTGTGCCCCTTCTCTGCTCAAAAGTCCTTCGGTTGCCCCACTTATTTTCTGGACTTCAGCAACAAGTCGGACAGGAAGTCTCAGAGCCCTGTAGATGTAGTTTATCACCTTCAGGAAATCAATTCCCAATAATTATCTCACCCAGAGAGATTGCTCACGGGCCTGAAAACTCGCCTCTTCAATATCCCACAGGCCTGACAACTTGCTTCTTCAGTCCAACTCCCAAGCTAACCATCTACACAAACATGTATCGGTACAAATACAAGTTCAGCTACAGTGACAGGAAGGTATGGAGGACAACTCACTGAGTGAGTGAATGATCATGGAATGATTGAATGGATGGTTGAATGATGGAAAGTGAACTAAGTCCAAACTATATGTATGCATGTCAAAAACTTGACACTTGTCATGTTGGGAGCTACTTTGGCCCACTTGTCCCCATCCTTAGAACTTAGGATAAAATAATTATCCATACTTTATACTTAAGAAATATTAATATAATATTCCCTTTTGGCTTAAGATCCCTAGCTTAGCCCCTTTTCCTTAACTTGTAGCCCCTCGTTTTCCCTAACTGGTGGAGTTTAGTCCCCCATACTCTTTTATCATGGTCAGTCTGTGTGCAGCGATGTATTTTATATTAATGATAAGACATATACAAAAATAGGCTCACTGGCCTTTAACATCTAGGCTCTCTAACCTAATCATCACAAAACTAGCTCACCAACCTATAAAATACAGCATATACACAAAGGCTCCCTGCCCTCAATACTGCGCACGCTTAAGATGTTGCATGTGGCATCCTAGAATGTGCACACTTCATCATTTTACTGCGCAGTACATGCACGCACTATGCCATGAAAGGTGCATACCAAATGATATCAAACAACTCACCAGCTTAAGAACATTATATTTACATTTACAATTGGGTTCGGCCTAGGGGTATTACACACGATGCCCAAATTACGTCTTTCTGTGCAGGAGGAGAGGAATAATAGGAATATTCTCTTGACCACTGGAAGTTTTGGTCTTCACGACCAAAGATATTTAAAGTATCACCACAAAAATGTTTTCTAGTTTATGTTTCCATAGATTGATGGTAGTATTTCTTCAGCTGGATAACAACTTCAAATAAATCTTTTCGGAGAGATAATGATAACTGAATCCCTTGGAAAATAGAAATTTAATGCAATTTAATGAGTAATTCCTCGATCCTTTCACTATTAATGACGATATTTTTGGATCCTGCACAATAGTTGATAGCATTAAACAACACTTAATTCATATTAGGAAAAGAAAGATAATGGTGGGGACGAATGAGAGTGAGTTTGAATATGGATCTTTTCATGAACCCGCCAACCCGGGAACTCGTGAACCCGCGGTTATGGATGATCAAAAATATGTTAAGTGTGGAAAGGAGGTCGATCGGAATTTCATGCAAAAGGAATAAAATACTTTGGGTCTTGGCACCCATGACAAATTTGATGGTAAAAATGTAGATCACAGAACTTGGAGGATGAGAGATTGAACTTGCGAACCTGTGGAATTAAAAAAAATGGCTAACTGTAGTAGTGGACTTGTGACATGGGAAAGTGGATGGATATGAAGGTCCACTAACCCGCCAACCAGTCAATTACTGAAATATGACTACGTATGGTAACTAGAAAGGGAGAGAAGAAAGGACAAAATAAAGAGGGAAACAAGGGGAGGTGTAGAAGAGGGAAAATAAATGGAAAAAATAATTTGGGAAGATAGAACGGGGAAGGAAAACCCAGAAATGGGAAATGATCTCAAAAATAACCCAAGGTGACAAATCATGGGTGTCGAGGCATCAAATAGGATTCCATGGAGTAGCTGGAGATAGGTTGAGGAAGTGGAATTATGAGGCATTGCCCCAAATTATCAAGGTGGATTAGGGTTAAATTTTAGCACATCAACTAACAAATGAAACATATCATGGTTTATCCTTGAACTATGGTGCTACATTGCACTTGGAAAGTGAAGAGTGGGTGTGTTGGGTATCTTCTCTAGCTATATCTCACACCCATAGGTTTGTACAACAAGATGAACCTATGTGGGATCTCTCCAGACTAGGGTTCACGCTCAAATCATGTGAAACAAATAAGAATTGCATGGAATCTCATGTACGTTAGAGTTTGAGTGTAGATACATTTGAGTAGAAAGGGAATGTTGGATAGTGTGCCCAACTTCTAATGGGAGGTTTCATATAGTATATACATCAAATACACAAGGGATGGTGCACCCAACTAGTGGAGTGAAATCATTTTCAATTTAAACAATGGAATTCATTTTTGGCAGTATGTAAATGTGACATGGGAAGGATATCATCATGAGAGATGTCCCTAGAAACAATTTAAATGCCCAAAAATATGGATACACTCCCAGAAAAAAAGTGAACTATGTGTGCCCACCTAAATTCATCATCTAGACAAAGATAATACGCCCCAGAGAGAGAGAGAGTGACTCCCAGGAGAGAAAAAATATGTTTTAGCAATCTCTTCAACAACTCCGAAAAGAGGGTCAAAGATATCCCCTTTCCTAGTGCATTTGACATTGGATATTAGCTAACAGTTGCAATGGGTAAGATACATTTAAACACGAATCTTTTTGAAAAAATGCATCACGCAGTAAAATAGAAGATTGTGCAACAAATTAATTCTCCTCCAGTCAAAATAGATATAGAGAATCCATTAGACTTAACCAGAAAACTTTGATTAAATACCATGATTAATTTAACCATAGAGCACATAGGAAAATACATGAAGGCATGATTTTTTTTTCGATGGAACCCAATTGGGAAAACCAGTTGAATGGTGCTCAATATTCTTCTTTCTGCAAGTTTACAAGTTTTTACAATGCTCTCCTCCTCTTTGGAAAAACTCCCTTTGGAAATGAGAGAGAGTGAATAAATAGGGAGAACTAGAGGGAAAGGGAAGGCCAACAACCATTCCTCTTCACTTATTGTTCCTTAGCCTTCCCTCTTATTCATTTCCTTGTCATTTTAATTATTTTTCTTTAACTTTTTAGTTACATCCTTATTTGTCTTATTCCATATTAACTTGCATTGTTTTTCATGGATTTTGTAATGTTGATTTATTGTCAACTTTTTTTACAGGTTGAGTATTATCCACTCTTCAATACAGATCCATTTCAAATCACACATCCCCATTGAGAGGCTTTATGGTCTTCAAAATCTCAAGGAAACCAATCTGGATCAATGTTGTTTTCTTTTCTGGAACGTGGCTTTAATGCTAGCTAGTGCCTATATCTCTAACTATGGACCTGGATTTGGCTATGGATCATAGCTCTGGATCATGGCTTTGGATACTGGCTTTGGTCCTCGGTTATGGCTCTAGATCTGGCTATGGATCGCTTGTTCCCATAGTGTAGCAATCTTCTCATTGATTCTCAGCTTTGAACAATCTATGTAATGAACCAAATGCTAACAAATATCATAAAATAACATAAGTACACATCATGTACATAATGTGATCGTGGAGCACAACTTCAAGATAGATAAGTTACACAATAAATCCTTAAATAATAGGGGAACCCCTTCCATTTAACCAAATACCTTGTTGATTAAGGTTGGTTTTCATTGATGTCAACCCTTCAAGAAATCCCCGTAGCACAAAAGTTTGGGTAATGGACCCAATATTGTTTGATGTAAATATGACTCATTATTTTTTTTTCATGGTTGATAAGAAGTAAATATGGATGAACTCCGAAGTGGTCCCCTTATGGTGAAATCCCTCACGGGAAGATGCTTTGTGGAGTAAAAGAACCCATGCTTAATTGTGGAATAATGAGATCAAGGAAAGTGAATTTGTCAGGGAAAATATCCTTGATGGATAGTTCTTGTCATGTCATTTCCGGTGGTATGTGGAACGTCACATAATTCCTCATAATTAGAGAGTTATGGCGATGAGAAGTTGGAGACCCCGGGTTTGGGTAATGGACCCAAGTTTGTTTGATGGGTAACAATATGAATTATGATATATTTTCAGATAATACTATTCTATATGGATATTATATGTCATGCCATTTATGGTGGTATGTAGAACATCACATAACTCCTCACGGTTTGAGAGTTTTGGCCTTACGAAGTTGGAGGACCCTCATATGTCATCTAGAAGCCCCAAAAGGTCAAAGTAGTCAAAGTGGTTTAAGAGATTTTAAAAGGTAAATAATAAAGTGAAGTGATGAGT
>SNQJ01S0004809.1:182393-195078 GCA_010110895.2 Picea sitchensis
TTAAAAATGATTTCAAGCATGTTTTAAAGATGCACCACACTTAGTCCCCTCATCATATAAAGGGGTTAGTCAAAACACATAGGCACTTAGGGGGTTAAAATCAATTTCCTCTTTTGCTTTCATTTTCGCCACATGGATGGCTTTTTTGACTCAAAATATAAGTTGGAAATCATTTTTAATCATATTTAACTTACATTGGGACTAGAAGTTGGATAACAATCACTTAGTACGCTCTTTTCTCGCGCCTTTAAGCAACCTTGAGAATCAGAAAAAGATTGTGAAACAAATTCATCTCCCTTAAGAACATTAAAACCTTTAGGAGAGGACAACAACCCTTCTTGGGACTCCTCTTAGTTTATTTTTTCAAACACATCTTAATATTGTAACGGTCCCATACATGCCCACATGCTACAAAGATAGGATAGTGTTGAAATTTTCTTTCTTAGATCAAATCACTAGGGAAGTTTAAAGGTTTTGTAACGGGCCCATACATGCCCACATGATAAATCTAGGATAGTTTCAAATATTTTCTTAGATTACATCACAAAAGGGAGTTAAAGGAATAGTAACGGACCCACATGTCCACATGCTAGCTTCCTAGGGACTTTTGAATTATGCAAGGTTGTACCAAAGGCACTTAGTTAATTAGGTAATCAACACTTGTAAGGACCAAGCGAAGTCCACATGAAGCAAGGTGACACCTAATTCACTAAAAATTGGCACACTTTCACTCATTCACACACAAAAGTCACTTATCACTCACATAACTTCTTCTTGAAACGTGGAGGTCAAAGTAAGTTTCCTCCAAAGGGATTCTGAAACACCCCACCCTTTTCTTGACGAAACTATCCACTCCCATTTTAATTCAACGAGGTTGGTTGACACCCCCAACCTCTCAAAAAAACTACATCTAAATTTTTTCTAAAAACTCACTAAGTTTTCCTCCACAGGAGGTGCCAAAAGAATTTTTTTAGTCTAGGTAGTATTTTGGGGATAGGCATCCAAATAACTCCCCGTTATCTGGTTCTCACATTTTCAAAACTATAGAAGTTGTCAAATAGGGAACTGAAAATCCTCCAAGTCAAGTGTTCCTAACACCATAAGGCAGGGAGATACCTGTGAAGGGTTGAAGGCCAAGGTCCAGTTGTTCTGTGTGTCCCCCCTTGAGGAACCCACCTCTTGGATGGGATCTAGCCCATGACCCATTTCTTAGGCCGAAAATCTAAATGTCGCACTTTGATTGAGGTACCTAGTGACCAAATTTTAGGACATCTACCCAGGTGGCAATTGTGGGCTGCAATTGCACCTTGATTGGATTTTGTGCAGCTATTGGTAAATATCGCCAGCTCTTTCGGGATATGCCCCCTTTACTCCTCATTATAACCAATTATTTCATCCTTCACTAGTTTCTCTTCCGGTGACTTCAAACCCCATTGTTGAGTACTATTGGAAGGTCCAGTGCTATTTGAGAGGAAGGACGTTACGTCTTCTAGGACACGAGCATTTGTTTTCTTTGATTCCCCACATGGAAAAAACCCACTTATCCACATATATGCTTCTTTTTCAAACCGTTTTATGTATGATGTACTTCTGACTACATTTTGATTTGGATATATATATTGTGTAAAGTTTGAAAATTTGCAACAAAAGGCTCTTGTTTCTTTCTTACTCTCACCACCATTTGCACACATTCACTCAGCTAGTTGGACATAATAGGGGACCCACAAAATCCCTGTCATTCCCGATGCTTGCTAAACCTCCCTCCTATCTTAGGGGGAGTGTTTGGTCTTGCCCACTCATCAACACCACCTTCACACACTCCTGTGAGTGCTACTGTCTTAGGATCAGCTTTGCTTGGTTCCACATTACTTGGTTCCACTTCTCAAGGTCCTCCATCCACTCGCTCTCCTTTACACAGAAGCGAGGGACCAAATTCCTCTCAAAGGGGAAGTACCAACCCACCTAGCCCCCCTCAAGGATCAGGTTCACAACACACTTACACCATGGCTGGAGCTAATCCTCTCGCCCCCACTACAGATGCCATATTTGGCCTCTCTCAACATACCGGATCTAAGCAAACTTACAATGATCCTATATTGCATGACCCCACATGGCCTGCAATGCCCACCAAACTACCTTCAGACATACCCAAGTTTGAAGGAAAGGTAGGAGATGACCCTGGCAACCACGTCATGACTTTTCACCTATGGTGCTCTTCCAACAGCATTATGGATGATTCCATTAGACTGCGATTATTTCAACGCACACTCACTGGCCCATCGGCCAAATGGTATGTAGATGAAAAATCAAGGTCCCGTGCGACTTTTGAATCCTTGGCCAAAGAATTTTTGACCTTCTTCCAATTACCAATCTGCCATGATAATGGTCTGGAACTACTCTCTAATTTCAAACAAACCTCATCCACACATATCGCTAATCACATTCAAGAGTGGCGTAGGCGATGTAGTTTGTGTAAAGTAGAAACCACCAAACAACAGTGTCTTGACTGGTTTCTTAGATCACTTGTCTCTCTCCTTGGTAAGGATGTAGCTTCCACCTTCCCTCAATCAAAAGAGGAAGCCATCAGTAAGGCTCAACAGTATGACCTCATCTATGCACAGTCAAGGTACTTATACACTGTACTTCCTGATCTCCCAAAACCTATGCCATTTGGCAAAGACAAACCTGGGATGTCTCATTCAGCAGATGGACTGATTGGTAGCACCACTCACCACGATCCACAACCCCAACCCCAACAACCACCAATGTATGGAACACCTCAATACCCACCGGCATACGGGGGCACTTCTTATTACCCCCCACCCCCTTATCAACAACCATACCCTGTTGCTATGCCTCCACCCATCAGTGGGCCACCGCTGACACCCCCCATACACCCACCTATTCAACCGAGTTCTAGTACCCCCTCTACCCCATCTTATAGTACTAGCGAAAGAACCATTCCTTCCTATATACCTTATGGATCATTACCCCCCCAGAATCTGTACTTTCCTTTTCCTGGTCCCCCACAACCCATGGCTCCCCCACATCCTCATGCTGGGGTGAATTTTGTTCAACTCTCTCCCATTCAACAATATTAAAATTTTGAATAGCTCAATACGGGAAATCCGACCCATTCGTCGAACAATGCCAAAAAGAAAGGATGAAACAGGAACAACCACAACCCAGGTCAAGGAAAGAATCAACCCTAGCAGAAACAACCTACTGGGGGAAACCAGAACCAAGGGAATCCAAACCCCCAGGGGAGAAATAATAATAGGCGTCAAGGGAGAAATAACAATACTGTTAAAACCAACTTCCCTTGTGCACTTTGCGGTGAGTTCGGTCATTACAATCACCATTGCCCCCAAATCGCTGATTTCAAATGGTTGAAAGACTTAGGTAGTCTACCCCATCCTCCAGCACTACCTGCCCCTCAGTAGGCATCACAACAATACGTGCAACAACACCCCCTGCCATGTTGCAGAACCCTATTCCACACCAAGGTGTGATAAATACCCAACAGGACATGTAGCATCCCCCACCTCAGGTGGGATAGTACCTCAACCCAAACAATTCAACAGATTGCACGATCCTCCTCATTAGTGAGGAAGAAATCCTTCTGCAAACACATAATCATCAGTATCATGCACCCGCTGAGTCTTTTCCCATCCCTCCAGAGACAAACCCTGCATCGACGGGACCCCCGTTGGTGATCCCTCTCCCTAACACAGAGAAACCTCTTTGCATTCCTCGCATTCTATTGCATAGGAATGTCCACAACCCACAGGCTAGGGAAGCTCATAATTACAGTTTGGTTGACGACTTAGCACAATCCCCAGCTTCCATGTCAGTCTTAGAAGTCCTTCAGACTTGTCCCACTAAGCAAAAATCATTACTTTCCGCCTTGGGGGAAGTCGACCCCACTGATACTCGACTCATTACATTTGATCTCAATAGCGGAGAACCTCGCCTTCCCTCCTTGATCGCTTTTCAAATTCCATCAAAAATACAGAACATCACAGTTCATCGGTGTATCATCGATGAAGGTGCATCTACATGCATTATGTCCAAATCGGTATGGAAGAAACTTGGTTCCCCCGAACTCATACCCTATTCCATTACCTTAGGAGCATATGACGGACGCCCATCATCTCCTGAAGGGCTCTTCCAAAATGTCCCCGTAGAACTCGGGGACAAAACCATTCTCATCAACATCGAAGTTATCGACGCCCCACTCGATTATAATATCCTGTTTGTTCATAGCTACATGTACGCTATGAAGGCAGTGGCCTCTTCTGTCTTTCGAACAATGATGTTCCCCCACAACAGGAAGATCGTTACCATTGACCAAGTCTCACATTACGAGCCTAACCCATCTTCCAACATCGATAACATTCTTCCTCTCATCCACACGAGTCATGACGCATACCCACTCGTCGAGATGGGTCCTGGAATTTTCAAAGATACATCATTGTTCGGAACTTACCATGGAGCACCACTGCTCCTTCATCCTTCCAATCAAGTATGCGTCATATCATCCAACGAAACTCACATAGAGGATACCCTTCCTCCTAGGGAGGCTTCTATCATATCTGATGTCCCACTAGTCACAAAACTTCCCCCCCCACGATCCTCCTGCGAACTCGTCGACCCCCACAGTCCACGATTCCACATCTCCCCAAGGACATATCCCAATTTGGGAGACAATTCCCCAAGCCATCACTCAAATCCTCTTCTTTTACCCTCCACCAAGCATCGAAGCTTTCTAGGTAGCTGCAATGCTTACCCTCCCTAATATGGTGTTAGCAATTCTGGTTTGGTATTTACATCCACCAGAGATGGTCCCTCGACCATCCCTTCCCCCCCAAATGGAAGGAATCCCAATGACGATTCCCATACTTACTCCCACCATACCCCCTACACCCCCACTCACTACCCCCCCTACCACAGCTGGGGGAAGGAGAAAGAAGAAGGATCCCACAACTCCACTTCCTCTGTGCATCCAACCCCCTTGCGCGCTATGTGAGAAAGATGGACACCAAAACAACAACTGCCCATCTCTACCAGAGTTACAAAATTTGATTCCACTCAATCAAACTCCCTCAACACTCGCCACTCTAGCCAGCACAGCCGCTACCACCTCCCATTCAAGTAGTAAAGGGTTGCGAACCAAATTCGATTGTGCTATATGTTCAAAATATGGCCATTATACCCACCATTGCCCAACACTGCCACACTTTCGGCAGACATTAGCTACAGTATGCCAAAGCTTCCAGAGAAAACCTAGTCTATCTACGTCATCCTTACCAAAAATCACTGACATTCGTTATGTCACAACTTTAGTCAATGAACGTATGAGATGCCCTTGCTCTCTATGTGAATCATTAGATCATTTTACATACCAATGTCCTATGATCATTGAATACAGGCAACGCCAATTGACCCTGCTTCAAAGACCCACAGAATCGATAGTTGACCTTACCTCATCACTAGAGATTCTTCATGTCATTTCTCCCGAACTCAAGGCCCTTCCAACGCCTCCATGGTTCTTGGATGACTTATCTGAGGATTCACTCCCCAATCCCCCCAACTCTCCTGCTCATTTCCCTACAGAAATTTTACATCCAACTACCATGGGCACTCCTCAGTACTTCGATATTTGGTTTATGTGGAGCGAACCATCACCATCTCCTTGCGTCGTTCCCCCTGCTTCTTCATCACCAGGGGGCATCCACACAACAACAGTTACCGATATCACTCTTCATGACCCCTTGTATTCCCATCACTTCTACTATGACGAGGAAATACTTGAAGGGTTAAACAACCCTGACTACCCATGGGATGTACTACACCACCGCGCACTCTTCTTTCCACAGGAAGCCTCCACGCCTCCTAACCAACACCCCATCTACGCAGTCGAAACCAAGGATTTTATCCCATCAGGGCTTATCGACTGGTTCAAAAACCCCATTCCTGCCCCTGATGCTTTTGAAGAAGGAAATATGACCAACATTTCCCCGACCATTAAAATCGACATTTCCATCAAAAATGGCATCGTCGAGGAAATCACCATTGGAGCTGCTTGCACTCCTCAAGAAATCACCACCTATAAAGCCCTCTTCTAGGAATATCGGGATATTTTTTCCTGGTCATACACGGAAATGCCTGGCCTCGATCCCTCTATCGTTGAACATTGCATCGACACCTGGCCCGACATTACACCAGTTCGTCAAAAACAACGACCGCTACACCCATCCAAAGAAGTGGCCATCAAAGCCAAAATCAACAAATTACGCGTTGTTGGGTTCATATACCCCATTGCCTATACATCATGGGTTTCCAACCCTGTACCTGTTAATAAAAAATAGGGCACTATCAGCGTCTGCATGGACTTTCGTGATCTCAATAACACTTGTCTCAAAGATAACTTTCCAACGCCTTTCATTGATCAAATTATCGACGACTGCGCAGGCCATGAGGTTCTATCCTTCATGGACAGTTTCTCTGGTTATAATCAAATTCAAATTCACCCAGCTGATCAGTACAAAACCACATTCACTACCCCTTGGGGTACTTTTGCATATCGTGTCATGCCTTTTGGCTTAAAGAATGCTGGCACAAATTTCCAATGGGCGATGACATACATCTTTCACGATCTAGCTCATATCATCCTCGCATACTTGGATGACCTCACAACTCAGTCTAAGCAACGCACCCAAAATCTTGATGATTTACGAATCATCTTCCAACGGTGTCGTCAGTACAACATCCACTTGAATCCCCTCAAGTGCGTGTTTTGCATCACCGTAGGGCTCCTCCTCGGCTTCATTGTTTTCCAAATAGGTATCATCATGGACCCTCTCAAAGTCCAAGCTATCATGGAAATTCCACCTCCCCGGAATTTACGTCAATTTCAGAGCCTACAAGGCAAGGCTAACTTTCTACGACGATTTGTCCCAGACTACTCCATTTGCCCACACGATTTCCTTCACTTACTACGTCACGACATCCCATTTCACTGGGATTAACATTCCCAACAATCATTTGACGATCTTAAACTGGCACTCTCCAATGCCCCTTTAATTAGTGCACCTGACTACAATTACGACTATATCCTCTACGTATCAGCATCATCTATTTCAGTAGCAGGAGTTCTCGTTCAACTAGGTGATCACAATCATGAGTATGTCATTCATTACGTTAGTAAAAATCTCTCAGGGCCACCCTTGAAGTATAAACACGAAGAGAAACTAGCTCTTGCAGTCATCCTCGCAGTCCAGAAACTGCGTCACTATATTCTACTTCACACAACTAAGGTTTTAGCAGATTCCAACCCTATGCAATACTTGCTCAGTCGTCAACAAATTAGCCACAAATTTTCTCGATGGATCATTATCCTTCAGGAGTACGATCTTGAATTCTCAACACCCAAGAGCAAGGAATCCCTCGTTCTCGCCGAACTTGTCACGGCCCTCCCCTCTGACACAACTAGTTCCCCCATCAATACCGACTTTCCTGACGAACACCTCTTTTACATCACTTCGAACGATCCTTGGTACGGCGACCTCCTCGTCTACCTTCGAACTCAAAATTTCGGTAACCACCTTTCACGAGATGATCATCGTCGTATTCACCACTAGGCCCCCTGCTACCTCCTCATCGGAGACATCTTATACCGACGAGGGGTCGAGACCATTCTTCGTCGATGCCTGACCATTGACGAGGCCAATAGAGTCTTGAACGACTGCCACAGTGGCACATGTGGGGGGCATCTTTCGAGAATATCCACTGCTAAGAAGATTATCTGAGTAGGTTACTTTTGGCCTACCTTGTTTCATGATTGCATTCACGTTGTGAAACGATGTGAGAAATGTCAGCTTTACGCCAACAAAGCCCGAGCACCACCTGCTCTTCTTCATCTAGTCATCAATGTTGGCCCTTTTTGTAAATGGGGCATCGACTTCATGACTTGTAATCCCCCCTCCAACAATGGTCACAAATACATTGTTGTCGCATTCGATTACTTCACCAAATGGGCTGAAGCTATGCCCACCTTCAACAATACCGCTGACACCGCAGCGCATTTTTTCTTTAACCACATCATATCTCRCTTTGGAGTACCACTCCAACTAGTTTCTGATCACRGGAAACACTTCGAGAATGAGATTTTCGTCGAACTCTCATCTCGGTTAGGATTCTCCCATGAGTTTGCCTCACCATATTACCCTCAGTCTAATGGACAGTTCGAAGCAGTTAACAAGGTCYTCAAGACCATGTTACAGCACATGGTTAACAAACATAAGACCAATTGGCATCATATGTTATTTTCCACACTGTGGCTTACCGTACGGATGTGAAAACAACTACTGGTTTCACACCATTTCATCTAGTCCATGGGGTTGAGGCCACTCTTCCCATCGAGTGCGAAATTCCCACCTTACACACCGCAATTGAGCTATTACCCAACACTGCTCCAATGGATCAGCGCTTGCTGAACTTAGAGTCCCTGGATGAAGATCGTTGATCTTCATTACAGAACAATGAGGCAGCTAAAAAATGATCAAAGGCTACCTTTGATCGGCATGTCAACCTTCGCTCATTTCGCGAAGGCGACCTCGTCCTTGCTTATGATATTGCTCATGATACCTTTGGCCATGGAAAATTTGAGTCACTATGGCATGGCCCATACATTATCCAACATTGCCTTACCAAAGGCGCATACATCCTGGCCTCTCCCGAAGGCCTCTCTCTCAAAGAACCCGTCAACGGGTTGTACTTAAAGAAGTTTTATGCTTAATCGTAGTCAGTCTACTTTAGGTTATTTCTTTTATAGTGTTTTTAATCTTTTTTCCATCCCTCACGTCTAAACTATCATTTTTGTTATTGACAGATGCTTCCTCCACTGGCCTATCACATCGATTATGCCAACGGCGCCAGTCATTGGACACAAAATCTCGCTTCGTCCACTTGGGCTCTCTACACCCCCTCACATGAAATGATCCATTCGAGCGGCATATGTTTGGGTTCAGCAACCAACAACCAAGCCGAATACACTGCCATCATTGGCCTCCTAGCCATTGCCCAGCATCATAGTATTTGTCACCTTAACGTTTTTCTCGACTCTCAACTAGTCGTTCTCTAGCTCAACAATGTGTACCGCGTACGTGATCCTTGCCTCTTTCGCAAATAGCTGCAGGTTAGACTGTTATCTCGACATTTTGATTCGATTACATTTACACATATTCCAAGACAATTGAATCAAATTACAGATAACCTAGCTAATATTGTGTTAGACTGGCATATATCACATCAAGCTACCTCTACACATACATAACATATCAAAAACCTGTCACAACATATATAGATTAGACATCATCAACACATCAACACAACTCATGTAAACACCACATAGATCATCAACACAACAGTGCCATCCAAGTGTTTACATACAAAAATACAAATATCTGGAGGCCAGTGAAGCGCCTCGATACAAAATTGGCTCACCAGCCTATATACAAAATTACAACAAATACATAGTGCACCAATCAAGGTGCCTCTAGAGAACCACCGCCCGCCCCTCCCTCAGGCGGTGGTTTCCCATTCCCTACTAGTCCCTCCTGCCTCGACGATAGTCGTCCGGTCATCGCAGCACCAACTACTGCTACCCGTCGTACCACGGCCCGCCATGGTGGCGGAATCCCCACACACTGCTCCATGATGCCCTCATACTAGATGTGAGACCACATGCCCTCAGGCATGACCTATAACACCACCTCCAGGCGACGACATATGTCCTCAAAATCTACTCCGGCATCTTTTGGAGGAGCATGGGATGGCCCAGCACCAGGGTCATCAAATCAGCATCTCCTCGCTGCTCTCTCCAGATCAGCTGGTCTCGCCGCGGGGTCCTCATGTCGACGTCTCTCTCCAACCCCGCGGTCCCCCCCGCGGTGGTCTCTCCGACTCCCGACGAGATGGCGCTCTCCGCAACTCCACCTCACACCCACGAGGTGCCACATCTGCACATACAAACAAAAAACAGATAGTATCATCATCTATATCATACATATATATCATGCTATCTCAAAAAAACATATATATCAAAATCACCAACATACCTCGACGGTCAAACACCTCCCCTGGAGGAAACACCATGTCTGGATCCCCCCGGAAGTCAACCCCAACATAGGAGTACCCCAATATCACCTGCGGCATCCGTCGCCACACCTGCACTGCCTCATCAATAAAGAAGTGGCCACCCTCGCCACCACCGTGGCGAAGAAAAACAGTTGACTACCACTTTAGTCGCGGCTCTCGCGCCCCAAGCGCACCCAATAAAATCCTTGGGCGCAACATAGGCACCCTCTCCAGAAACCAGTCCACTAGGATGGACCCGAAGGCAAAATCTCCTATATTCATGGACCGACAGTGGTCCAACTGCCCTACCATCCTGGCATGCAGTGTGAGCCCCTAGGTGAAGTGCTCACCGACCAACACTCTCTCCATCACACACAGCTGACCACCACTGATCTACTGCGTCGCCAGAGACCCATAAACTCTCACAATCATCGCTGCTATGCAGCGATGTGCTAGGGAATCCATCGCCCCAATGCTCATGACAGTGCCAAACATAAAGTTCGGCCCCGAATAGTATCTCTGGCCAACTGTCGCTAGTGACACATCCCTCGGTAACACTGGCTCCGCCGGTAGGGGCGTTCCCCGAAATGGGAGCCTAGTCAAAAAGTATACATCCTCCACTGCAGTGAAGGCAATCTGCTCTCCCCACACTATGAAACAATGCAGGTCTGGACTCCACATCCGGATAAGAAACTGCAGGAGATACTCCTACGCCCGTATCAACGGGCACTCAAAGAACTTCAACAGCCTACAGGCTGCCAAAGTCACACGTACCCCCGGCTCCTCAATAGCCACGATGTCTCTCAGCTGGGACCAATCCCGCTCTCGCCAACCCACTGACATCGTGCACACTGATCGCCTGCAACCACATAAAACAATCCTACGTCAGTCACATGGACCATAAACAATATCAAAAAGATAAGTTTTACACCCGTCAACCTTGCCTCCAAGGCGCAGCTATTTAAACCCACAAGCGCACACACATGCGTGCCTGTTCACTCCACAGGCACACACGTATGTGCGCCTGCTCACTACACAGGTACGCACTCAGATGCGCCTGTCCATCCCACAGGCATGCACGCTTAATCACCTGCTCAACTTACAAGCACGCTTTAGTGCGCGCCTGTCCAATACACAGTCGCACACACATGCGCAGTTGTGCATCCAACAGGCGTGCACATAGTGCGCACCCTTATCACCCTTACACTTGCCCCCATGTGCACCTATCCAGTGGGAAGGCGTGAACGTGTGCGCGCCTACTTCCCTATCGCCCACATATGTGGGGGCCCACACTCATAAACCCTTCTATACGACCCTCCATACAGTCCTTGCCCAAAAAAGGAAACCCTAATTCTATGCAGGAGGATCAGTCCACTAACTTGAAGCTCGTTGGTCCTCGATCAGATGCCTCGTCCTCCCAGAATCTCTAAATCTCCTCTGAATACTTTTCATCTAGTCACTATAGCAGCAAGTACAAATGAGGTGGCAATGTGGGCCCTACAGCTATATATAGGCATTTTCGCCAAACTTAAACTCACCATTCTAGGAGCTTTGAGTGTCCTTTTCCTTATCTGTCTTCAGCCATGGGATCAACATACCGTCATCTACATCATGACAGTTCCTGGGCCTCTTTTCATCCCAAGCCCCTGGGATGCCATTTTTTCATATCCTAACCAGGTACGCATGCGCATATTCAAAATTATCAAATAAATGCTCATATGTTCGTTTCTCTTCAGATATTGTTCACGTCGAGTATTTGGTTTTCATGTGCATAGGTACTTGGTCATCATACATCAACGCAACCCCTTCAGGTATATACTTAGTACTAGAATGTAGTCATTCCCTCTGCATCTCACTTACATCTGCAGTCACACCCTCTGACATTTGCCTCTAGGATCCCCATTTTTGGCTCTGCAGTACCAACACCTCCATTTGCATCTTCGGTACTGTCACCCGGTAGCACTCTTACCGTCATAAGTTGTCCCATTCATAGCACCATTTTGTGCTTTTGACACTCATGTTGTTTTTCCAAACCCTTTAGGGATGGGAGTCTCGATAGTCTTACATCATGTCATGAATCAACCACATACTCCTTCTCCTCATTTTGCTAGCTTTCCCAAACGGACTCCCAGATTATCTCTTCACAATTCTATTTTTGACTGCACCTCCGTAGTATCATGAACCCTCCATTTCATCCACAATTAGTTTGCCCATCTGCAAATTTCCCTTCATTTCACCTACCTCATACAGAAACCCACCCATGGGCCCCCCACCCTCCACCAATTCTTCGAGCAAATTGTGCCCTTCCTGGGCCAACCATCTCACATTGAGGCACCCATTTCTGTATTTGTACACTTATCCCAAATTATTCTTTATTTATTGTACAAACGCCTTTGTTTCCCGCAATTACCTTACCTTTTTGTCGTCACCTTTGGCGACCTTCTTTCCTTTTTGGCCAACGCAACCCATGTCACCCTTGGTTGGGGTATTACTTTATCATCTACCCTTGAAGACATCATCCATATATTTAGAGTACCCCATAGGC
>SNQJ01S0004809.1:196288-216971 GCA_010110895.2 Picea sitchensis
GAGAACATTGGGGGTTGTAGCCTCCTTCTGGTTGTAGCCAGAGAATTGGGGATTTGGAG
Source organism: Picea sitchensis (assembly GCA_010110895.2). Lineage (NCBI taxonomy): Eukaryota > Viridiplantae > Streptophyta > Pinopsida > Pinales > Pinaceae > Picea > Picea sitchensis. The sequence continues at coordinate 196,348 of SNQJ01S0004809.1, forward strand.
TTTCCCTCAGGTTGTAGCCTGAGAAACTAGGGGGTTGGAGCCTCCTTCCAGTTGTAGCTGGAAAACAAAGGAAGTTGGTGCTTCCAATGAATGTAATTCTTCAAGACATATAAGAAAACACATTATGTGGTTTTGTCCTGATTTGGGTTTCCACAATAACAATGGTGTACTGTGTATGTGTGTGATTGTTTATTTCTTACTGCTCATTATTGGATAATAATTCTACATTGATATAACATTTGAAGAAAAAGGATTATAATTATGCTATTACTGATTCACCCCCCCTCTCAATAATCCAACATACCTTTCATATTTCACAATTCACATGTCCAATAATGAATACATGATCTCTTATATATAGGTACTCGCACTTGCATATGATGCCCCTTTTCTACTAGACCGACCCCATTACATATATAAATATACATTAAATGTATATTTAGGCCCATATATTCCCCCACTTGGGGTCATATCATATACATTTAGTGATATGTATGCCTCCCTTGGGTCATAACATAGTGACCTCCTTCAAAAAGCTTTGTCCTCAAAGCTTTGCAATTAAAGGATGGACATGTGATGAAACTAAGTAATATAATTTTTTTATGCTCCTTCTTTCATTCCATTGTTGATAATCTATCCATCCAAAATCAATTCTTTTCGATCTTAATCCTTGGTGTCTAGTTGTTGCATAATTTTCTTTCCTTTGATTCCATGTATTTTTGTTGAAGCTTCTCCAATTTGTAGTGGTTGTTGGTCTCTGATAATAACTTGTTCAAGAGTAGTTTGTTGATGCCTTGTTCCATGAATATTAACAAGTATTCCATATTCTTCCTTCATAATGTTGATATTGTCCTTCTTGTCTTCCTTGAAATGTTTCTTGGTAATGAGGGTGTCGATATGGTTTCACATTTGACAGTCTTCCTTCATTCTACACACCCATTTCAACTATCTTATTTTCAGAGACAATGGCATCCTTGATAATATTTTATTGGTCTTTGATTACTCTAGCCTTAGATATAATACCATCATATTTGGCATGCACATCCTCTAGATGGAGTTAAACTTCTTGAAGTATTTTATGTTGACCTTCTTTAATCTTTTCTTCTTTCTCTTTTTAAAGCTACAATGTCACCCCATTTATCAAATTTTGACGTCCTTATTCAATTCTGGATTGCATTTTTTATTTTACCTCATCAATATTTAGGGATTCTTCAACCTTCTTGCAAATTTCCTCTTCAAGTCTTCTGGTAGATTCTTCATCCAAGATCCTCATTTCTTCTTGATTTTGATAATTCTTCTTTTCTTCTTTCAATCTTTTAACCTCATCCAATAAGTTTTTATTATGGTTTCGTAATATACATATCTCTTTATCTTTGTTTTTCAAATATTCCCTTGACTCATCATTTTCCCACTTCGATTTATTACTCTCTTTTTTTTAAGTTCTTAACCTCCTTAATGAGTGATTCATTAAGGAATCCTATCTTAGATATCTCCTCGCCCTTCTTCTTAATCTCTTCCTTTTCTTCTTTTAAATCATCTTGAATTGTATACTTTTCCTCCATATTTGTATCCTTAATCCATTTATTTGAGAAGCATTCTTCAAAATTTTCCCATGTGCAGTGACATCTAGTAACTTGATCAATACGCATCCACCATTTCCTTCATCAAAAAAATAATTTATTTCCTTTGAAGGAGTCATATAATATTCTTTTACCAACCTCAACCATTCCATAGGATTGATTTCATATTTTTCTTCATCTCTTGTAAATTTAGGTGTTTTCATTTATTTTTAATTGAGGTCTAACCCCAATCCTTAACTTCCAACCTCAGTATATTAAGGATAAATATATCAAATAGTAGTAATATGTGTTCCAATATAATCTTATAGTTGTTATCTTTCCAATGGATTTTGAATCAGATCAATCAGATATCCCAACCAAAAGTTATGATAGTATGATCTGAGAAACAATTATAGAAAGAATTCCAAAATGATTGTATTGAGGAAGCAAAACCCTAGGATTGGTGCTCTGATACCAAATGTAATGAACCAAATGCTTACAAATATCATAAAATAAAAAAAGTACACACCATGTACAAAATTTGATCATGGAGAACAACTCCAAGATATACAAGTTACACTATAACTCCTTAAATAATAGGGTAACCCTCTCCGATTAACCAAATACCTTTCATACTTCAAAATTCACATGTCCAATAATGAATACATGATCTCTTATATATAGCTATTCACACTTGCACATGAGGCCCATTTTCTAATAGGTTAGCCGACGACCACATTACATATATATTTACACATTACATGTATATTTAGGACCATATATCCCCCCCCCCCCTTGGTGTCATATCATATACGTTTATCCATCTATATGCCCCCCTTGGGTCATAACAATCTATGAATCCAAAATCTAGGATCAAAACTCATTCCCATATCCCTCTCCGACTTGGGGACAATCCATATTGGCTACCAATTAATCCAATTCAAATATTTGTATTTTCAGTGTAACTCAACATCCTACCATGACACAACAACTCTTCAAGTTTGGTTTCATTCCTCTACTAGGATTAGTTTCCTTGTGACATGGAAACAACTCTCTGGTGCATGCACATACTTGCAAGGAACATCATGGAGTTATCAATAACTCCTCCCTCCAAGGTCATTGATCCCATGCATTAGTCTTTGACACATATTTAGGAGGAAACTTTCTTTCGGAATATTGTAGGTAGAAATTGAAATTTCATTGCCATAGTGGTTGGCCTCCACCCTTTGTCCCCTTCGATAGTGATGTAGACCTCATATATTGATATCTCCCCTTGGGAAACATATTCTCCTTGAATTGGATATGCAGGAAGCTATTCACCTCCTGCACTCTTCTATCTCCACACTCTTTTCTCAGCTATATGAATTTTGGGGTGAAGCTCTAGGTGAAGTCACCAACACTTCACTTCCCAATGTCAACTCAACTTGGAATGGTGGAAAAAATTATCATGGATATTACAAGGATTGCTTGACATACTCCTCCTCTCCACATGCCTGTGTGTACATTGTTGGATTGGAGAAGCCTTCTTTCCATTCAACTTCTAGAAGGATGCCTCACAATGGCCTTTCTTTCCACAAAAAGAGCACGCCTCTACATACCAACAACTTTCTATGGTATGGCCTCTCCTCTCGCAATGGTGACAAACAAAATATTTCTTGTTTGATGTGGACCTCCTGGTCTTCTTATTCTTCTTTCTTTAATTGATTGGTTTGTTTCTATCTCTGATTGCAAGTGTGGGTTGAGTCTATGAACTCTCCTCATTGTTGGTATTCTTCAATCTACCACAATAAGGATGAGTTTGTGAACTCTCCTCATTATTTCTCTCCTTTGATCTACCAAAAAAAGGATGATTTTGTGAAATCTCCTCATTATTTATCTCTTGTCTCCAACAAGAAGTTTGAGGTGGTAGTGGTTTTCCACCTTCATTTACTGTTGTTTCTCCTCCTGATGAGAAATCCAACTCTGGCATGTTTTTTTCCCTCACGAAAATGGTATTCTTGGTGATGGAATTTTTACTTTTTCCATCAAATCCTAGGCCTTCATGATTGGCCCTTAGAATAGCTACAATGTGGATCAACATGAAGTTTAGAGACAATACCCCTGGTATGCTTCTAAAATTAACCAATCTACACTTGAGGAATACATATGGATGGTGAGCTTACTGAAATGGTCTCAATCATGGTGCTAGTTGAGATGGTGGCAATGGAAGGTTTCCTTACTTCTCCAAGGCATTCTCCTTCTCTTCCAACTCTTGTTCCAGTTGTGCCAACATCTGAGTAAGCCCATCTTCTTTCCATCTATCCAATTGGATGAACTTCTCACCAAGGTATATAAGATATGCTATGTGCTCGTCCCAATATATCATGATCATTGTGAGGGTGTCTTTTCATTCTTCAAACTTCTTCTTAAGAAATGAAAACAATTTGGTAGAAATCCCCATGTGCTTCTCCATATTTTTCATCCTCTAGGTAAACATCTTAACATGTTCCTTGAACTACTCATTCTCTTCTCAAATATCAACATTTCTATCTCTAATACCCCTAGACTGAACCCCAAGATGTAATTGTACATGTAGGCTGGTAAGCCAAGATATTTTGGCTCTAAGTGCCATTGTATGTATGTTTGGTAGCCAAAGTGCCTATATGATTTTAATATCTTGTAATTTGTATCATTCATTTTATTAATAAAATACAACATTGTTGCATACCAATCAAATGAAAGAGTGTGGCGGGACTAAGAACTCAACTAGAGGGAAAGGGGGATTAAGTTAGGGAGATATTATTTTAATATTCCCTAAGGCCCAAATCTTGATATATCTTAATATAATATTCCAAGAGTGGAAAAAAGTATAAAAGTGGAGCTCATGAAACTTCATGAAGACAAGTGTCCATTTGGGGGATCTCACCATCATTAGGGAAGGATGGGAGCCTTAGAATATTACCATCGATAGGATGTCACTTGATTTAGGAACCAGAACGGGGAAATCTAAAGGGAGAAACTAATAAAAAGAGTATCAAGATTATGTACTGGGAAGAGGTGGGTTGTCACACTCGTGTACTTTGAATAAGTGGGTTGTCAATCTTGTGGCAGTCTCTCTCTTGTGAGAGAACTGCTAAAGATTGTTTGTTGGTGCATTGGTAAATAACTACAGGGTTCTGAGACTTTATGTCCAACTCGTTGTTGAAGCCCCAAAAAGGAAGTGGGGAAGTCAAAGGACTGTTGAGAAGAGAAGGGGAAAACTTCCTAGGGTGGGATAAGAATGTGGGAAATGAGAGTTTGTAGGCTAGTTGCAGCGGTTGGCACCCTGACCTAGGATCAAATGTTGAGTATAGAACTTAGTATGCTCTAGGAATCCTTCCTTGTTGGACTTCTAGTCTCAAATCAGGGGTGAATTGTTGTTGAGAGTTTATGAGTAACATAGTCTATGGTTGGGAGGAACGTCAGAGGTTTCACGCAGTTGGTGTTTTTCATAAAATATAAGTGTCTCTTATGTGTAATTACATGTTTTCTATTGTGTGTAATATATTTAATATGTTATTGTAACTGTTTATCTATTTATGCATGGTTTATATATGTTGTAGAACTACATGTGTGATCATATGCAGGGAATTCTAAGTTAATAGGATAAAAATAACAGAATTGGGTCACATGGCTAGCCTGCGTGGCTAGGGACATGACACCATAGTATCAGAGTCTGGATCTTTGAGTATGTTGGTAATGTGGGTCATTAAAATTTGAAGGAGATATAGTTATAGACATGCATATTGATGCATATGCAAGGCATAATTATTAATCATATGATGTTAGAGCATATTGAATATGCATGTTGGTAACGAGAAACATTACATTGTAGTATCATATTTCAAGAATAGAGGTAATGATACCTAGCCATATGGATGAGTATGTAACCTAGTTGTAAGAGGTAGGTGTTCAAGGAACTTGAGAAAGAAGTTGTGACATAATATAGAGTTTTTTGTGACATTACCCAGGTAGGGTCTTGAGTGCATTTCATTATAGTATCAGATCCATTCCTTGAGTTTGTTGGCAAGGAGATTACAGTATATTGTGACTCAAAGGAATTTAAAGGAAATTTTAAAATGGAGTTGCGTTAGAAGATGGGATTTTGTGTGGAGTGTCCCAACTTGGGGATGGGAACGTTATATTCTGGTATCAAAGTGCAATGTTCAATACCAAGCCTACATGGGCCAGCCATCAGAATGTTGGAGATATAAGTTGCAAAAAACAAATCTCAGAGACATTTCTCTGTTATGTTTGACAAAACTATTCCTATGAAATTAGGAAAGAATTGTGGGAAAATTCACAAATAATGGAAGGAATTGGACAAAGAATTAAAATATCCAAATTTTAATGGAATATGAGAAAGAAATTTCAAATTTGAGTGATTTTCGAAATTGGAAAAATCGAAAAAATATGGTTATTTTTTTGTATAATGGCGTCATCATAACGTGGAGGCCATGTGTCAGCTAAAGTGGTAGAAGAATGATGTGTATTTCCACGTTGGTAGGAACATGTTGAATGTAATGATATTTGGAAGATGATGTGGAGTCACAGTGGCTGGGTGCCTATTTGTTCCATAGGACCATGATGAAATATTGGGAAATTTGTCTAAGTTTCAAGAGACCACAGAGCACGGAGGGGATAAAACGTGTGGAGGAAATCACCACAAACTCGTAGAACCACTGTGAAGTATTGAAATATGACTAAGTTTCAAGACTTCGTGGGTGTAAAGGATACCCTAGAGAATGGTGAATTTCTGAGATTTGGTTAAGTCATGAAGAACCACATAGTGCGGTGTAGTCCTAAGATTTTGGCTAAGTATTGAAGTACCACGTAGCATGGTGAAGTTTCAATATTTGTCTAAGTATTGAAGGATACCACTTAGTGCGATGAGGTTCCAATATTTGACTAGGTATAGTGGATTCATCAAAAGAACGGGTCAATGGGTATGGAATAATGGTAAAAGGATCATGGACCCATGGCGAAGAATTGAAATGTAACTAAGTATCAAGACTTCATAGGTGTAAAGAGGATGGTGGAGAAGAAGTGTAATACTCCGCAGAGTGCAATATATTTCAAGAAAAAGACTAAGTGTGGAGATTTCTTTGGATGTGAGGACCACATAAGTAATAATATTAAAGGATGGGTTATGAACATGCGATGAAGAAAAATTAAAAAAAGTTTCTAAGTATGGGAAAACATTTCAATGACTGAGATTGAATCAGAGTCTGTATCGGATGGTTATTGAGTATAAGGGTCTTGTTGTTTGTTTGGTTTCCAACGATAGTAGACCAACGACCAAGATTAAATTCGAAGGGAAGGCTAGGTGGTAGCTAATAATTGAAGCTATGTTGCTCAAGCAAGAGAAAAATCATGGGAAAAATATTGGACAGAGCAGTCCATGTATACTGTTGGGGTCCTATAATCATAGGTAACTTGATTCTTTGGCTACTGATTTGGCATCGCTCCCGTGATGAAGACATCTGGCTTGGTTGATTCCATTTTCCCCTCCATCTGTTTTGCCCAATACTTCATCACCCTATGGCATCATTCATCCACCTCTGTGCCCTCACTCCCTTGCCCATTTGTCCCGTTGACTACATCTCACCCGCCACTCATCCCTACATAAACAAACTTAGGATAATAAACAAATAATTAGATTAATTAATAGGTTAATAATGTTAGTAATAAAATTTAGTGTTGTTAGATTAATTAAAATATGTTAGACTAGTTAATAATTAATTAATTAATTAATAACTAAGTTAGTTGTAATTAGGTTAGTGTTTATTAATTAAACATTAAATAAAAATATAATAAAAAAACATATATTAAAAAAATGAAACATATCAAAATTAAATAAAAACAAAAACAAATATTAATAAAACAAATAGTAAAAAGAAACATTAAACAAAAGAAAAAAAAAGAAAAATACAAATATAACATAAAGAAACGAATTGAAAAACAAAAATTAAAATAAATAAATAAATAAAAAGCACATATCCTAAGTCTAAACACTCTCATACAGTCTCGTGCAACTCGGACGCCCCCCCTCCTCACATCACATCACCTCAAGGGGGGTCTGATAAGTGATATTGGGAGGGACACTTGTCGCCTCCTGGTGAACTCAGACCCCCCCTCTTAATACCACTTACCACCTCAAGGGGGTCCAACCAAAACCGTATTTCCCTCCAAAACTGCCCTCCCAAAAATTTTATACCGTTTTTTGCCTGTTCAACACATCGACTTCCGAAGTGGATTCCAGATAAATGGAAATGGAGTCTTAAAAACCGAGAGAGGTTTTTGTTTAGAATGGGCTGAAGAACACAAATTTCTTTTGCACAGGTGCCACCAGTTGGGAGAATCAAAGCCATCTTTCAGCCTCATTTTTTAGATTTTCGTTTTTTCTGTTTCAGTCCTAATTTTACGGGAGTTGTTTCGGCGATATGGAGATGAAATTGGAGAAACCGAAGGAGGTTTTTTTCCATAACATGCTCATATACAATAAACTCATAAATGTTTTTCAAAGGTGTCACCGTTGAGGAGAAACAAATGTCTGAGTGGACCCCTTTTTTGCCGAAATTCAACCTGTTTTTCATGGCGGACAGTTCAAGATTTTTAGGGATTTTTATTCCTATTTTTGGCCGAGGTGTTGAATTCGACCTCCTGAGCCTGGGGAAAATATTTTCTATAAATTGTTGTAATGTAAATTTTGATGGGTTCGACTTGGAGGGACTTGAATGGAAAGATGGCATGGAAATGTCATCACCTACTGTAAAAATGCTCAAAGGTTGTAAGTGACTGTAATGGATGAATAGAAAGGCATTTTATTTCCAAATTCTTGTGTCATGTTTCTGTGGTGAATTTTTCTTGATGTAAATTATCATTCTCTTGTTTCTCACATTGTTTTTCTTTTCTCATTTCTTATAAGAAGAGTATGCTGAGGATTTTTCTTGGACACCCTGATCTGGCTTAAGACAATGTTTATGTTTTCTTCTGAAGATTGAATGCAAAATTTAGATAAGCTATGCTCTGCATTTGAAATGACCCCTGATATTTTCCTCTCTTCATCTCATAAATTATAAGGATCCACTATGTGACTGTCTTTCCTGGTTACATATGTCTTTGTTATTTATTCATCAAATCATCTTTAACCTTTGACTCCATTTTTCCAAATGGCCCTCTTTTACGTCTCATTCAAACCAATTAAAAAATCCGAACTCTGAACCCATTAGCTAGCCTAAGATCCACGCTCAAACAAATCTAAATCTGATAGAGAGATTCCCTTTGAGTCTTGGAGGGATAGATACTTGACTCAAAGTGTTTTTTATGTTTCCTCTGTGACTGCCTCCATGGCCTTGGGCAAATTACAGAGTGCTAACATAATGGCGACCATATTGGGGAAATTTCTCCAGTAGTGCACTTCAAGTTCCAGATCTGATCACTGATGGTGGATAGTGACCAGACACAAGAAGGCTGAAATATTTCACCTAGCGACTCCAATCATCTCCAGACAGTGCCAACTCAAAGACTCCACTGGAGGAAGAACCTGAAGCATGACCAAGCAGCCTAGAAAGATCAGGTACTGAAGCCCAAATTGCATTCAATACATCTTTGGTTTTATCTATAATTATGTTCTATCTTATTCTAAACCTGATCAAAAGCACATTGTTGAAGATTGCATTGATCACCTGCTAATTGATGAGCCTCAAGATACTAAGCCCCAAATTGTAGATCATGTACATACTCATATACCTGTGCACATCCCAGATACACCTTTAGAAAGACCAGTGAGATACAAATCTCATGTTTTATCTCCTACCACTATTGAAATTCCAGTTAGTTATAAGCCCCTTGCTTTGGCTCCTATACTTGCAAAAATCCTAGACAAATATAAGCCCCTAGATTTGCCTCCTATTCTCCATGACCTCCCTATCAATGAAACCAATAATCTACCCAGGTTTGATGGAGAAAATGTGAAGATCACTGCTGAAAATCATATCCAAAGTCTTGAGGATTTTCTTGATCTATTTGAGGTGGAAGATGATGATGTCTGCATCAAAATGTTTTCCCTATCATTGCAAGGTAAAGTCAAGAATTGGTTTAAGAATATTCCAGATGCAAGCATTAGCGATTTCCATCAGTTTGTAAAAAAATTCCTAGATCGATGGGTGATCATGAGAAATGTCTTTCTCATCCTAGAAGAATATGACCATTTGAAAAGAAAACTACAGGATACAGTACCTCAGTTTTTAGCAAGGTTCAATAAGGTATATCATGCAATGCCTGTTGATATAAGGCCACCCCCAGGATCATCTCATTTGCATTACCCAGATGCCTTCAATCTTGAGATGGCATTCCAATTAAGAGAAAGGAACACTTAAAGCCTTGAAGAAATGAAAAAGATTGCAGCTGATGTGGAATCTAACTTGTTGAACAAAAGGTCCAAGCTAAGGGCAGAAGAGAAAGATAGAATAGAAAAGGAACGGATGACGTCTTCAGAAGTGAAACTAGATGTTCTGGAAAACACTGTAAGAGAAATGATGCAGAGGATTAGTAGAAAAGATGAACTTGATGTTCAAAGACCACATGTTCCATTAGTTCCAGAAAGGACAAAGATCAATGTCCCCAAGCTTTTTCCAGCTCATCTGTGGTATCAGGGATTGAATATTGATAGTTTCATGTATTCAATTCACAATACAGTCGAAGATGAAGTTCAAAATAAGAAGATGGAGGAAAATTCTCCTAATATGATATGCATGTTCAATGGAATTCCATCCATGGATTATTTACCCAATCTTGATTGATACGATGATGATTATACCACAATGGATTTTTCAAAGAAATCAACAACACGTGATTGGGAGGAAGAAGATCATTTTCAATCTCAGCAGGACAATCAATCTGTTCATGGAAATTATGACAACTATGATCACAATGTAGAAAGTCTTGGGGTAAGTGGATAGACTTTACCCTTATGCTTCTCTTCTTTTAAATTTTTGAAGGAAATTTATGAACAAGTGGTAAATATCAAAGAAGGTAAATCTTCTGATGAGATAGTGAAGGATGTTAGTGCTAAGAAAAAGGCTATTTCAGATCCAGGATTACAATCTCAAAGTTTCTCTGATTTTCAAAGTTCAGGGGAAAATTATGAGCCTGAAGCAAAATTTGAAACATTGGAATGTAACTCTGTACCATTAATTGTTTACTCATTCAAAATTTTGAAGGAGAATTTTGAGCATATCTTGAAGGATAATAACATAGAAAGCCAGAACCCGTCATGTGAATCAATGGAGAAATCTTGTAAATCCTTTCAGGATCCCATAGCAACAATTTTAGATGATTATGTGGTTGAGTTTGATGAGGACTTCTCAGATAAACCAACACTATCTTCATGGGAATAAGACGTTTGATTACCACAATGCCAAGATGACATTCAAACTCTGCATACTAATCAAAATTGCAAGGAGGAAAGTGCAAAAAAAATTCAAGAAAATGCAAACTTCCTACCCCTGTGTTTTTCCTCACTCTTAAGGGAACATTTCAAGCAAGTTGTAAATAGAAAGGATGAGGAATTCTCTAATGCACCAGGTGAGGAGAACAAGGGTGATATAGAATTTGTGGCAGATTCATAAGTGGAGCCGTTGAGTCTTTGTGCAGGCCAAAATTCAGATGAAAACACAAAGCCCGGGACAGGTAATGAGCTAATCCATTTTGATTCCCTGCCCTTATGTTTCAGTTCATTTCAGACTTTGAAAGGGAATCTTGGTCAAACTTTGGTTGAGGATCACAGTGTAAGCCATGAAATTCCATCAGAACAAATTCCACAGTAATCTAAAATATTTTATGACCCTATAGCTAATATGCTGGATAGATTGTGTTTTCAAAGTCAGTTTGCATTTACCCCCAATGATTTAAAATTTTTTTATGATATGGATATGATCAGACAATCAGCTACAAGGGTGTGTTCAGTAGAAGTATCATTTCAGAACCCATCAGAAAAGTTGCAGCCATGTCAGGAAGTGCATGAGGATGCAAATAGCATAACTACAACATCAAATCATGAAGTTGAGTTGGTCAAATTTGAATATCCAGTAATAGGTCAAGTCTATCTTGACCTAGTGGTTATTTATATGAAGACATTGTTGATCATAAAGCCACAATGAATTCCCAATATTTCTATTATCTGTCGTGTTTATCAAGCTCCTTGTGATGAAGATCAGGATGGAAAGTAGTTCATGATGCCTATGCAAGTTCTATTTTTGATATTGTTTGAAAAAATTGAAAGATCGGAGTTATTAGATCAACTTCTTGATTGGTTGCACTGACATTATTGTATCATTTAGAACAACAAAATTATCAGTAGTGTAGGGTAGGTATCAGTTTTGAATAAGCTTGGTCATTTGATCATTTGTTTCAGTATTGTATGGTTTCTAGCAGAGTTTGCAGTTGATGATATCTAGTTCAGTGTTCAGTCAAATCTGAGCCAATTCGAAGATCATAGCTACAGTGACTCCATGGCCCAATGAATAAAGCATCGGTATACATGTTCATAGATATGATATTTTTGACACCTCCTTAGGAGATTCCATCCCTAGGTGGAGCCTATGGTGGGGTCCTATAATCATTGGTAACTCGATTCTTCGACTGCTAATTTGACATTGCTCCCGTGATGAAGACATCTGTCTCGGTTGATTCCATTTTCCCCTCCATATGTTTCGCTTGATCCTTCATCACCCTATTTCATACTTCATCCACCTCTATGCCCTCACTCCCTTGCCCATTTGTCCCGTTGACTACATATTGCCCGCCACTCATCCCTACATAAACAAACTTAGAATAATAAACAAATAATTAGATTAATTAATAGGTTAATAATGTTAGCAATAAAAGTTAGTGTAGTTAGATTAATTAAAATATGTTAGACTAGTTAATAATTAATTAATAATTAAGTTAGTTGTAATTAGGTTAATATTTATTAATTAAACGTTAAATAAACATTAAATAAAAATATAATAAAAAAACATATATTAAAAAAATGAGACATATAAAAATTAAATTAAAACAAATTAAAAAAAAAACAAACATTAATAAAACAAATAGTAAAAACAAACATTAAACAAAACAAAAAAGACAAAATACGAATATAACATAAAGAAACGAATTAAAAAACAAAACAAAAAATAAAATAAAATAAAAAGCACATATCTTAAGTCTAAACACTCTCATACAGTCCCGTACAACTTAGACCCCCCCTCCTCACGTCACATCGCCTCAAGGGGGTCCGACCAAATAACATCTACCACCTTAGGGGGGTCTGACCAAAACTGCCTTTCCCTCCAAAACCGCCCTGCCGAAATTTTTAAATCGTTTTTTATCTCTTCAATACGTCGAATTCTGAAGCGGATTTCAGGTAAATGGAAATGGATTTTTAAAAACCGAGAGAGATTTTTGTTCATAACGGGATGAAGACCAAAAACCTCTTTCATATTTTGTACAGGTTCCACCAATTGAGAGAATCAAAGCCATATTTCGGCCTCATTTTTCAGATTTTCGGTTTTTCTGTTTCAGTCCTGATTTTGCGAGAACTGTTTTGGAGAGATGGAGACAAATTAGAGACATTGAAGGAGGTTTTTTTCCAAAACATGATCATATACAATAAAATACTACATTTTTTGCACAGGTTTCACCGTTGAGGAGAAACAGATGTCTGATTGGACCCCTTTTTTGCAAAAACTTGACCTGTTTTTCATGGCGGACAGTTCAAGATTTTTAGGGATTTTTATTCCTATTTTTGGCCAAGGTGGTTGAATCTGACCTCCTGAGCCTGTGGAAAAAAATTTCTATAAATTTTTGTAATGTAAATGTTGATGGGTTCGACTTGGAGGGACTTGAAGGAATAGATGGCATGGAAATGTCATCACCTACTGTAAAAATGCTCAAAGGTTGTAAGCGACTGTAATGGATGAATACAAAGGCATTTTATTTCCATATTATTGTCTCATGTTTCTATGGTGAATTTTTCTTGATGTAAACTATCATTCTCTTGTTTCTCATATTGTTTTTTTTTTCTCATTGCTTATAAGAAGAGTATGCTCAGGATTTGTCTTGGACACCCTAATATGGCTTAAGACAATGTTTATGTTTTCTTCTGAAGATTGAATGCAGAATTCAGATAAGATCTTCTCTGCATTTAAAATGACCCATGATCTTTTCCTCTCTCCATCTCATAAATTATAAGGATCCACCGATGTGATTGTCTTGCCTGGTTACATATGTCTCTGTTATTTATTCATCAAATCATCTTTAACCTTTGACTCCATTTTTCCCAATGGCCTTCTTTTATGTCTCAACCAAACCAATTCAAAAATCCAAACTTTGAACCCATTATCTAGCTTAAGATCCATGCTCAAACAAATCTAAATCTAACAGAGAGATCCCTCTCTGAGTCTTGGAGGGATAGATCCTTGACTCAAAGAGATTTTGATGTTTCCTCTGTGACTGCCTCCACGACCTTAGGCAAATTACAGAGTGCTAACATATACAATGAGAAATGTTATTTGAGTTTTAGAATTCACATGAAGTCAAAAAAAAGAGGAGAAGAATATTTCTAGTAACTCAAAAGAAAAGAAAAAAGTGCATGGATTTTATTCAGATTCTATGACTCCAATACAACAGAGCATATGCAAAGGAAGCTACATATATGAAGAAATAAGGACATAGGAAATTCTTCAATATGTGAATGTGGTTTCTTAAGGAAGTTGCAAGGATCAGACATCTTTGGGGAAACAATTTGTTTGGAAGATTCCCAACAGTACTCTAATATTTAAAAGAGAATTATAGATGACATATATGCATATCAATTGGGGATATTGGCTAAGAAATATACCATATTAAATTCATGATAATGCATGTACAACATGTACACATGGAGATGCAAAGAATGAAATCATGAAAGGTGGATTGGGAAGAAAATAAAAGGGTTTGGACTTGGTACCAAGTATAAGCATAGATACTTGAAGACATGGTGTTATGTCAAAGATTCCTTACAAGAAGATAAAAAGTTAGGAATGGATAATGTTAAGGTAGGAATCTAAGGGAAACCATGAAGGCTTTGGATTCCAAGAAGATAAAAATATGTGTAAAGGAATCAACTATAATAAATCCACTTGTGTTAACCAGAGTGCTCAAGTGGGATATGGGTGTAAGAGTAAATCAATTAGTAGATGAAGTAGTGAAATATTATTCACTCCAAAAGATGGAAATATAATAATAAAGAAATGCATTGTGGTAGACTTGTTAAAAAAGGGTTTGATATGTCAAGATGCCAATATTCTGATAAAGAAATATAGAGTATATACATGGAGATAAGGTCAATTATCTGCAAGGAATAGTATGCAATTATGGAGTAATATCTCCATTTTTGTATCGGAATGGTGCAACAGAATCATGGTATGAATGACATAGCTTCAGAGGTGAAGTAAGGATAGTGAATGTATGCCAAAGAGTACCAAGATATGCATAAAGAAGGAATTTTTTGAAGAAATGATTTAATAGGATGCAGTCATGTTTCAAGGAAGAAGGATTCTAGGATTGATCCAAGTCCTTGAGAATCTTGAGATAATGGAAGAAGGTACCATGAGGTGGATGTTAATTTATTTTGAATCTATGACAACATTTAAAGAATTACAACAAAAATAAAATAAGTTAGTTGATGCATAAAGAGAATGTTGGGTGCATTCTAAAAGTGTTGAGTGGATTCCCAAAGTAGATTGGGATGTCAAATAAAAAAGGATCCAAGTAGGGAAGTGATTCTCATCATGGCAACCCATAATATCCATAAAGAATAAAATGGTTCTATGCTTGTTATGGTATGAAAAGGAGAGGAATATTGAAAAGAATCATCTCAAGTAGAAAGGATCTATGGGTGTTATTCTAGGGGATTGGAAGTACCACTAGAATTATGATGGTTGGTATAGGTAATGTTGATTTCTTCCAGTTAGTCTCTATGTGTTGAACAACTGAGAGGGGGGGTGAATCAGTTGTCATCGTGCTTAAACAATTATGCTTCTTTTAAAATATTTACAAGGCACTCAATGATGATCACAATAATGCAGGGAAATGAACAATGGCACATTCATCATCAGTCACATATATGAGAAACACAGAGACAAAAATTTCCCAAGGAAACCCATACAGGGTAAAAACCTCTTCTTCTTTATATGATAAGTATTATTTACATTCTTTACATTATCATACATTTGAGCACCAAATCATTGTGAGACTACAACCTCTATTTTGCAAGATGCAACTTTATGAGAGCACCAATTCTCTATTTTTCTCTATCACCCACTAGAAGGAAGCACCAACTCCCTGGTTTCTCTAGCTCCAACTAGAAGGAAGCACCAACTCCCTGGTTTCTCTAGCACCAACTAGAAGGAAGCACCAACTCCCTGTGTTCAAGCCCCCACTTGAACCTCTTAGGACATCAGTCCTCCCTAGCACCTCCCAACCACCCTTGATTATGAATATGAAATACTAAAACCTATTATAGTGATATAGTGTTCAATAACAACTTACCAGTCTCATCACTGTTCTGCAAGATTTGGCTACTCAGACTTCCTCACTCTCTTCCAGCATGCATCCGCTACCCATTCTGTTCTTCTGCTTTTTATGCTCTGTGCACCATGTCCATTTGTTGCATAGTGCTTCTTCTGTTCTTTTCAGCTGTTGCACTCTGATCCTTCTTTGTGCATGAATCACCTTCAACAACAACATCCACAACAATTCCAGCAACAACATCAGCCACATATCTTCTATGTACTGTGTATTTATAGCTTTTGTGCACCATGCCGATATCCTCCACAACTCGAGTGCTCTGTCTGATCATCATCGTGATTCTTCAGCTTCCCTGGCCTTTTTTCCACTCGTTCAGCATCATTGTATGTTATGTTGAGACTCCTCAGCCTCTCTAGTAGTTGAGACTCTTCGTATTCTCTGTGATAGTCGAGCTCACCTTCTCTGTTCCAGTTACAAGATTCAATGCTCATCTAGTTGTTAATCACCTCCACGAGCATCTTCATCCCTCTTGAAGATACCCAGAGACTCTTCATCTCCTCTGACAATCACCCCAAAGTCTCTTCGAGTCCTCTGGCAGAAACCATCAGTGGTTTCTGCCACTTTCTGGCAGTTACACTGTGACGTGAAACAGTAGCCTTCCAATTATGCTCAGATTCACCTGCATCGTTGGATTAACTCTAATGGGTTCTTGTGTTATTTACCCATTTCTCACTTTCACAATTCGGAGATTCTGCGATGAGACATCTTGAGTCTCCATGTCATGATTTCCGAAACTCCGAAATGGAGATTTTCTGCGCTAGCTCCTTCCTTTATATGACCATGGCTATGAACAAGTTCTTATGCATAAAGCGCTTTCACGATTTCGCATTTCGTGAATCTAGAGATGAGGCATCTCAACTGTCCAAGTCATGATCCATGAAACGCCGAAAAGAAGCTTGTCTGGATGTACTCTTCTCTTCATCTCTTCGATGGTGTGACCACCGGTTCCATGTGCTTATGCATAAAGTTCTTTCACCATTTCACATTTCGTGAATTTGGAGATGAGGCATATCGACTCTCCAAGTCATGATCCCCAAAACCCCGAGATGGAGCTGAGATCAACGGTCCACGATCTCAATGAATCTACGGTCCATATCTCATCATGAATTTGCATCTCGCGATTCCTTCGATGGAGGTTCTTGTCACTCCAAGTTGTGATAGGCAAAACTCAGAAATGAAGCTTAGATCAACGGTCCACAATTTCAATGAATCTACGGTCCAGATCTCATCGTGAATTTGCATCTCAGGATTCCTTCGATAGAGGTTCTTGTCACTCCAAGTCACGATAGGCGAGACTCCGAAATGGAGTCAAATCAACGGTCCAGATCACACCTTGATCTGACGGCTGTGATTAAATCGAGATTTTGCATCTCGTGATTTCAGTGGTTATGTTACTTGCTTCTTCAAGTCGTGAGTCTTGAAGCTTCAAGATGGAGCTGGATCAACGGTCTAGAACAAACCTCAATCTGACGGCTGCGATTAAATCACGATTTCGCATCTCGCGATTTCAGTGGTTATGTTACTTGCCTCTCCAATTCGCGAGTCGCAAAGCTCCGAGATGGAGTTGGATCAATGGTCCAGAACAAACCTCGATCTGACGGCTGCGATTAAATCATGATTTCGCATATTGCGATTTCAGTGGTTATGTTACTTGCCTCTCCAATTCGCGATTCGTGAAACCTCAAAATGGCGTGGGATCAACAGTCCCGATCAACACTTGATCTAACGGTCATCAGGAATTGTAAATGGGATCCAATGATCAGAAATGCTGCTTCTCCTCCTGAGCTTACTTTGTTTCGCTTACTCTGATATTGCCATCGATGATCTGCCAACAATCCTCTGCACTATCTCTTCTGAGCTTAATCGAATCTTCTCTACAATGTCTTCTCATAATGCCCATCTATTACATACTTTTTGTACTCATGCCATCTTCATTGTTGTACTTGCCATCAATGACAAGCATTTGTTGTCTGTTAAATTTTTTCCAACAATCTCCCCCTTTGGCATTGATGTCAATACAAGCACCCACATGCTTTCGGACTCTCCTCCCGGACTCTTTTCTCCCTCTTTGACATCAATGTCAAAGAAGAAACATGCTCCCCCTGAGCTGCTGCAAAACATACTCCCCCTGTCAACTATGAGCATCTTGTAAATACACCAGATATTCAATAAGTACTCCCCCTGACCAGGTGAACAGATTAGACACAAGAAATTATAACCCCCAACTTTTGACGAAGATATACAAAAGGGGTTGTTGCTAATGGTTTTGTAAATATATCTGCAATCTGTTCTGTAGAAGGTATATAATTCAGTTGAACAATTCTGTTTGTAACTTGTTCTCTGAGAAAATGGTACTTTATTGGAATATGCTTAGTCTTGTAATGAAGAAAAGGAATCTTGGAGACACTAATGGCACTGGTGTTATCACAGTTAATTGGAATGGGATCAGTGTAAGTTACCTTCAGATCTGCAAGAGTCTGTATCATCCATAAAATTTGTGTGCAGCAAGTAGCAACAACAATGTATTCTACCTATGCAGTGGATAATGAAATAGATCCTTGCTTTTTACTAATCCATGCAACTAATGAGTCACCCAGAAAGAATGTTCCTCCACTGGTGCTTTTTCTCTTATCAACACAGTTTGCCCAATCTGCATCTGAATAAGCAGTTAACTGGAAATTTTGATTTTTGGGATACCACAGACCATAAGTCATTGTTCCTTTCAAATACCTGAATATCCTTTTGACAGCTTGCAAATGACTATGTTTAGGTGCAGCTTGATATCTTCCTACCATTCCTACAACATGCATTATGTCTGGGTGAGATGTTGTGATGTACAGCAGGCTTCCTATCATTGATCGATATGATCTTTGATCAACATCATTGAATCATCATCCTTGCTTAATTTACATCGATTACCATAGGTGTACCCATGAGTTTAAATCTTCCATTTGAAACCTTTTGGCATTTCTCTTAGATATTTTTCTTGAGAAATGAACATCCTCGGACCTCGAGGAATTTGCAGACCAATAAAAAAGACCAAAAAAAAATGACAGTTCTCCTATCATAGACATTTCAAATTCAGAATCCATGGCAGAAGAAAACCATTGTACTAATGAATCCTTATTACATCCAAAGATGATGTCATCGACATAGACCAGTACGATGAGAAAATTATTATCCTCTGTTTTAATATACAGATTGTTGTCAGTTGTTCCTCTCTTGAACCCTTTGTCTTTGAGATACATATCCAGTCTTTGATACCAGGCTTGAGGAGCCTATTTTAAACCATATAAAGCTTTCTTCAGCTTGCATACTAAGTCAGGGTTATCAAAGAGTTTGAAACCCTCTGGTTGTTCCATATAGACTTCTTCACTTAAATCTCCATTTAGAAAGGATGACTTGATATCCATTTGGTAGACTTTAAACCTTTTATGACAAGCATAGGCAAGAAACATTATGATAGCTTCTAATCTTTCTACGGGCGCAAATGTTTCACCAAAATTCAGTCCTTCTATCTGAGCATAGCCTTTACAGACTAACCTTTCTTTGTTCCTGATAACTTGTCCTTTCTCATTCAACTTATTCTTAAAGATCCATTTGGAGCCAATAACGTTTTTTCCTTCAGGTCTTTGAACCATCTCTCATGTATTGTTTTTCGCAATCTGATCAAGTTCATCATTCATTACTTTAACCCAGTGATCATATTTGTTGGCTTCATTGAAATTCTTGGGTTCCATCATGGATATGAGAGCTATATGAGATTGTTCGGTGGTTTTGATTAGCTTTCTCCTGGTTTGTACACCTTTGTCTTTTTCTCCAATTACCTGACTTGTAGGGTGATTCTTTTGAATGATTCTAGAGGAGGAATTTGTAGTTGACTGCTGATTTGAGTTTGTCTGAGTGTCTGAGTCTTCATCTGATTCAGAGTCTTCATTTTCTGATTCTTGGACCTGTTCACCTTCATCTTTAGTTGTGTCTTATGTAGAAGACTCATTACTGTATACCTCTCTTGGTGGGATTCCTTCATCAATTTTTACATCAATACAATCAACCATTTTATGCAACCTCTTATTATAGCATCTATATCCTTTATTGTTTGTAGCATACCCTAAGAATATACCTTCATCATCCCTGTCATCATATTTTCCAAGGTTCTCATCAGTATTCTTTATGTAGCATTTACTCCCAAAGACTCTGAAGTGTTTGATTGAGGCAGGTCTTCCAAACCATAATTCATAAGGTGTCTTGTCACTCTATGGTCTGAGGTGGGATTTGTTAATCACATGGATTGCTATGTTTATTTCTTCTACCCATTAGGTTTGACCAATGTTCTTCTCATTCATCATTGACCTGGCCATTTCCTGCACTGTTCTGTTTTGCCTCTCAACAACTCCATTTTGTTGTGGAGTTCTTGGGATTGTGTATTCT
>SNQJ01S0004809.1:217021-304287 GCA_010110895.2 Picea sitchensis
CGTCTACCCAGCAGGCTTGACCAATGTTCTTCTCATTCATCATTGACCTGGCCATTTCCTGCACTGTTCTGTTTTGCCTCTCAACAACTCCATTTTGTTGTGGAGTTCTTGGGATTGTGTATTCTCTCTTGATCCCATGTTCACCGCAGAATTCCTTGAAGTCTCTTGACATAAACTTTCCTCCCCTATCTGATCTTACTGCCTTTAACCTCTTGCATGTTTGAGTCTCTGTTAACGCCTTAAATATTTTAAACTTCTCAAATGCTTCAGCTTTTTCTTTGAGAAAGACAACCCAAGTAAGTCTGGAGTAATCATCAATAATCAACATGAAGTAGTTTTCTTTCCTTGTGCCTTCCTATCATGATGGTCCACATAAATCCATATGAACTAGTTGGAGTGGTTTCTTTGTTGAAGTAAAGCTCTTGGACTTAAACTGTGTCTTGTTTTGCTTCCCTACTTGACAGGGTTTACACATTGAATCTTAGGGCTTTGATATTCTCGAAAGATCTTTTACTGCCTCGAGGTTTTTGAGTTTGACTAAGTGGTCAAAGATCTTTTGTACTTGCCATCAATGACAAGCATTCATTGTCTGTTAAATATTTGCCAACACTATGCAGCTGGAAAAGAAGAAATTTATGCAGAATTATAGTATGTTAGAAGATTTGACTATGAAAGTCAAGTTTGAGACCCAAATGGGTTAAGAAAAGAGAAGAGAATAGTGAAAGTAACCATAAGATTTTAAGTGTTGGAAAAAACAAGCTTAATCAACTTGGTTCAGTAAAGTAATTGGATGTTGAATATTTCAACAAGATAAACTTGGGTCAAGTGGATCCAAGAAATAGATAGATGTTGACTATTAAATAAAAACATAACATATGGTTGGAAATAAAAAAATTGGCCATGAGTGGTTTGGTTGAAAAATTCATGTGGAAGCAAAACATTGTGCTCAATGGTTATAGAAAGAGCACAAAAGGGTACAGGAAAATTCAGTGAGAGTCAAGGACAGCCAGGAACAACAAAGAGAGCTGCAAAAAAAGAAAGAGATTGTTACAAGTGTTGTAGAAGAAATACATAACACAAGAAGATGAAATGCATATGCATTATGAGCATGTTAAGGATGCATTCTTAATACATGTAGATATGACTTAATGCATGTGAAAATGTTTGAGAATGCATATAACATGTTTTAAACTCAGAATATTCTAATGTTATATGTGTAATAAATAGGTTATGATAGTTGAATGATTGCTAATAATGACTATTGTGCCCAGGAAAAAGAATGAGAACTCATTGCACATTTGAAAGTGTTGTTGATGATGTTACTGTTGATATCCATCCATATGAGAACAATGAGGAGGGATATTTTTTGGACATTAGGATGGTAATGGAAACCTGTCAGTTTCTACAAGTTACCTATCAATCAGGTAGCATCAAATGCACAAAAAGACAGCTGTGCAAGTATGAATTCGATGTACCTATGTTACATGAATGATGAAATGAATTTACGTAAGAATTCCCTTAATCAGATTTTAAATTTTGAAGTGATAATATTGTTTGTATTTGAATGCACTTAAAATAATGATATACCACTTGGTATGGTAAAGGCCGAAGGCCTGAGATAGTTATGAAAGTTGTTTATCTTTTGAATGCATACATATGACATAACAATATGCCATGATATGTTGGTTATGAGTTAATAACCAAAGAAAATAAAGGGGTATGACCCTATTATAAAAGTGAATGCCAATAAATATAACCATGTGTGAGACCATGACATGGTTGGATATGGAAAGGATATAGTCCCACACATGTATCAAAAGAACTTCCTACTATAATTAATGTCCTGCAACCTTTTTTCCAACATAGAAGAACACAAAAAACTTGTATTCTTGGTGTAGTGTTTGGAACGAAAAGGAAGGCATCCAAATGGTTGAAAAAGAAAATGGAAGTGTATGGATTATGTCTCGAGGCATTGGCCAGGCATTTCCATTCACAATGGTGCGATGCATAAATTAGAAAAAATGATATTCTGAAATAAACACAAGGGTGCATTGAATAGTATGCATGAATAGACCCTGAAAGTGTGAAAGTGGTAGTTTGCACACATGCATGCTAAGATAAAATTGTTTATGCTTGAAGGAAATTATATAATGTATTTTGGTGATGCATGCATATTCAATATTTCATGGAATGATTATGCTAACAGTTGAAATGAGGTAATTATTACTAACTTATGAAGTTGAGAACATTTTAGGAGTTGTTAGTTATTGCAACAAAGGATTTGTAGATTAAAGTAGTCACATGAAGATTGGATATAGGAAATCTCTGTCAAGGGAACATAGTAATGAAAATAACTATTTCTAGAAGAAAAGTGAAGTTTAATTGTTGATACTACATGTGTCAGTGTTACACACCAAATCCCCACACTACTAAGAGTGGATTTGTCACACTTTAGTGAGGGAGTGTTTGTCATAATCCCTAAACATGTTGGAGGAAAAATTTATCATATGGAGGTAAAAATACTATGTGCACATGTATCATTCATTATTATTGAAAAAAGGAAATTAATTTAGTGTGAGAATCCACCTCACATTTAGTTTCCTAATCTCAAGGAGAAGTTGAGAGTCTCATGGATGTTTGAGATATTTTCTCAAACCAAAATCCTAATTTGATGGATCTTGAGAGATATTTCCTACTTAAAATCCTTAAGAAATATTTTCTCCCTAAAATCCTTGAGAGATATTTTCTCTCTAAAAATCTTGGTGATCCCAATTTAGTGGATCTAGTGAGTGATATTCTCCATGGTGGTTAAGCCTCCAAATCCTATATAATGATGGCATTCCAAGGTAAGAGGGAGGGGAAGGAATCCATTTGAAGCGTCATAATTTTGATCTCAAAGAATTCATGCAAGGGTTTGATAGGAGAATCCTAGAGGAAGATCTACATCACATCATGGATGTAATCCTTTCTTGTTTCTTTTAATAATAATAGCTTGGTCTATTCCCATACTTCTGTCTCTTTTAAGTTTAAATATGAATATCATGATTTTTTCATGTAGTTAGGTTTTCTTTTATCTAACCTTGTGCAAGTGATAGAAGTGGAATATCATTTTGTTTAATTACAGAGAGATCATGATCGAGCTAGGATTAGATCCAACATTCCAGCAACAAGGAGCAACGAGGACAACTTCTTAAAAAGGATCACTCTCTTTTCCTTTCTCTATTCTTGTTTTCATGTGTGAATAGATAGGAGCAAGGGATGTTAGTGTCCACTTTGCCTATTATGTCTTAGCCAAAGAAAACCTAGCTAAAGGGAGATTAACCTATCCACGGGGTAAGATTTCTCACAATAGAAATTGGCGACCATACTAGGGAAAAATCATTTCCTCGGTTTTTATCCTTTCGTTTCTTATGATTGTTTGATGAATTCTTGGTTTATGAATTATTTTTTTTGTTACCATCATTGAATAGATTACAAAATATTGATTAGCTTCTTGTTCAGTATGGGCTAATTTTCAGCTGTCCTGGAGTACTTTTCAGCAGTTACACTTCCCCCCTAATTTCTTAAAGAGTGTCACTGGTGCTCCTTGGCAGTGTATTTTGGAGCATCACTCTTGTAGTAACTCTCTGTCCCCTAGTGAAAGGAGCATCACCCTTTTTTCTGCACTAATTTTTGGTCTTACCTTCTTTGTTTCTTGACTTTTTGACTCAGAGTTAGACCTCAATTTCTGGTTGGATTTATTGGGATTTTGTTTGATTGAGAAGGTTGTTCATATCACTCTTTTTTATTTTGGTAATCTATTGTCTTGGATCAAGTTGTGAAAATGTCATAATCCCTTCAAGGTTAATCTAAATCCTTGGATATAGCTTTGATTGTTAGTAGCTCTGGGTCTTGGTGATTATACAATCATCAAACTTCTATCTTTTGCTCACTGAGAACTTTATTTTTCTCATTATACATCTCCAAGTTAATTTTTAAAG
This sequence comes from Picea sitchensis, assembly GCA_010110895.2. NCBI lineage: Eukaryota > Viridiplantae > Streptophyta > Pinopsida > Pinales > Pinaceae > Picea > Picea sitchensis. Next base: position 221,002 of record SNQJ01S0004809.1, read on the forward strand.
TTTGTTTCATCAACTTGGAGACATATGATGAATCAAGCCCTATCATTTCAGTTTTATTTTTTGCAATTGTTGATCCATTAAGTCAATTTTGAATCTTTGAGGGACTGTTGCACCTTCAATTGATCACATATATGTTGATTTTAAAGTATTTTTAAGAGTGATTGTTTTCTTTCTTGAATTAGTGTGAAAAATCATTTTTTTGTTTGATTCTCTCGAGCTTGTGAATGCGTCTTTGTTTGTATTTTCGTTTTGTTTCATGTTCATTTCTATATCAAATTCAAACTCTTTCTTTACATTTGAAAGTAAAGAAGAATTAAGAAGGTGCATTTAATTGTATTCCATATGTTATCTCTCTGTAAATTAACCAGAGGTTGTTAGAAGGAAGAAAGAATTTAATAGAGGTAACCTTATCCAACCACTTCGAAATTGGGATCTAGCCCTTCCAGTTTCAGAGAGGGATCTCTCTGTAAGATTTATCTTTGTTTAAGTTTCAGATTTTAGGCTAGTTAAAAGAATAGACAATGTCACTTGTTTTGTATAAAGATGGCTGAAATATAAATCACGCATCCAGTGGGCTATGGGGTCTGTATTTATAAACTCGAGATCAAAGAACAGTTTTTTGGAAATATATTCTCACAGGGTAGGATTGTGAAAACTATTGGATTCTTTATGAATAAAATGATGGGTTAGCAGAAAAAATGAGATAAACAACAAGAGTAAAGAAGCATTCAAGAATTTCTTTATCGTATTGTTAGAAGAAAAACAGTAAAATACTTTAGAAGTTGTAACAGAGTATATGAAATAAGTTCTGCAACTTGACTCCTTCTAAATGATCAGACAAGAAAATACATGTGATCACGAAGACAAAAGAAAAAACCATTAACAATGAGAAGAAACACATCACCAATAGTAAACATGCATGAATCCTGTGAAAAACTCTCTTTTATTACTGGTAGATCCCTTGATAAAGATTACAACGCTTCATCTTGCTTGGGCGTTAGGTCAACCCTCAATACTTCAAATATTAAAGTATTTATAATCAAAATTACAATGACCTTGTCATAACTGATCAGGACATGGAAAAACTAAAATCTAGCTAACTAAATAACAGAATAGAAGAATATAGCAACTGCTAATGATGTGTCGAAATTTCATGATGATTTTCTGGGACGGTCGTTGGTGAGTCATTCACACGAGTTTGGATGTTGCGCATGATGACTGAGATGATACACATCATCTATCATTTAATTAAGTTGCACAGCTCCTCCCACCTTTRCTGACTGGGTGTGGTGATTTTGAGCATTCTTTGGTAGATCTCATCCACTTCTATATACTTGGAAAATGTCGGCTTGACAATAAAAATATACTTGATCTCGTGCTTTATGYTGAGGTCTGGCTGCAAAGTCTCTAAGAATGACTTGCCTGTAATACTGCAATGTATTCCCGAGAACTTGGAATTGTCCTTCGCCACCATGGCAATCTTCTGCTTGTAGTCAGATAAGGTCATTAGCTTATCATTCAAAACCAACCAACTGGGAAAACCTTTCTTCTGCAAAGCATCAATTTTTATGAAACATTTCTGAACTCCGACGTCCATGTTCTGGGATTTCTCCTCCAGTTGCAGCATCGACCCCCTTTTGGTCAGAATTCTCTTGACTTCGAGGATGGTTTCGGTCATGTCTTCTATTTTTAGATCTTCTAGATCTTCTCTGGTCTTTGAATTCAGAAATCGAATGATTTTGTTTACTTCAATAGGCATATCCCCCAGCTCTATTTTTATCCTATCAATGGCCTGTCTGCTCCTTAGCACTAGTTCGTTTTGTTCAAACATGATTTACACCATAGGACAAATCTCATTTATGGATCCGGAGATATCCATCCAAATATTCTCCTTAGCTTCGACAAGTGTTTTTCCCGCCATTGTTTGCTTTTGCATCTATTGTAGTTTCCATTTGAGTTTTTCTATTGTTTCCTTTTCGATGTGGAAACTCGTTTGGTATGAATTCTTGAGCTCCTGAAGACTCTCAACCTCCCTTTTCAGTCTATTGATTTCCATTTCCTGTAAGTTCATTTCCTCCATCGACTTTGATAGTTTTACTATATTTTCCAGAGCTGATAGTGGAGCGTCTGACGAAATTTCTACTGTGGAGGTTGTTGCTACGGTTGCAGTACTGACTCCCACAAGTGGAACAACACTCAATGGAATTACTTCCATGGGTGTTGATTGTTCTTTCTCTTTTACCAGTTGTTCGAGTTATTCTTCCATTTCTTTTAATTGTGTGTTCTATTCCATGATTAGCTTGAGCATTTCATCCTTTTCACCCTCTGCCTCGGCTATCTCCTTTGCCTGTGAGTCTTCTGTAGGTGGCAGTTTCAACTATTTTCTCAGGGATGTTATGTCTGCATTTTTCTTCTTGACCATCTCCTCTGTTGCTTTTACATTGGAGGGATCGTATCCAATCTTGAGCACCATCCCTTCCAAAGATTTAATTATGTTGCCTTTTGCAAAGGATGATATCTTCTCCAGCCTCAACTGTGTCTGAACATCGTTCATAGAAACCTGCAATTTAGTGGCAGTAGTAGAAGCTTTTGCCAAGGTGTAGAATACCATTTCTCCAGTCTGTCGATGTAGATCCATCTAATCAGCTGGGTGTACATCTTTGGTGTTGAATTCAAAAGTTGCTCTTTTTTAATCAGTGATAGCCTTAGGATCGGGCACGTGTGCCTAGATAAAGGCCATATACATCCTGCCTTTCTCTGTATCAAATGTAGACAAAATTTGATGTTGTGTCGTGGATGTTTGCTTCAGAAACTGAGCATATGTGTTGCTTGTCAACATTTGATTCTTCTTCTTGATCATATCATATTTCTCAAAGACACCCAATATCGCACCTCCTTGACTTTGTTGATTTACCAGTGAAGTATTGATTTTATTCTGAGATGAAGAAGTAGACATGATATGTTGATCACTTGAGATAAGAGGTGTCTGATCACCTTTCAAAGCTATGATCGGCTGTGCTTGCTTTTCACCAATCATTTCAGTCATATGACATGATTTTGGTCTTTTGGTGTGCATCTGAAACTCTTCAGCCGAGACTTCAGAAATAGAAGGAGAAACATCCTTTCTGGGTCTTTTCTCTTTAGGTATATATGGTGTGTGTTTTTTATAAATAAAGATTTGAGGAGACTGTTGTTATACCTCTTCCAGTGTACTCGCCTCTCACTCCGTTTGATTTGCAAACTTCTCTATATCTGGCTTGGGTGCATGAATATACGGGATATTCTTGTTCTTCACTCTCATCTTTGTGATGATTCCCCATGGATCGTAGTGCCACAAGAAACTTGTGTCAAACTTCATTTCCCTCAAAAGTTTATCCGCCTCTTCCCCGGCAGCTCGGCTATTGTAGATAAAGGACCCTATTTTCCCCTTGATCCTCAGTTGTTGTCTCTTCTTCAAAGACACGAAGTGTATTTCATCATAATTTATCATTTGTCTTATATATTCAAGGGAAAATATCCTCACCGATAGATACTTGGGCATCTTATATGGAGCCATCTCACACCCGTATACTCTGATTTCTGTATAGTTCTGATACAGGTACCAATCTCCTATTTTTGGGAGGTTCGAGAGGTGCAAAATTCTCTGGATCTCCTCATTTATCCTTGGCTCAGGCCTCCCACTGAGAATGCTCACCACAGGATGGTATAACTACTCGATGAACTATTTGAAGCTGAATTCTATAGAATTTCTTCTGAGCAGTGAGGTCCAAGATGTTACTACTTGGGGTTTGTCATCCTTGTCCATTTTCTGCATCAGGAAGGGGAACTTATCTGTCTGAAAGAAGATGAACATGTAGTCCATTATACAGGAATACCAGAACATTCCCTTTGTGGTGAATTTTGAAAGATGATCATGGATATTCTCTGCTAGGAAAGTGTTGTAGTCGAACTGGATGGTAGCCTTTTCCTCGGCCGAGAAAATGGATAGGAAACCCAATATAGGTTCGTCTATCCACTCGTCCAAAAAATAGCCAAGTAGAGAACAGAGTGATGAAATTACTTGGTTTCCTCTTACTGAGAACAAGGAATAAGGGTATGGGGGATTTGTCTTGGGGATTTGAGCATCCTGTGGGAGGAAAAGCTCAAAAATTTGGGCCCTTTGGGGAAAAGACAGATTCTAATACAACTCTGTTTGAATTTCAAGGTTGAAAGGGGATGAGGAATCATCTCTAAGTATATGTAGCATCTGATCAATGGCATCTGGAATGATAGAGAAAAGAGTTTCTCTGGACGAAGAAACCATGGTTCTCTGGTCAGGGAGGTAATGAGCTTGACATTTTAGAGCAAATTCGGGGAAGTGGTGGACTTGGGGAAATAGATAAAGAGGAAGATTGGACTCCTAGAGCCCAATTTCATCGTTTTGATCTATGAATGTATCTTTAAACCATGACTGTAACTCTGCGAAGTCAAATTCGCACCTTGTCTCTGAGATTAAGTAATCCTTCTCGGCTAATGGGATCCTGTCGAGGTCGACAGGAGGTGGGAGGAACAGATTTTCCTTGGCTTCTACTCTTTTAGATTTGGACGCCATCAATGTGAAAAATACCTGCAATTTAAACACAAAATGTTAGCGGGTGATGGCTATGGTTAGGTCAACAACTGGATTAGCGAAGTGGAAAAGGATTGTCTGGTGTGTGGAGAAAATGAATAATGTGCAAATGGCGGAAATGGGAAAGGTTTTGAGTGAACGGGTATCCGTTGAGCGTGGGTGATAGGTCCGTAGGCTAATGGATAGGTAGCTAGTAATAAATGGCCAACGAGTCATTTAAAGTGTGATATGGCAGGTGAAGGATGGATGAAGGGTGTGACAGAGTGACGTGGGATGCACTGATTGGGGCAAAGGCAGATGTGAGGTGGTTTGTGACGGGTGACCAGAGGGAAAAGAACTAACATAGTTATGAGACAGGACTTGTAGGGGGAGGTAGTAGAGTGTGATGTCACCAGGCGGCAACGATATGTCAGAAGGGTGGTAAATGGTGAGTGGTTTTGGAGCGGAGAGGCTCTGATGCAATCAATGTATGCCACGTTATGGTGGGGACCTCCTAGAAAAACCACTTCATTCCGAACCCCCCCAACCTTTAAAGGCAGAACGGTCAGGGGGGTCTGGAATCCTTTGTCATCCATTCATCTACGCACCACTTGCTGGATTGTAGATCTAAGCGCTCCTGTTAACCAAAATTTCGAACCCCCCCCCCCTCTCTGTTAAAAGAAGAACGAACGGGGGGGTCCGTAATTACATATTGGTCGTAGATCTAGGCGCTGACCTTTCAGCCATGGATTCTTGCTCAAACTTTAATATGTCATCGTGAATTCGCATAAGCAGCGGGAATTAAGGTTTAATGTTTTTTGTGGGTTTTTTCCCCTGCTTTCTTTGTTGCTTGACACCATGGGGTTGGATAAACACACTTTCAAACATTAGGAAAATGAACTTGACTCAACCATCATGCATGTTTTATTGAAACCAAATCAACTAAACTATGTTCTCGCATACTCATCTACAACATTTAGCCCAGATTAAACTATTGGACTAGGAAAATACTCTACCCTAGGCTTATTTGACCAAGATTAGGCGGTTTGGTCAAATTTATTCACTAGCTAACCTATCAACTTGACTAAGATTAAACGGTTTAGTCGAGCTTATTCATTATTCCTATCAACATCATTTTAAAAGGACTTGACCATGATTGAACATTATGGACCAAGTCATTGTTATTGCATGGGGCTTTTATTTTTCTTGTATGCCCTCTTTTATTCTTTTCTTATTTTTTCTTTTCTTTTCTTTTCTTTTTCTTCAAATGAATTTGCAGAATGAAACAGTGTTTGCATCCTTCATTACAATAAAGGAATGAATTTCCATTCATTGGTTGACTCTATAAATTATAGGGTTATAACAGGAGCTCCACCTGGGGATGGTACTCTCCTTGTAAAGTGCCAAGAACCTTCTCTCTGATATCCTAAAAAAATATTCTCTCAGAGCTCCTTTTTCTAATTGATTCTTTCTTATTTAAAAAAATTTGGTGGTACTGACCAATGCCTTAGGGCCTTCTCTGTGGGCTTCAAACATTTGACTGGTAGCACCAACACACAACTGAAAAATAAAAAAAATGGTATGTACAGTGGAAATGGATTGTTGATATTTCTATTGAGGTGGAAAGTAATGCTTCAGTATCCTACCATTTACAGGTCCACTTGGCAGGTTTGATCCATCGTTGCTATCTAGCATAAAAGAATTATTCCCTCTGTAAGCTTGAATGGTGTAAGGGCCTTTCCACACACTATCGAACTTCCCATGTTTTAGTCAGACCAGGAGGAGCTTGTAAGTTGTGAAGTACAAAAATGAGGTCTGCGTACCACAGAGAGTTCAGAAATACCTCTTTAACGTTTGGAGTCGCCTTCTCTTCCTGTTCATCAACTACAGCCAAGAAATTAATATCTAAAGCATGGAAGTTATATTCAGCCATCAGTTTGGCCAAACCTTGACCTTTGATAAATTTAGTGGGTTTTATTTCTATGTCGTATTCCCGAATAATAGTTATCCACTTTCCTCTCCTCCCATCCAGATTATCTTGAGTCTATATATCCTTCACCACAACGTTAGGTATGTAGGAAATTGTGTGACAATGGAGAATATAGACTTTGAAGTCTTGCATGGCCTTCACCAGGGCAAATGCTTGCTTCTCCATTATATTATAATTAAGCACCGCATCTCTCAGGGATTTTCTAAAAAAAGCTATGGTTGTTCATACCCTTCGTTGTTTTTCTGTAATAGTACAACAACAATGGTGTGCTCAGATGCAAAAGAGAAAAGGTAAAAATCTTTGGTGTAGTCTGGGCTGATCAAAACTTGGGCTTGGGTGAATAAGTGCTTTACCTATTCGAATGGTTGTTTGGCCTTGAGGTTCCATTTTATTTTGGTATCTTTTTTCAACATGTTGGTGATATTCCTGAGAAGTTCGACCAAGTTGGGTATGAACCTTCTCAAGAACTTTATTTTACCGATAAATGACTCTAACTCTTTGATGTTCCTAGGATGATATATTTTCAATATGGCTTCTATTCTGCTGGGGTCTATCTTAATTCCGTCTTTAGATATTATATGCCCCAACAACTTGCCCTCTTCTAAATCGAAAAGACTCTTCTTTGGATTTAATGAGATCCCGAATTTTCTGCACTTCTCAAAAACTCGTCTGAGGTGATGTAAGTGTTCATCATCCGATTTGGAGTAGACTGTCACATCGTCTAGATATATGACTATAAACCTGCCCAGTTTGTCCATGAAAGAAATGTCCACTACTCTCTGAAAGGTGGCGTCGACATTCATCAAACCAAAGGGAATCTTCACGTACATGAAGGTTCCCCAAGGTGTGGTAAAAGTTGTCTTCTCCTGATCGTCTGGATGAACAAGAACCTGGTTATAGCCTGAGAAACCATCTAGTAAAGAAATTATGCTGGCCCCAACTACCTTGTGTAATATATTGTCCATTTTGGGCAAGGGGTAATTGTCTTTTAGGGAGACCTTGTTCAGATTTCGGAAATCAATAAAAAGCCTGATTTCACCAGTTTTCTTTCTTGTTGGAACCAGATTAGAAACCCATTTGGAGAATCTTAAAGGAACTATGATTTTGGCATCGTACATATTTGTAATCTCTTTCTCTATCAGGGGAAGTAACTTGGGATTGATTCTCCTAAGTTTCTATCTGAAAGGTTTATTTTCTTCTTTTATTGGGATCTTATGTTGTATGATGCTTGTATCATAAGATTTTAAATCCTCATAACCCAAAGAGAAAACATCTATATATTCTTTGAACAATTTGATGTATTTGTGTTTTTGCTCGGGGGGTAGTGATTTAGAGAGTTTCACAATCTTGGGTTCCTCTTTTGTTCCTATGTTGTAGTCTTCGACCTCTTTACCAATAGCTTCAATTTTTTTTTTTTTCGCAACATCATTAAAATCAAATAAGTCTTCTAGAGGGAATAAACCTCTAGGAAACACATTATTTTTTAACTGTAGAATGCCAGAATCTTCTTCGTTTTCATTCAACTCATTCGGTTCTACATCATTTTCTTTCAATTGATCTAAATCTACATTATTTACACTATCCTTTTCAAAAGAAGATCTATTCACATTATGATCATCATTCTCTAAATCTATATTTGTACATTTGAATTCATTCTTACCCTGTAAGCAGTCTTCAATCTGGTCGTCGCTCCCAAATACCTGCCAGTATCTGATATTGTCAAGAACCATTGGTCTGCACTTCACCTCCACTGTGTACTTGCGAGTGGGATGAAAACGGCTTTTACAGGTAACTGTTGACGTATCCAGTCCATCTGCGAGTATATTTTGTCCCCTAGGCATTACCTGCAAGTCAATCTCAGTAAAGCATTGAAGAGAATCTAAAACAACATTCCTATAGGATCTAAGTCTGGGATGTTTTGCAGCATACTCACCTTTGATTTTCTTGATAATCCATTCAGAATCACCCCTTACCATTATTTTCTTAGCACCAACTTTCTTTAATAATTTCAGGCCGAGCATTAAAGCCTCGTACTCAGCTATGTTGTTAGTACATTGGAAGTTCAATTTATAGGAATGATTCTCAGAATGCTTTGATCTGTGGTTATGCATCCAAACTATGGCTCCAACTCCTTCTTTACTCATAGCACCATCGAAATCCATGCTCCAGAAGTCTTCTGGCAACTCTTCATTCTCTTCGATCTTGGGGTTTCTTACTTCAACAAATACCTTTTCATCCTTTGTATCAGGTGCATCATCCTCTAGTTGTGCGATTTGTTCTTCAAAGTCACCATCATTTTATAGGATAAAAGAATACAGATCAGAGTGTGCAGAGTATAGTGGGTAATTGTGTGGATTTTCCTGGCTACTGACCATATACTTCATTAGTGTTTCCCTGTAAAGTCTTCTCTATTGACCGAAAACCAGAATGGTGGCGTAAGACATATCTAGCTACAGAGTTCCTCTCAATTTAGCCCCCCAAGACCTTGACAGTAACATACCATACTTGGGGGGAAATATCTGCAACGACGATATCCATCACCATACTCTTTGTTGGGATTTGAGCCAAGGTGATGCATAGATCTTTAATAAGGCCTATACATTTAACTTTGCTCGAGTCAAAAGAATGCAAATCTTTGTAGGGTCTAGTGACCTCGAGTCCCAACTTTTCCATCATGGCTTTGGGCATTAGGTTGTGAGAGGCACCTGAATCTAGCATAGCATTGTGTAATATCATATCATGGATGTTTAAGATGATGTAGAAAGGGGCCATGGCACCATTATCAGTTTGACCGTCAACTTCAGGACCAAATAGGAGCTCGAGTTGATCATCAGTGAGTTTCACAGTATCCGAATAATTTGTTGATCCGACATTTAAGGCCTTTGTATCTATCTCTGGTTCAATAGCTAATGCTTTGATCACCCTTGACCTGTAGGTGTTCTTTCTCATAAGTTCGGACAAGGGAATGGGAATTTTTAATTTAGCCTGTTCACCTTCAAGGCTGAAAGGAGCGATGGTTTTATTTAAGCTTTGTACTTCTGATTTATCAATAGAAATTATGTGGGGTGCACCTTTTTGAATGGTTGATGAAACTTTTGTCTGAGTTGTTCTCTTAAGAATTTCTGGAGTTTTTTGCGCAAGAGATTCAACATCATTCTCGTCCAGGGACTTTCTTTGGGAGGTTTTCTGAGGTTTTCTTGGTTTCAGCAACCTTCTTTGGAGAGTTCTAATTAGCCTTCTTGCTTCTTAGGTTATACTTCCTATGAACCTCCATTATAGCGTTCTCAAAGGATTTCTATTCTGTTTTCTTAGCTTCCTCATTAACCTCTGTTAGTGATAGGAGAAAGATTTTGTGTTCTTCCTGGGTGAGAAAAATAGATTCATGATTGTGATAAATTGACAGAGGTAATTGTTTCAACCACTTGGACTCTTGGATCTAGCCCTCCAAGACTCAAAGAGGGCTCTCTCTGTATGATTTAGATTGGTTTGGAATAGGATATTAGGCTAGTTATGAGGAATAAGGGTTTTTAGTTTTTAAATGGTTGGGTTGGGACAACAAGGAGGGCCATTGGGAAAATGGGGTATGTGCTTAATTATATGACTCACTCTCAGATCTAGACAAATCTCCTACACAGGGAAAGGTAGTGGAAATGTTGGATTGAATTAAGTTTTAATGGTGTCGAATGAGGAAGAAATAGGGGAGAAAAAATCCAAGAAAATGAGCATTTAAGAATTCCTAAACTAAGATTTTAAAAGAGAAACATAAAGATTATCAAAGAAAAGATGCAGAGTATTTCTCCAATAAATTCTGCTCTATTAATTCTCCTTTGACAATAAGAATTTGAAAACAAATGAAATGATAACTGTAAAAACACTTAACGGGGAAAGGAAATTACACCAACACCTCGACACAATAATCCTGTCAACAGCTTGCCTATTATTGATCGATCACTTAAATATTACAGAAAAAACCTTCTGGAATAGCAAGGCCCATAGTCCAGCAAAAGGAATCCACTTCCTTCCCGGTCCAACACCTCCTTTTCTTTTACATGTGCATATAGGAAAAATATACCCAACCCCCCAAAGCCTTGAGTCGTCAACCTGCTTTCTAAAAATATAAAGTTGTTACAACAACTTGACACTTGTCCAAACAAACTACCTTATTTCAAGGAACTATCTTAACATAAAATACTTAAAAATCTGAGGATACTACTTGAACATTTCGAACACTGGAGGTTGTTAAGATTTGCTGCCAGCTAGAGATGTATACTCTAACCACTGCCTGAAAAGTATGAAACTCTACTTTCTTTGATATATGTAGATGTTGAAGCATGTCTCCTACCAAATGTCTCTTTGCAAGAGAAAAACTCACTGCATTTGCAACTCCTTGTCCCAGGGGACCTCTAGTAATCTCAATGCCTGCAGTAATTTCATTCTTTGGATGACCAAGAGTACATACACCTAATTTGCACAATAGTTTTAGGTCTTCAATCTCAACAGATTGAAACCCTGCAAAATGCATGCATACATATTGAAGAAAACATCCATATCTTGTAAAAGAATGGTAGTCCCACAATCAATTTTTTATGTTTGAGGAACCTTTGGCAGACCATCTCTAGAATGTAAAGAAATATCTATTTCTTGTGATCCTGCACAAATGACACCCTTTGTTGCCTCCAATGCCAGTAATGAGCTATCTCTTTCCAATAAGGATTCTACATTAGAGCTCTCAGTTGCTTGTTTCTTGCTAACTGGAATATAACTTGTGTTTTCTCTTAGATGCTTATTAGATTCTTATACCGATTGTCTAAATAGGGGATGAGATGATATGAGAACAGTCTTTTGTGCACTAGCTTTTTGCTTCAACTTGCATTCAACACAAAATCAATCAGCCTCTGGAAAAGTCTCAAGAAGGGTCTGCCTTCACCATAGTTGTTGGTCTTGACAAGGAAATTTGTTTAATGTGAGTGGTTTTTCCATCTATCATTTGCCAATGTGCCACTTGCATAGTTCCTAATGCTCTCAGGCTCCACCTTCCTAAGAATACAGAACCTGCTTTCTCAACATAATCCACCCACTCATCTGCATCTTCAACATTTATGATTAAGTGCTCAGGCTCATACAAATTAGAGAAGGAAATTTCCTCGGCCTTGTTTCGGGAAAGAACGATAAAGCTATGAGCCAGAGCCTTGGAAACAAACTTCCCACATGGAAAACTTTTTCATTCCTTCTATAGATCCATCTCAATTTCATCCAGATTCACACCCTCTCCCACAAGCACAAGAATGACCTGACTATCAGGCCCATGTTCGGCATGGGAGAGAAAATATGTTTCTATGTAAATAGGATTTGCATGCTTATCAATAATTACAAGAACCTCTGATGGGCCTGGAGGCATGTTGATTGATATCATCGCTCCACTATTCTGCAAAATCATCTTTGCAACTATTACATACCGAAAGAAATTTTATGACCAGACTCTATGGGTAATTTGGGCAAACTTCATATTTACAGGCACTTGTCTCATGAGTACACAATTGATTCTAAGCCAGAAACGCAAAAGAATAAACCATAGCCTATAATGAGAAATCAAATTGATGCACATGTCTTCAACAAAGAAGTTTCCTTCTAGTGGCTCTGCGGAAAGCAAAACATGACTGTTGTTGGTAAAGGCATCCTGAATTTCTCCAAACATTGTTGCTTGAGTTGATTGCATGGATTTTTGACTCAGTTGAGTACCATATTGACAATTGGAGGCACCTTATATGAGAACCTAAGATTATGTTTTGAAATTTGGAGTCCAGTTTTATTTGGTAGTTGGAACTGGCACTTGGTTGGATGCTCTGTCTTCTCCCGGGCTCCTCTCAACGCATGGGCATTAAATTCAACGGTTGGACACTTTCGACACTTGTGACATTCACATGCTAGGTTGTGTGCACCATTAACTGATTGATATATTTATCACCTATGCAATCTTTCACAGGCTTGGCACTTTGCACATGACACCTGAGATCAAGGATTCAACACTTGTTTCCTCAGCGTGAGGGTTTAACTTTGTTTTGTTTGGTGGGCCTTTTTATTTTCACAGTAGTGAGAATTATCCCGCATTCACCAGGGATTTGGTTACAATGGTGTTCATATACATTGTTGTTTATAATGAATATTGATGTGAGCAATGCGCTCGAAACCCTTGTGACTCTGCCTTGGTGTTTAGCGTTCTTTCTATGGGCCCCTCCTTCAAATTGTTTGTATTATTGTCTTGTGGTATGTGTTGCTAACTGTTGTTGTTGTTGTTGATGCAGGTTCTTGGATTAAGATATGAAGAATGGCTCTTGATGTTGAGCTTGGCCTTGGGCCAATATCTTTTTATCAAAAATTTAATAAAACCAAACCAAAACCTGTGGTAAGGCTGAGAACCAATTTTGATTTAAAAAGGACAAATTAGACTAATAAATCCAAAGTTTGGGTTAAAAACAAAACCAAAAACTTTGCCATATACCACTTTTTTCCATACAAACCAACTATTCACAATTTCTTACCTAAAATGCACCGAAATTTTAACTTGCTTTGAAGTCTACGTGCAAGGTACTTGGCTTATGCTTGGTCAGTGTCGCACACTTTTTGTCACCTTTACATCTTCACTCTACGTCATGAGAAATAGAATTATGAGAAATCTTCTTTACGCCTGAAATAGATAAATATTAGTCAGAGTATTGATTTCCCTATTATAGGGTCCTAACACCATATTAGGTCAAACAAAGAGAAATTGATTGCATTCTAGTGTGTATGTGAAATGTTTTGAGCTTTCATTTTAAGACTGAAAAATTGCATGGTTTTTGGAATTTTTGAGCTTTCATTCTTAAAAACAAATCCCCCTCACGACCTGGGGGGGGGAATGAATTGTGTATCCTATAATTTCTTTGTAACACCATGTTTCCCCCAGTTTGTAAATATAACTATATTTTCCAAGAGACTATGGAAAAATCAATATGTGTGAATGTTTGATTTGATGGAATTTTGCATAAAAGGGTCAATGAATGTAAATTATGTTATTTACTAGAAAATGGATAAGTCTTTCATGAATGCTGGAAGGTGTGTACTAAGAGAGACCATGAATTCTATGAAAGAGATGGTGAAGGGGACCCAGAATGGTTGTGTTAACCTCCACCAGACCAATACCTTAATGGATTTAATTGCTCAGGACCAGAACAATCATCTGACCCAGAAATTAATTATAGTCAGGCTAGTAGATGAGAAGACCTCCTCAAGAGTTAATGAGGGCATGGGGAAAAGAACCCATCTGTAAGGATTTTAGACCTGACCATAGATTAGGAATTCGAGCCACATAAAATCTTGTTGAGGAAGGCAAGAAGGGAAGGTGTGGTGGGTAGATGAAGACCTGTAAAGAGTGTAGAGACGAGAGGCTAAGCTCTCAGGTTCAAGGAAGAACTAAGGAATGAGCATTATGGCCACAGGGAAATGGCTAGAAGGGTTATGATATAAGCTGATAAATGAGGTTTTTCTTCCTTTCTTGGTATTGTGTAAACCATCGCCAAGATCTCGCAGGAGGAGGGGAATAACCTACGTCCCTACTTTCGTTGATCCGGAAGAAAGGATTTTGTCGCAGAGCATTGTTGTCTAGCTTGGGGGTGTCTAGTGGTAAATCCGTTAGGTGTGACTGAGCCTATGGTTGGGTGGAAATGGGCACCTCTTTCAGTCATTGCTTCACGTTATCTAGTTCTGATAAGTATTTCCCTACTTTATGTATTGAACTAAAATAATGGATGAATGCATCGATTTATGTATATATGTGTGTCCATAAATGGTTTCTGTGTGGAATGGTTATGATATGTGTATGCTTTCCTCTCTTTGTGAACTTACACTTCTAAATGATAGTCTATATGGCCAACTTATCTCATGAGGCTTCTTGGGAAATAAGCTTGTAAGAGGACCGAGATAGGATATATCGTGTCAATCTGAACCTGTCCATCCGAATAGGATACCTCTTTCAGAATCCTTGTTGTGCGACCGAGATTCCAGGCCCAAGTCCTTAACCATTTCATGATAAATCTCTGGAAGGATAGAGAATTTAAATCCTTTAAATGGGATATCTATCCATTTGGAAGACGAGCGGAAGAGATCCATTCAATAGGACCCATATGATCAATACCTAGGAAACTTAGGATAAGCCTAAGGAAGACAAGTCTTCCTGGTTTTGTAGCTCCAGAAGTCTAGGACTTCGGTGTATGACTGACCTTACCAGCCTTATATTGGTTGAAGGTAACCGGAAGACTCGATTTCCCATAAGGTTAACCGGTGTTAGGAAGTTCCCCGGGTAGTTAGGTAAACCTACCTTACCAACTAAACTGGGATCTGAAACCCCAAAGGCCGGAGTCACGAAGGACCCAGAACCATAGATTGAGGGATCCTTCAAGTCCTTCCCCCGTCTTCGATATTCCGGCGATGCGTGGCACTAGCCCCTTTAGTTCGAAGATTGGGCACTTTGGGAGATGAGAGGAGTTTGCATCTCAACACTCCCAAACACCGAATCCCCGATGTATCAAGAGCCATAGATATAAACCTATGTGGTCAGATATCAACTGTGAGATCTGAGTAATGTTATAAGTCTATCATTCTTGGGTGACGTGGTGCAGTGGCATCACCTAGAGTGACGTGGACCCCATCTTGAAGTGCCACGTGTCACCCAGATTCATGTGTATCATGTACCCTATAGGCCCATTGGAACGTAACACGTGTCACCCTAACCCCTCTAACGTGTCAGTTCCTGATACGTGTCCGCTTAGCCAACGTGGTTGGTGAAGAGACCGGGGCTCCGAGAGTTCGGGACTTTGAGAATCCAGAGGATCTAGGATGTAAGTATGGTAGAGAGACTGAACGACTCAAAGTCTAGATCCATGTGGTGAGCTTATGGGACTTAAGACATTCAGAACTCCGGGTGGTCTCGTGCATATAGAGTAAAGAGGTGTGAAGCGTCGAAGCATTGAAATTTTGAGTTCCTCCACAACTGATATAGGAGAAAGAGAGTAAGTCTAGTCATGGGTTCATACGGTGGATGGTCTTCCACCATGGAGGAAGAAGATTGGAAATAACACGTGTGAGGTGGATCCACGTGGACCTCAACCAATAAAATCCCAAATAACTTTGGAGAGATATATCCGTCGGTTCTGGGCTCGATTTTTTAACATGGAGGTCGTGGTTGGAAAACTATGGACGAGCAGGATGTGGTAGAGACCCAAAATGAAGGATTTGATCATTAAGGAGAATGAAATTTTGAGGTCCCATCCCTAAGAAATCCACTCAGGGGTCGGGTGTGTTACAAATTGGTATCATAGCATGGTTTAAATACTTGGCTTGCTTGGGCTCATGGATGAGTTGCGTAAAAACCATATTTAAATAACTTTAAGGGTGACGCAGTACCTTACCTCTTTCCTAAAGAGTTTGGTTAAACTCTTACTAAATAAAAGAATGAAATCTTTCTACTGTGTGTGTGTGTTTAAGAAATATGAACTCTGTGTTGTTCATGAACTAATAGATTGTTAGCTAACAACAAGTGTTTTGTCAGCACTCAAGTAGTCATTGAATCATGGGAAACTACAAGCATAAAGGATGGTGATGCACCATGAAGTGGGCGATGACTCCCACAATAGAGACGAAGAATCTGACGAGAGGAGGGCGGTGGAGACCCCTCTAGATTTGTCTAAAACTGTAAGGAGCCTCATGGCCGAATTACAGAGTTGCAAGGCCAAAAATGAGAGATTGATAAAGAAGCAAGAAAAAAACAACGGAAATTAATGTAGTGTTGTTGCAAAGATTATCCGATATACAGAGGCAGCTACAACATGGACCTGCAACAAGTCATGTGGACCGACGACATACGAAGAGAAGTCAAATTCCACCTGAGATACAAAGACGTGGTCCCATAAGTGGCCACACTAGAAGGAGTACCTCGAGGAAGGTCCAACCTGGAGACAGGGGGCACTCATCGGGAAAGTCCTTTGGAAAGGAAACTAACAACTCTGAGGGATATTCTAGTAGAGAAACTAGCTCACATTCTCAAATGAAATGGAAGAAGCGAAAGCATTCTAAGAGTCATGACCATGAAGAGTTGAAGAAATCCAAACCACCCTCTTTCAATGGAGATATTGAGAAAGGGGAAGAGGCAGAAGCTTGGCTTCATGGTTTAAATAAGTATTTCAGAGTCCATGACTACTCTGAAAACTTGAAGGCTCGAATAGCCATCTTCAACTTGAATGGAAAAACTTCCATTTGGTGGGAAGACCTTAAGAATGTGAAAGGAATCCATGAAGAGGAATTATCATGGAAAAAAAATGAGAAACACTTCAATAAGAAGTATATGTCAAAGAAATACTTTGATGGAAGACTAAGGAGTTCTATGAACTCAAGTTGGGACAACTCTTTATAGAGGAATATGTCAATAAATTCCTTGAGTTGTTGAGGTATGTACCCTACATAAAGGATGAAAATATAACAGTTCAATGATTTATTAGTGGGTTACCTCAGACCTACCGGAACAATATTGAGTTTGATGAGCCAAATACCTTAGAAGAAACTATCTGAAATGCAAGGTATTTTTATGAATAACTCGGGAGTCAGACAAAACCTCACAAGGACTGGAAGAAGAAGAGAATTTCGGGATTCAATAAGAAGGGGTTCAAATCCTCAAGATTAAATAATTGTAGGAAGGACTCTAGGATAAGATTTCCTAATGGAATTGTATATCAACAAAATTTCCCCTCCCATAGTGGAAATAAACCTTTTGGATCAAACCTAGGAAAGACTGATAACCCAAAGAGAGAACCCTTGAAATTTTGGGGTTGTGGAGAAGAACATCTGTTGAGGGATTTCCCCCACAGACAACAGAATAGTAGGAGAATATACAACATCCAAGAAGCTACCATACTCAATGATGTGGCTAGGATCATGCCACAGATTTATGCAGCTTTGGATAATAAACACGTTGACCACCAAGCTTCAATGGTGGAGATGGAAGGTATGATCACCAACCTTCTAGTTTCTATTTTAATTGACCTTGGTTCTAACTTGATTTATGTGGCCCCTCATACTGTTGATAAGTGTAAACTGCAACCAATTAGACATGTTAATCCATGGTTAGTACAACTATCCACTGGCACCAAAAGAAAAGTAGTAGAGGTCATACTAGTTTGCCAATTCATTGTGGATGGATTTCCCACCCAAGATACCCTTAACATACTTCCCCTAGGATATTATGACCTATTGATTGGTATGGAATGGATAGGCCCATATAAAAATAAGTTGGATTGTTACCATAAAACTTTATAATGTTTAAATGAAGAAGGGAGAAAGATAACCCTACAAGGGATTCAAAAACCTGTCTCAATGAGATGAATATTATCCCTTCAAATGAAAAAGTATTGCAGAAACGGATGTCCTCTATATGCAATACAGTTGTTGGAATCTATTGAGGATGAAAAACCAAACCTAGAGGATCACCCCATATTAAGAGAGTACATATACATGTTTCCAGAAGAGGTATTGGGTCTACCTCCAAGAAGAGACGATGAATTATCCATAGAACTTGCACCAGGAGCAGTGCTAGTGTCTAGGACACCCTATAGAATGAGTACACCTGAACTAGTTGAGCTCAAGCTACAACTAAAGGAAATGATGGAAAAAGGATACATACAGCCTAGTGTATCTCCATGGGGAGAACCAGTCTTGTTTGTGAAGAAGAAATATGGCACACTCTGACTGTGCATAGATTATAGACAACTCAATAAGACAACCATAAATAACAAGTACCCCTTACCAAGAATGGATGACTTGTTCGACTAATTAGGGGTGCTTCCAATTGCTTACAACTTTCTCAAAGATTGAATTAAAGATGCGGATACCATCAAGTCTGAATCAAAAGAGATGAATATCCACAAAATAGCCTTCAAGACCATATATGGTCACTATGGTGTGGTGGTTCCATTCGGACTAACCAATGCCCCGGCCACTTTCATTTTCTTGATGAATAATGTACTTAGAAAAATTCCTAGATAGGTTTGTATTGGTTTCATTGATGATATCTAATCTATTCCAAGAAAGAGAAGAAAATGAAAGGCATCTTAGACTTGTAATTTAATTACTAAGAGAGCATCAGATCTAAGCT
This sequence comes from Picea sitchensis, assembly GCA_010110895.2. Taxonomy (NCBI): domain Eukaryota; kingdom Viridiplantae; phylum Streptophyta; class Pinopsida; order Pinales; family Pinaceae; genus Picea; species Picea sitchensis. The sequence continues at coordinate 239,758 of SNQJ01S0004809.1, forward strand.
AAGTTTATAAAGTGTGACTTTTTCTAAAAGCAAGTCCATTACTTAGGCCATGTTATTTCTAAAGAAGGAGTGGCGGTAGACCACGAAAACATCAGATCTATTATGGAATGGCCTACCCAAGCCACTTTCATTTTCTTGATGAATAATGTACTCAGAAAATTCCTAGATAGTTTTGTATTGGTTTTCATTGATGATATCCTAATCTACTCCAAGAAAAGAGAGGAGAATGAAGAGCATCTTAGACTTGTAATTTAATTACTAAGAGAGCATCAGATCTACACTGAGTTTATAAAGTTTGACTTTTTCCATAAGCAAGTCCATTACTTAGGCCATGTTATTTCTAAAGAAGGAGTGGCAGTAGACCCTGAAAACATCAGATCTATTATGGAATGGCCTACCCAAAAGAATGTATTTGATATCAGATCCTTTATGGGATTAACAGGATACTATAGAAGGTTCATATAAGGATTTTCCAAGATTGGTTTTCCAATCACTGCCCTTCAGAAAAAGGGGGTTAGATTCACTTGGACATCATAATGTGAGGAAACTTTTTAGGCACTAAAATACCTTCTGACCCACGCACCCATGCTAAATATTGCAGACCCTAATAATGACTTCCTCGTGTGTACAGATGTATGCAAGGAAGGACTCGGAGGAGTCCTTGTGCAAGAAGGACATGTAGTTTTCTACGAATCTAGAAAATTGAATGAGCATGAAATCAATTATATGACCCATGATTTAGAGTTGGCTTCCATAGTGCATGCTTTTAAAATGTGGAGGAATTACCTCCTGGGTAGGATATTTTTACTTGTGATAGACCAATGTGGGTTGAGGCACCTGTTTGATCAACCAAAACTCAATGCTAGACAAGCTAGGTGGATGTCTCTCCTTAGTGAGTTTGATTTCGCAATCAAACACATCAAAGGAAAGGAAAATAAAGTGGTCGATGCCCTTAGAAAAAGTGTGAAAATGATTCACCTGGAAATGGTGAGAACCTATGAAGTGGATGTCAGGGAAAGAGTCAGGAATGCACAAGAAACAGATGCATTCTTAAAGACCGTGACATCATACCTAAAACAAGAGTCCACAGGGATAAAGTATGAAGGTTATCAAATGTTGGATGAAGGTCTGTCAACTTATAGAAACAGATTGTATATCCCAAGTTTTGATGACTTGAAGAGATTCATAATGGATGAACTGCACAAGAGACCATATATTAATAGGTCACCCAGGATATCATGAAATGATCACGGCCACTAGGAAACAATTCTTTTGTCTTGGATTGAAAAAGGACATAGTTGATTATTTAGCTAAGTGTCTAGAATTCCAGCAAGTTAAGGAAGAACACCAGCATCCAACAAGGTTGTTACAACCTCTACCAATTCTAGAATGGAAATGGGAAACTATATCCTTGGATTTCATCACCGGATTACCAAAATCAGCCAAGCAGAATGATGCCATCATGGTAGTGGTGGAAATATTGAGCAATTTTACTCACTTTGTACCTACCAAATCAACTTGCAAGGCGATAGATATTGCCAACATTTTCATGAAGGAGATATTTAGAATGCATGGCATGCCTAGGGAGATCGTATCTGAAAGAGAGACAAAATTCACTTCAAGCTTTTGGAAATCCTTGATGCCTAGTTTTGAGACTAAATTATTGTTTAGCACAGCCTATCACCCTCAAATTGATGGATAGACAAAAAGAGTAAACCAAATATTAGAAGACATGCTAAGAATTCATGTAATGCATCAGCCTAAGAAGTGGGAAGACTACCTGCCACTTGTAGAATTTGCCTACAACAATGGTTATCGAGAGTCAATGAAGAAGAGCCCTTTCAAATCCCTCTATGGTAGACAGTGCAAGACTCCAGTCAGTTGGAGTAATATAGATGATAGAATTACAATCAGACCCGACATGCTAAAAGAAATGGAACAACAAGTGATTCAGATAAAGAAAAATATGAAAATTTCTCAGGATATACAAAAGAGTTATGCCGATAGAAAGAGAAATCCTAGAGAGTTCAAGACAGGAGACCATTTCTATCTCAGAGTTAGGCCCAGGAAGATTTCCCTGAGAATGGAAGCTTGTGCCAAGATGGAACTTCAGTATTGTAGACCCTTTGAATTCTTATATAGAGTGGGACTTGTAGCCTATAGTCTAGAACTCCCTCCCACAATAAAGGCACATAATGGTTACCATGTTTCATTATTGAAGAAATATGTACATGATTCTAATCATAGAATTGATTGGTTTGTGATCCAAGTGGAGACGGAGGGAGAATTCCTTCCAGAACCTCAATGCATACTAGACAGGAATGAAACCTCACTAAGGAACCAAACCATTGCACAGGTCAACGTGCAGTGGAAATAGTTTGGCCCAGATGAGGCTACGTGAGAAATGGAGAATGCCATGAGACATGCATATCCATTTTTTTTCACTTCTGTATATACAGAGAAAGTTTACATATAGAACATCGTGGATGATGTTCCTTTAAGGGGGATGTAATTGTAACACCTTGTTTCCCCTCGTTTGTAAATATAACTATATTGGACAAGAGACTATGGAAAACCCAGTATGTGTGAATGTTTGATTTGATGGACCTTTGTATAAAAGGGTTAATAAATGTAAATTTTTTTATTTACTAGAAAATTGATAAGTGTTGCATGAATGCTGGAAGGGGGTGTACTAAGAGAGACCAAGAATTCTATGAAACAGATGGTGAAGGGGACGAGGAATGGTTGCATTAACCTCCACCAAATCAGTACCTTATTGGATTTAATTGCTTAGGACTAGAACAATCCTCTGACCCAGAAATGAATTATAGTCAGGATGGTAGGTGGGAAGACCTCCACAAGAGTTAATGAGGGAATATAGCATAGAACCCATCTGTAAGGCCTTCAAACCTGAACATGGACTAGGAATTTGAGCCACACACAATTTTGTTGAGGAAGGAAAGGAAGGAAGGTGTGGTGGGCAGAGGAAGACATTCGAAGAGTGTGGAGATGAGAGGCTAAGATCTCGGGTTCAAGGAAGAACTAAGGAATGAGTGTTCTAGTCACAGTGGAATGGATAGCAGGGTTATGATACAAGATGATAAACGAGGTTGGTCCTCCTTGCTTGGTATTCTGTAAATCATCACCAAGATCCTACGGGAGGAGGTGAGTAACCTTCGTCCCTACTGTCGTTGAGTTGGAAGAAAGGATTTTATCACATAGAATCATGGTCTAGCTCGAGGGTGGCTAGTGGTAAATCCGTTAGGAGTGACTCAACATATGGTTGGGTGGAAATGTGCACCCCTTTCAACAGTCGCTTCACGTTATCTAGTTCTGGTAAGTATTTTCCTACTTTATGTATTGAAATGAAATAATGGATGAATGTATGGGTTTATGTATATATGTGTGTCTATAAATGGTTTCTATGTGGAATGGTTATGATATGTGTATGTATTTATCTCTTTGTAAACTTACACTTCTGATTGATAGTCTGTATGCCCAGCTTATCTCCTAAGGCTTCTTGGGACATAATCTTGTAAGATGACTGAGATAGGAGATATTGTGTTAATATGAACATGTTTGTCCGAATAGGATACCTATTTCAGACTCCTTTTCATGTGATCGGGATTCCAGGGCCAAGTCCTTAACCATTTCATGATAAAGCTCAGGAAGGATAGTGAATTTCAAGCCTTGAAAGGGGATATCTATCTATTTGGAAGATGAGCAAAAGAGATCCATTCGATAGGACCCATATGATCAATACCTAGGAACCTTAGGATAAGCCTAAGGAAGCTAAATCTTCCTGGTTTCAGAGCTCCGGAATTCAGGGACTTTGGAGTATGACCGACCTTACCAGCCTTATATTGGCTAAAGGTAACTAGCAGACTCAATTTCCCATAAGGTTGATCGGCGTTAGGCAGTTCCCCAAGTAGTTAGGTGAACCTATCTTACCAACTAAACCGAGATCCAAAACCCCGAACGTCGAAGTCACAAAGGAATCAGAACCGTAGATTGAGGGATCCTTTGGGTCCTTCCCCCATCGTCGATATACCAAGGATGTGTGGCGCTAGCCCCTTTGGTTTGGATATTGGGCACTTCGAGAGATGAGAGGATTTTTCATCGCAACACTCCTGAACACTGAATCCTATAGGTATCAAGAGTTGTATATCTGTAAACCTACGTGGTTGGATATCAACCGTGAGATCTGAGGAAGTTTATAAGTATGTCAGTCTGGGGTGTTATTGGATAAATCGGTGAATGCGGACATAAAATAATCTCCCTAGATCCACCTGGATTTAGAAAAAAGCAAGACATGACATGACACTTTCCCTATGTTACAATCATTGAATTTACTACCAAAGAAAGAATGGATGGCATACCTTTAGATATCTCTTTCTTATATCTTTGTTGTCCCTGCTTCGCTTTGGTGATCTTGTGAGGTCAAATATGCAATGACACAAACCAACCAAAGTGAAAGAAACAATAGTAGATTCAATGAAAACATAAACATGTGATCAAGAAGTCATGTAATAAAATGCTAATGATTTTATGGGAAAGAAACATGTCACCATATTATATTTAGTAAAAGCAGAAGATACAACCAAACTGCCTTGATGTCGCAAGTTCCCTTTCAATAGTCCTTTGTTCCAACACACACATACACTTGCTCCGAATTTGTATGAATATGGTCCAAAAAATCTTGATGGACAAATGGAGACCTCAAGCATCAGTTGCAACAGGATTCTTCACACAATCTTCAGCCTATTCTTTCAGCAATTCCTTGCTCAATATTGCTTCACCTTTTCAATGAGAAACCTATCATTATATAGGAGAAGGAGAAGTGGTTAAAGAGATGAGGATGATCCCACCAAATCAGAGAAGCCATTAGGATCACAATCATAGGAATGTCACCTCACATTCTAGAAGATCCTCCTTCTAGAAACTTCGTGAACTTATTCCTTTCTGTAGCTTTCAAACGTCGTCGCACCCTTCCTATATAGCAGCCTGCGGAAACCCCGTGAGCTAGGTATAGAGCAGCCTACGGAAATCAATAATTTCCACACTGTGTATTACTCCTAGCCTGTGGAATCCTTCTAAAAACAAGCCTTGTAGAGGAAGAAATTAGTTATTTTTCTCATGCAAAAGATCCTTTTGAGATCCTGAACACATGGTTGTAGAATCATCATCAGGGTGACCAAAATAATGTGTAACATGGGGTGACGTGGTTTAGTGACGTCACCCAGGGTGACGTGGACCCTAGCTTGACATGCCACATGTCACTTGGATTCATGTGTATCACGTACCCTATAGGCCCATTGGAATGTAACACGTGTCACCCTGACCCCTCCTACGTGTCAATTCTTGATACGTGTTCACCTAGCCAACGTGGTTGGTGAAGTGACTGGGACTCTGGGAGCCCAGGAATTTAGGACTCCAGAGCATATGGGATGTAAGTATGGTAGAGATATTGAACAAACCGAAGGCCAAAGCCACATCGTGAGCTTGCGGGACTTCGAAGTTTTGGAACTCTAGGTGGTCTCGTGCGTAGATAGTAAAGAGGCGTGGAGTGTTGAAATGTGGAATTCCTCCATAGTTGATATAGGATAAAGAGAGTAAGTCCAGTCACAGGTTCGTATGGTGGATGGTATTCCACTGTGGAGGAAGAAACTTGGAAATAGTACGTGTGAGGTGGATCCATGTGGGCACCACGTGGCCCTCGACCAAAAATGCCCAAAGAACTTTGGAGAGATATATCTGTCGATTTTGGGATCGATTTTTTAGCATGGATACCATGGTTGGAAAACTTTGGATGAGCAAGATGTTGTAGAGACCCCGAATGAAGGATTTGATCACTTAAGGAGAAAGAAATTTTGAGGCCCCATCCCTAGGAAAGCCAATCAGGGGTCGGGTGTGTTACATTCTTGGACTTATATATTCGACACCTTCTACATTCAAAGAGTAATTTTTGTTTCTTACATTGAAAGTTGTAATTATTTCTCTTCTTCAAATTTCTTGCTCCATTTTATAGATATCCTTCATTGAAAGTTAAAGATTGCATTGCATTCATATTTTCTTTGAAGTATTATTGGGTTCAAGTGTCACACATCATAGTCAATTTTCACTTTCGCGATCCTTTTTGAGTAAAAAAAAACCATAAAAGGGACAAGCACATAATATAAAATCAACTAGACTTTTTCTTTATTAGAAAACTACTATAAGTCTAAGATTTTAGGGCCTTTTTTGTAGGGTGGAGAGTAAATTCTCCAAGGCCACTTAAACGAAATTGTAGAATACTAGAGACTGTTGAAATCCAAGTAGTAACAACTGAAATTTTTCTAGAGAGCTCCTCTTAACGAGAGTTAAGCACAAGGTCAAGCGAAGTGATGGTTTGAGACTCCCCTCTTCTATTTTTCTAGTGGGACTACATCAAGTTTAGAGATTTGAAGAGTGGTAGGTCCTTGGGGTGACACCACTTCTTATTAGTATTTGGGTTGTGGATTTTTTCCCACCATTCAAAGTTCCATTTTCTTAGTATTGATTGTCGACTGGTTACCCGCTTGACAGTATGTTGTGAAATTAGTAAACATAGTCTCTTTTCCTAGGATTCTACACGGGTGACTACAAGGGGGGTTCCTTCTTCAGAAGGTTCCTTGCGGTACCTGAGTCATATCTCACATCACACTTTCAATACCCCTAGATGGTGGCCTAACAAAGTGAGGGTTACTTGCACCGGGAAGGACTATCATGTGGAGGTCGAGGTAACTGCTTCTCACATCTTCATTGACAACCTCATCTCTCGTCTTCGAAATATCCCTACTTCCTTTGTTTGTTTTCTATTATATTATAGGTACTTTGGTAGTGTGTTGTCTTCGATATAGAAAAACCTAGGTTGATTTTATGTCTATGGAATCAGTTTCTGGAACTCCCAACGAAGGGACCCCTTTTCCCGGGGAACCTTTTATTTTTCCTTCTTTTGGAAACGTTGGTCCTCCTTATATTGCTACATTGAGTCTTCCAAGATTCACTATCAGGTTATCGGTATGGTTGTTTTTCACTCCAGTGATCCTAAATGTTCCTGGTACTTCATATGAAATCCCTCCACCCAAATAAAATCAACCTCATGTTGACCCTTCGCCTTCTTCACCTATCATATCTTCTTCCTCATCCGGTGAAAGATCTAAAGCTAGTAACCATGTGGATAAAAAGAAGAAGAAAATGAATATTAAGAAGAAGAAAAATAAGCAAGGGGCAAAGGTTCCAACCACTGTAGGTCATGTTGGATACAATCAACCAGCTATTGTTAATCATGTTGGGAGTGTTGATGGTATTGACAAGCCTACCAAGACATCTCGCAAGCCCGAATTCCCTTGTAGGATTTCTAATCATGACCACCTTCTTAATTATTTCTATGGTCTTCCAAAGGTATTCGAAGTGTGGTCTATGGGTTCCCAACAAATCGTGTCACCAGTTTCCTCAAGTCATGTTGTTGACAACCCATCAACCAATAATCATAAGGTTGGAAGTAAGAAAGGTAGAGTGAATTTTCTTTGTAGGTTATGTGAAGGAAGTCATCAAACTTAAATTTTCCCTCAAATGGATGAGGCTTCACATTTGTTGGAAGGGATTGTTTTTTCCCAACAAAAACGTCCAACTGGTTATCACAAATTCTCTCCCAACCCACCATTAGTTGATGAATTGGTCAATCTGACTCCATCATCAGTTAATTCAGTTGATCAAGTGATCGATCTAGTTCCATGATCGGTCGATCCGGTCGAACAAGTGATCGATCAGGTTTTGTCATCATTCGATCCCACTCTTTTCCCCTTTGAGAGTGAAGTTCAAGTGGTCAACCCAATTCCATCATCGGTCGTCGATCCCACTCTTTACCCCTTAAAGAGTGAAGTTCAAGTGGTCGACTTGATTCCATCATCAGTCGTTAATCCCACTCTTTACCCTTAGAGAGTGAAGTTAAATTGATCGAATTGATTCCATCATCGGTTGATCCCACTATTCCCCTGAAGAGTGAAGTAGGTACTTCTTAGGTTCTTCTTGTCACTACAAATCACTCCAGACAAGGGGGAATTTCACCCGTTTTCACGAAAAATCCCTCCAAGTACTATGGTCATTTCCTTTTATTAGAATGGAATGACGACACCTCACCTTCCTTCTTACTTTCCTTTCCAAATAATTGCATTAGTTTGTGATATAAATATATGTCACTCTATTATAGATGAAGTCGCTTATGTTATCCTTTTATCCTCAAATGCTTGGAAAGTTGTAGGTTCCCCTCAACTTGTTCTCGGTACTCAGAATCTGTTGGATTTTAACAGAAGTGCCAGTGAACCTTTAGGGATCCTTCCTAGGTTACCTCTCACCTTAGGAGGGAAAACTATCTATACTGACGTGATGATAGTCCAAGGCCCCTTGGATTTTAATTTACTCCTCGAGAGAGACTATGTTTATGCTATAAAAGCTATTGTGTCAACACTTTTTTGAGTGATGTATTTCCCTCATAATGGAAACATTGTGATCATTGACCAACTTTCATTCACTATCCCTCATATGAATGCCAACCATACGAATTCCTTGAACGTTCCTTATATGTAAGCGGTATCCACCCCACCATACGTTAATTATGTGGTGACATGTCCCATGCTTTCAACTGATGATGAGAAGGAGCCTCTCACTATATGCTCTTATCCTTTGGATTTAAATTCGACAATTGACATGGTACCTCCCTCATTAGGGAAATTGGAGTCTATTCTCCCCCCTATTGATCTGAGCGAGTCCCTTACCATGTAGTCATTCCAGAGTGTTGTTCTTCCTTCTGATGAAGACCTCTTGGAAGCCATGGTAGAGAGTTGTGAGCATAGTTTATTTTATGGTTTCAATCTCGTTAAAAAACGAAACCATCCTTGAGAAAAGTTTATTTTTTGGTTTCAAGATCGTTAAAAAATGAAACCATCCCTGAGCAGGTTTTATTTTATGGTTTCAAGCTCGTTAAAAAATGAAACTAGCCACGAGCATAGTTCTCGTTTCTATGTCAAGATCGTTAAAAAATGAGACAAGGGGATACGAGCAAAGTTCATGTTTCTATGTCAAACTCGTTAAAAAAAGAATCATAGGTATGCAAGAATAGTTCCCATTTTTGTGTCAATCTCGTTAAAAAATGAAACAAGTACCCACAAGCATATTGTTTCTCTATTTCAAGCTTGTGTAAAAATAAAACTTACCCCAAGCATAGTTTTTCTCTATTTCAAGCTTGTGTAAAAATGAAACCATTTGTGAGCACAGTTCATTATCTATGTCAAGCTCATTAAAAAATGAAATCAATTCCCTTCTAGTTGAGTCGAGTCTTTTTTCTAGATCTCATAAACGTTAAGTCTCGTCTTTTTCTAGATCTCATAAATGTTGATTCGAGACTTTCACTAGATCTCGTAATTGAACCTGTATTTCATCTGCTTGTGTCAATTGATCCTCTTTCTCCCTCCCTCTCTAGTGAACATTTACCTATTAGTAACTAGGAGTCTATTTGGGTACAAAAATTGAGAAGAGTAGGCAAATGAAATGAAGCTTGGGGGCATGTCTCCATCCTCTGGACATCATGATGGAGTTAAGATGCTAGCTTTTCAAGCTGGGGGTAAAGTACCAACCACCCATGGGTATCACCTAAAACCTTTGTACATTATGTTGCGAAGTACCAAGCACAATTTTTCACTGTTTCAAGCTTGTGTAAAAATGAAACTACCCTGAGCATACTTTTTTTGCTAGTTTCAAGATCGTGAAAAAATGAAATCTACCACAAGCTCGGTCTGTTTTCTTTCTCATGCTCGTAAATACATGAGAATAGGTTTCCAAGCTCAGTATTTTTTCCTTCTCGTGCTCGTGAATACATGAGAATAGGTTACCAAGTATACTTTTATCACCTTTTCGGACTCGTAAAAGCTTTATAAAAAAGGAACTCTTTGGAGTCTCCTTTAAGCTATTTTCAGACTCTCTAAACATGAAAAGATTGTTGAGAGATATTGTCTCCTTTCACTCTCGTTAAATTATTTGAAAGGGCATCTTTCGAGTGGTATTTTATCTTTTTTTTGGCCTCGTAAGACTAATTACGAAAAAGGAATACTCTAGTCAACCTTGGCTAGAAGAGTTCTCCCTTGTATTATTTTACACTTTTTTAGGCTTGGGAGACTAAATTTATGAAAAATTCACCCTTGGAGTATCCTTTAAGATCTTTTCAGACTCTCTAAATATGAAAAGACCACCGATATTTCCTTCTTTGGACTCATAAAATATGCATTGAAGGACCCATCTAGGATCAAACCCTTACTTCTTCAGGTTCATTAAACATGTGAAGAGGAACTTACCGAAGGTGAGTTATATTGATCATTTGTTATCCTCCTCAAGCTCATTAAAAAAAAATAGGTACTCATCTATCTAGATGGGAGAAAAATTTGGGAAGTGGGTCAAGCTTTTGAAACATTACACCTGGGTCAAGTTGTTCTTAGTCACCCTTGAACATGGCACATGTCTGCATTATGCTTACAGTTCGGTAATCCACTTGTCTCTGAGTCATGCAAATTATATGTTTCATCATACTCTTTTGACTCCTTAAAATAGAACCTTTGGTTGTCATCGAATTATGTTTGGATCTATGCCTCGTCGAGTCAATGCTCCCAAGTCAATTATCGTGTCGCATAATGTTTAAGTGAAGTCTCATCTTCGATCAACCTCTATAGTATTATCCATTTTCATACCCGTGTTAGTCTATCCATATTTTCTCTATCATCTCAAATCACTATCCTAATCCATTTTTTTTTTTTATGGTGGGGAATACATCATGGACCTCCTTCGATGAGTCTGTTCCTGTCGACCTCAACACATTATCTAGGAGTCAGACTTAGAAACCAATTAGTGCCTTGGAGCCTACATGACTCAATGGAAAGTTTCCTCACTTTAGACATTGGGTTTACATCATTGGAGCCTGATCAGAAGATTTTTTCGAATGTTCAAATTCATCTCATTGAGTCACATTCATTGAGTCATACTAGGGTACCTTGGGAGTCATTAACATCACTAGTGATTTCCCTCACACTTTTTAATGGTATACATTAATGACCGGTAATGAAGTGGTTTCTACCATGTTTGACATCATCATGTGTATTCACATGGTCAAAATTATACTAGTTCGAGATCGGGATGAAGACCCTGGGAACTCTATTATGTGCCTAACCCAGGTTTCGATGGAGAATAATATTATTGATGTACAATGCCACATAAATCCACTTTGTATTGGTCTGTGGCTATGTTTTTGTCATATAGTAGATCCATTTTGTAATTTTTTGTGGATACGACCTGATTCAGTCATGGAGGTATGGATCCAAATTATATCTTTGGTGGCCATATCCTTAGTCAATACTTTCATGGATCTGCAGTGTATTGGTCGGTGGCCATGCTTTGAGTCAGTTTACTCTAAGCATAGGTATGTCTGCCTCGGCGATGATACATATATATTGATATTGTTTGATGTTTGTTTGCATCTTCCACTAGGATCTCCTACTCTAGTCCTGTTACAAGGAAAATATCTATGGAAAGGGGTAAAACACAACAGATGGAATGACACCTAGAAATCAACTATAAACTAAAGTATGGTAGATAAATAGAAATGCTAACAAGAGAAGGATAAAATCCTACCTCATCCAGACATCTGAATAATAACATGGCTAAGTTCACGACCGAACACTTGAAGCCTGCAACTTGTCCTCAACAATAAATATATACAAGCATATATAAATTATATAGAATGTTATCATATAAACTAGAATAATCCATTATCATGTATAACAAATATTCCCATGGAAAGTAATACAAATATTTGCGACATATAATTGTATGAGAAAATAGTATTTATATTAATGTAATCAGCATAAGTACATAAATGACAAAATTCTGTAACGACACATATCAAAACATAAAAAACAAGTCCCTCTAGCTAGGCCTTCACCACCTCAATCCTCCATAAAGGAAAGCTCATAGGTGGTAGGATTAATTGTGTTTATCCTTCTCAAGATAGGAAGAGCTTGGGGGGTGAACACAAGAATTTCATACTTCCAAGGAAAAACGAATGCATACCCAATATGAAGTGAAATTTCTCTAGAGTTTCTTTGCTCTCAATGATGTGTATCTTCAAGGCTTGTATATGGCTTATTTATAGCCTCCAAATGGTATTAAAGGGTCGATTCAGAGTGTTTCTAGTATATGGAAGGTCAAAGATCACGGATCTCATTACATGGCATGGAAACCTGACATATTTTTTATTTTTATGCACAAAACCCGATGTAAGCGGGTTGTAATGGAGAAACCTGCATATACGCGAGATATCTAACTGTAGCTTGCGTATGTGTGAAAAACTTTGAATTTTTTACTCTAGAATGAATCGAAAAAGGGGAACTTGAGTTTGCATAGGGAAATGAAAGGCCATCAAAGCAAGATGCATGGAGTGTGGAAAAAATTTCTATAAAAAAATGCCCCCTAATGTGTGAGGTCAGAGGATAAATTGCTATGACCAAAATACATTATAATTCCCAGAAGTGGAGCAATGAGGACCCAGCTCAAAAAACTAGTTACTCATGATAATATTACAATTCATATTGACTCTATACACATGGCTTCCAATCTGTATTACACTACAGATCCATGTGGATATATAACAAATAGTTTTTCATGGCCATGAATAGGAAATACAAAGTAGGCATATGAAATAGGTTGTCATAGTCACGAACAAGAAACAATGGAGTCTAGTATCAAAATAAATTGAATATATTTGTATACAATGGAGTACAATCTTATCTTCCATGATTACTGAAGTCATATAGGTACTGGTCCAATGAAATACGGAAACAGATATGTGATCCTTCTACTGTGAACTAGAGGTCTTCTACATTATTCGTCGAAGGTGGAGTCTACATCATGTGGATAAAGGAATTGAAGTAGAATACAATGAGACTTTGTTTGATTATTGGTCAATGAGGTATACCATTAACAAACACGAGACAACCCACTGATAATGAAAGTAGGTGTCAAGGCATTGAGTACATTCAACAAGTGTTAATAAGGGTGTTTAGGTCGAACACTTGAAGAATCCATCTATCAGGAGACATTGGTGTATTCCCAAATGTCAATGGTGGAAGAAAATACCACTAATGACTTCAAGCCTCTAGGCACTCATATAACTCTAGATCTTGATTCCAAAATAGATGAGATAAAGTCGATGGAAGGAGACCCGTTGAAATGAGAGAATTAAGGCATATCTCATCATCCAAAACAAGGTACAAAGAAATAGTTTGATGATTAGAAATAGATCGAACGAATAGGATATTCACTAACCAATGACCATGTGCATCTCTCGCATGCACCTGATGTAAGTAGTATGTGAAATATAMCCTCTAAATAGCAGCCCATAATGAACAATTCCAACAAAGGCAAGGAAMCCACTCATGGGGTCTAATGGAATCCAAGGCACTTCATGAATCCCAATGCGTGAATAGATTTATATCCATCAAACACAAGGGGAAAACCCAGTCAACGAACAATGGAGAGATGACATCTATTGGGTTCAAGGTCACCTACCAATGATGAAAGTAGTCCCAGGGTGCAAGGTAGGACAACAACTTCATGCAATTTTGAGGTTCACTTGTAAGGGGATGTATGACATGAAAATTCAAGAGTGTTTAGGAATGGCTGACATAGGATTAGACTCCCTTTGAACAACATCATGAGACAGATGAATAACTTAGGAAGCATATACTTAACACTGATCATTGAAACAAAATTGTGACGCAGGAGGCATCAACAAACTCTCCATAGGGACTGGAAGAATTAACATTCAGAGGAGTAAACTCTAAGTAACGTTTTCATCTTCCTAAGTCCATGTTAAACCCAAACCTTGGATGAAATGGACTCAAGAATTTTTCCTCTATTCAAAGGCGACACGACTACCGCCGGTAGGAAATAATATTATTTTCCCTCCCATCTTATTTTGTTTTTTCATAGCAACATAAATGTTATGATACAATGGAGGAAATGAGTGTCTCGAGTAAGAAATTGTTTCCAAGCAGTGGAACATACCTATGCTCAATGTAGGGAAACACATGCGGGACGTGGACACTGGGGGGGACGTTTTCTCTACAGGTAAAGGCTTGTCAAGTTGCTGAGAATATATAGAAGAAATTGCTTGGATAATGCTGAGAATTGCTGGGGGAAAAGGATTATAAAAAGAAAGAGGGTGTCATAATTAGGCTCAACAAGGAAAGAAGGATAATGGGATGCAATTACAACTTAACTTAAAAGTGTCATTTTTTGTAGATTTAGTCCCCTAGGTCCAAAAAAGTATAAAATAATACCCAAGAGAACTCTTCTAGCCAATGGTGACCAGAGTATTCATTTTCCGTAAGTATTATATTTTTTCTGGAAAAGGGGTAAACTTATACCAAAATAGACGTCCTTTCAAATCCATTTAACGAGTGTGAAAGAGACAACTTCACTCGACAATCTTTTCATTTTTTTAGGAGTCTGAAAAGAGATTAACCAAGACTCATCAGGAGCTCCATAAGTAATGGAAAAAATGATATTTGATTAATATTAATGAGGTTCAAATGAAACATCATATCGGTATTATAAGGAACTCCCATACCTGTGGAGTAACTTATGCATGGGCACCAAATAACAAAAGTGTTCTAACTAGGGTACCCATGTTTGGTAAGTCTCTACCATTTAATAAAAACACTTCTAGTAATAACAAGAAGGTTTTGTGTCTCTAGAAATGGGTTCTTACCTAGGGCATATGAATCATGGTCATAAGATTATGCAAAAGTGCATAGTGAGGTGAAAACCTACCCTATATGCCAGTAATGGTAAATATATGTCGGAGGAACAAACAAGCTAAAGAATGTTGGAAATCCACAAAACCCTAGACAAAACCACTTCAAACCAGATCTTAAACTGCTCAATTAATTCATATGGTTTCAAAAATATGAAATATAGGGTTAAAAACTATATAAAGTGGATGAAAAGTTTCTAGAAATAGTAAAAAACAAGAAATTTACCATATCATTTGAGTTTTTCACCCACATAGTGCTTTTTAGGCCATTTTACCCATGATATTCCATCAACGATTTAAGGAGCTACGATATATGGAATTGGAAACTATCTGGACCAAGTAAGTGCCCATCCTATCCTCTTCCATTTCAATGCTTTATTTTTAATATTTAGTGGTCATTTTTTTAGAATTAGAGGGCGTAATTTGAAAACTAGGGTGTATGTGGGATGTAGTTCATCGAGTCACATACATGACCTCATGTACGCAGGAAAGGAAAATCATTCTCGCATATATGAATCCCTATACATGACTATAATAAGGGTATCCTGCGTACCCCAGTGGAGTCACCAATTCTGTTACAAGGAAAATATTTATGGAAAGGGGTGAACCACAATAGATAGAACGACACCCATAAATCAACTCTAAACTCAAGTATGCTAGATAAATAGAAATTATAACAAGAGAAGGATAAAATCCTACCTTGTCCGACCATCTGAAGAATACCATGGTTGAGCTCACGACCGAAAACTTGATGCCTGCAACTTGTCCTCAACAATTAATATATACAAGCATATATAAATTATGTAGAATGTTAGCATATAAAATAGCATAATGCATTAACATTTATAAAAAAATATGCCCATGGAAAGTAATACAAATATTTGCAACATATAATTGGACAAGAAAAGAGTATTTCTATTAATTTAATCAGCAGAAGTACATAGGTGAAAAACTTCTACAACGACACATATCGAAACCAAGAAACCAAGTCCCTCTAGTTGGTCCTTCACCACCTCAATCCTCCACAAATGCAAGCTCAAAAGTAGTATGATTAATTGATTTTCTCCTTCTCAAGATAGGAAGAGATTGGGGGATGAACACAAGAAGTTCAGACTTTCAAAAACAAAGGGATGCAAACCCAATATGAAGTGAAATTTCTCCAGAGTGGTTTTTCTCTCAATGATGTGTATCTTCAAGGATTGTATAGGGCTCAATTTATAGCCTCCAAATGGAATTGAAGGGTCGATTCGGAGCGTTTCCAGTATATGGAAGGTCAAGGATCATGGATCTTGTGACATGGCATGAAAACCTGACATATTTTTATTTTTTGAGCACAAAACCCGATGTACACGGGTTGTAATGGAGAAACATGTGTATACATGAGTTTTCTAATTATGGCCCGCGTATATGTGCAATTTTTTTAATTTTTTACTCTCGAATGAACAAAAAAAGGGGCACTTGATTCTGCAGAGGGAAATGGAAGGCCATCAAATAAAGATGCATGGAGTGTGGAAACAATTGCTATAACAAGTCCCTTGATGCACATATTTTGTAAATTGTTCCGGCCATCAATTTCTCTTATGACCTCACACTTTAGGGGGCATCTATTACACATTGAATTCCCACACTACTAAGTGTGGATTTTTCACACTTTAGTGAGGGAGTGTTTGTAATAATATATAAACAAGTTGGAGGAGAAATTTATCATATGAAGGTCAAAATACTATGTGCACATGTATTATTCATTATTATTGAAAAAAGGAAATTAATTTAGTGTGAGAATCCACCTCACAATTAGTTTCCTAATCTCAAGGAGAATTTGAGAGTCTCATGGATGGTTGAGATATTTTCTCAAACCAAAATCCTAATTTTATGGACCTTGAGAGATATTTCCTCCTTAAAATCCTTAAGAGATATTTTCTCCCTAAAATCCTTGAGAGATATTTTCTCCCTAAAACATTTGGTGATCCCAATTTAGTGTATCTAGTGAGTGATCTTCTCCATGGTGGTTAAGCCTCCAAATCCTATATAATGAGGGAATTCCAAGGTGGGAGTGAGGGGAAGGAATCCATTTGAAGCATAATCATTTTGATCTCAAGGCATTCATGAAAGGGATGGATAGGAGAAGCGTGGAGGAATATCTACATCACATCATGGGTGTAATCCTTTCTTGTTTCTCTTAATAATAATATCTTGGTATATTTCCATAATTCTGTCTCTTTTAAGTTTAAATTTTAATATCATGCTTGTTTCATATAGTTATATTTTCTTTTATCTAACCTTGTGAAAGTAGTAGAAGAGGAATATCCTTTTGTTTAATTGCAGGGAGATCGTGATCGAGCTAGGATTGTATCCAATACTGGAGCAATAAGGAGCAGCAAGGACAACCTCTGAAAAAGGTGCACTCTCTTTTCCTTTCTATATTCTTGTTTTCATGTGTGAATAGACATGAGGAAGGGATATTAGTTTACACTTGCTCCATTTTGTCTTAGCTGAAGAAAACCCAACTAAGGGGAGCTTAACCTGTCTGCAGGTTAAGATTTCGCACAACAATAGGGAATGATACTCTCATTCCATTTAATAAATAGATTCATAATTGTGATTGAATTGTTAAATGTAGACAATCTTGAAATCCCTTGTTAGTTTTTGTAAGTATTATAATAAAAGTATATTGTACATCATATACTAACAATCTGTTGGGATGAATGCAATATGGGAGTATTGGCATGGATGATTTTAAGTATGGAAATTTATTTTAAAATGTAGAAGCCTTGACGAATATTACTAATCCTTCATATGCCAACTATAAATATTTGGAGATTTTTTGTAAAAATATTCAAATTTCTAAGGATTTTATATAGTTTTTATAAAATTTTGGCAATTTTTAAGGTAAGATAATTTTATCCTATAGAATTTGGGCGAATCATTTTTAAAATAGCGAATCATTTTTTGGGAAAAACCATGGAAAATTAGCCCATGAGCGAAATTTAGCCCCTAAAATCATCCCATTGTATTGCAGGACAAGTAGTCTCAAGTATGGCACTGTTGAAGGCCATAAGAAAGAACTAATGCATTTTCTTACAACAACTAAGAAAATTATGAGACAAAGTCTCATACTTGGGAATATTTTGAATTTCCTTATATAAACAATTTGAATTTCTAAATGTGATTGTTATGATATTGTTTCATGATGATTCTATGCATGTGATACAGATGAGAAAAGGGATATTAAAGTTGGAATGCTTGGAAATAAAGTCTATTGTTGGGATATACAACTGTAACTAGGTTGTGTGGCTAGTCTACGTGGCTAGGGATGTGACACTATAGTATCAAAGTTTGGATCTTTGAGTATGATCGTAATGGGTTTCAATTGTAAGTAAATTAATGGTTTCGTTACAAAATGAGAGTTATATTTATGAACACATTGTGTTAGTAGCATATGAATAGAATAATTATTAATCATATGATGTCAGATAATATTAAAGATGTCTGTTGGTAACAAGCATTACATTGTAAGTATCAATTTTAAATATAGGTATGAGACCTATCCATATGATTGAGTAAATTACCTAGATGTAAGAGGTATATGTTCAAGGAATTCAAGAACACAGTTGTTATAGAATATAGAGTTTTGTGTGACAGTACCCAGGTGGGGTGCTGGACGATACGTTACATTCTAGAATAAGAGCTATTCCTTGATTTTTTTCGGAAAGGAGATTACATTATATTTTGACTCAAAGGAATTTAAAGGAAATTTGAAAATCCAGTTGCGATAGAAGATGGGATTTTGTGTGTATGGCTTCTAGCTTCGAGGATGGGAAGGTTACTATCCATGATTCTTCAAAATGTATCTTTGTTTTTCTTTTTCCTTGTTGTGGTATGTACTATTTTGTTCTTTTTTTTGTAATTTGTGTCTCCATCAAGGATGCAACTACTTGTTGGAATATTGAGATGGGGAGGGGTTAATCAGTATGATCACTTTATATGACTTTTAACAACAATATATTCTTTCCACTTTATCAACAATGTTCAACAATTTATCATCAATGTATCATCTATGATTGCATTCAATATATATATATATATATATATATATATATAAATAATCATGTATAATCATAAGCATCATCACATCAAGAATACATTACACCAATATTTACAAAGAGGCAAATGGGAGAAAACCAGGAATGATTTCTTATATATATATATATATATATAATTCATTCATAGGAAGCACCAACTTTATTCTCTAAATTGCAATAGAAGGATGCTACAACTATTTAAAGGCTCACCAACTTCCCAATTCTCTAGCTGCAACTAGAAGGATGCTACAACCCCCTATTTAAAGGCTCCAACCTGAAGGAATCTACAACTCCCTAAATTCTCTAGCTCCAACCAAAAGGAGGATACAACCCCCTGGGTTCTCTGGATCCAACTAGAAGGTGTCTACAACCACCTAGTTCTCGGGCTCCAACCTGATTCTTTGGCTGCAACCGGAAGGAGGATACAACCCCTTTTCATTTCCTCGTCCTGTCACCCTAGAATATAAGTGTAGACCATCTGTCACTACCACTATCACTTTCATTACCATTTTCATTGTCATTGCCACTATCACTGTCATTTTCACATCAACCATCATCACAACAACCTGTAACCTGTCAACCTGTCACTGTATCCAACTTTTCCAACTTGTCACTGTCACCGATACTCAACCATATCCTCTCACATGGATCATATGCCAAGGACACATATCAACTAGATTTCCAACATCGCCAACACATGCCTCTACCAAGCATATACCAATATCACCAACATACCATCACAGGGTATGTGTCTCACCCATGTACCAAATAATTTACCAAAACATTAGCCTATACCATACCAAGCATCAACTTTGTACCACAATCTGTATCACAACAAGTGCATCAACCATGCACCAACACCTGTACCATACCAAGAATCACTTGTGTACCACAACCTGTATCACAACAAGTGCAACAACCATGCACCAACACCTTTACCAAACTGTGCATCAACCATGCACCTAAACCTGTACCAAACCATGCATCAACCATGTACATGCACATCAATACCATACCATCTACTAACCATGCACATCAATCATTTACATCAACACCTATACCATGTACCATGAAATGTATCTCAACTATATATCATATCATGCCATGCACCGTGTACCATAATAAATGTTAAACAAGTATACCAATGGTGTACCTCAACCAAGTACTATCACTCACAATCATTCCATGTACCAATGTATCCAAGATATGTACCAGCAATGTATCTCAACAATTAGACTTCAATCAACATGCATCATACATCCAATGATTTGCCTCAATTCATATACAAAGGCCCTCAACCACATGCCTCAATCATGCTCCTCAACATCACCAAGATACAAACTCATAACACAATATACCAAGCCTCAAATATGCACCATAACATGTAACTAAACCCGAAACCAAACCAGCTAGTAATGCCTCTAATCAATGTACCATCACATTACCAAGATGAACCAAATCACATTCTCTTATCACCATGCATGTGCCATAACATATATTATCATAACCACACATGTACCATAACACCAAAATCATAATCCTTAACCATTACCTTTCGTCCTGTAGATGACCTGTTACTTTGTAATCTGACTTGTAGCTTCTTCCACAGTCAATCAACAACCTGGTACTAACATTTTCCCAAATATGTAAGTGCCTCGCCATAAAAACACTATATGACCCATAAGGATTCCTTGCTTGTTAGGTATAGGACAACCTGTGAGGATCTCAGTAATTAGGGTTTTTCAAAAACCCTTTCCTTCTGCAGCTCTGAAACGTTTTCACTTCTCTCGCACCTTCCTTGTTGCCTCATACTTTCCGTCACATTCACTAAGATACCAAGATATACATACCATAACAAAATCACTAGACCATAACAATTCACTAGAAATATATTCAATATAAGTGTGTGTGTGTGCACAAATGAGAGACTCCTTGAGTGTTATTTATACTTTTGATAGGTAACCTCTTTCCTTAATCTTAGGGCTCCTTGAATTTCTTGTTACAACCACTTTTCCCTTTTACTCATTGACTTATAGCCAACTAGGGATTCTTGCCTATTCTTTGGGGCTTCCATCTTCACAAGGTTATATCTCCCTAACCGTGAGGAATCACATGGAATTTTGCATATCACCAGAAACAACATGACATGTACTATCCATCCATGATAGTATTACCTGAAATTTTATTGGCTTTCATGTCATTATTCCTCAATCAAATTTGGGTCCCATAACCACACCTACAAGGATACATGTAGACTACATCAAATGTACCCAACTAACTCATCATCAATCACGATCATACAAATCATAACCAATTTTCCAATGATCTCATCCATATCTTTGGGGCTTCTGGACTTCCCCAAGGGTTGACATCAATCCCTAACAGTTGAAATCAATATCCAAGATCACGCTCCAATGATTGACATCAATGACAACCAATTGTCCAAACCAATTGTCCAACACTGCTCTGATGCCATCTTATCTATAATAGAAGCGTCTATATCCCACTCGCTTCACCAACACATATTCTATACAAAATTTGATTTTTGAACTCTATCTCATCTCTATCTTTGTTGAGAAAGGTCTTCACACAGTATAGCATGTACCATTGGTCCATTGGTACTTATTTTCCATTGGTGCTTCCTCTTGAATTTCACTAACATATACAAAAATAATTAAAATTTTGATTTATTCAATCACTTTTCATATTCAGTTGACCATGTTGTCAAATGATTTCATTATGATGATATAGCTTCTACTGATGGTTTGTCTTTCCCTGTTTTGTTGTTCCTTTCACTGCTTGTCTTTATGTGACCAAATGATTCCAACTAATTCCACTAATTCCAATTGTAAATGTGCTACTATGCATATGACCCATGTTTCCAGTACCTACTAAGAATATCATGAATCCATCTATGTCCACATGTCACAAACTATCCATAACTCTACTACTCAATTGTCCACAATGTTGACCCATGTGTCACTATACCATTATGAATACTTATCTTGAATATACAACAATTGATAATTACATGTTATTTTTTATAATACTGAATCAAATATGTCCACTAATATGATCTATCTTCTCATCAAAATATGCATGTCTGGAACAACCTGTACTGAAGATATCCCTGTGCAATACAATCATAAAATTTTATCTGTGTAACTTCCAGTTGGCACCTATGTGGAAATACTACTTCTCAACCGATCAAATTTTTATTATGTACTTATGTTATCTAACTAATTTGAATCTGTCTCTACAACCACTGCTTGAAGGATGGTTCTTTGATCTATCTATGTTACTGCATGGACTCCCCTTATTCATCATACATATTTACTGGGAGTCTCCAAGCTGGGTGGCTCAGAAAAATACCCACTCTGATGCGGAGTAATATTCATCTTCGTATGTAGACTCATCATCTCTCTGAACTCCGACTTCTTCCTTTTTGCCTTTGGATTGATATTACACTACAATTTTTTAAATTACAATCTATTGAACCTATTCTTTATTCACCTGTTCTTATTTTCCTTTTTGTACTACTACAAATCCTACAATCTCTGGGACCTGGCCTTTATTCACCTATTCTTCTTGTTTTCTTTTCCATACTTTCTTATATCTGATATCAATGTTCTCTTTCATATAAGTACTCACCATGCCTCTACAATCATGAGCTATGTGTCCATAGTTGTGGAACTTGCAACATTTAATGTCATGTGGGGCCACATAAGGTTTTCTTGCTTGAACACTTCTTCCATAAGCCCTGCAATCTACAACCTTATGTCCAAAGTTAGTACAATAAAAAAAATGATCATAAAATAAATTTACATACCTAAGAGTGAATGATCTTCTTTGTGGTGTAGTCCTTCTAAATTCCTTCCCTAGCTAATCATGATCATGATTGAGTTTTTCGTTGTGGTTTAAATGTGGAGGATCTTCCTCTGTAGTCTTATTCTTGAGTCTTTTGCACTTATAGAATTTTCTTCTTCAAGTGCTTGCATTCTTCCTTCTTCATCATACTTTTAATGACTTTTGTATAAGTATTTGGCTTCTCTTCATTCTTCCTTTCTAGAAACCTGGAGAGATTCTCTTCAACTGACGATGTGGATGTTTATTTCTCTTCAACATTTTTGTTGAGCTTGAAGAATTTTACTCTTAACATGACAAATTCTTCTTCAATATTATCCACCTCTTCTTCTTTCTTCATCATCTAGTTCCTCATGACTTATTCTATTATCTTTTCTTCTTCAAGTTGGATCTTCAATGTGATTATTTCATCTTCAAGTTTTCTTTCTTGTTGACTGAAATTTTCTTCAAGATGATTTAAATCCTTAGTTCTTTCCTTGAGGTGATCGGTCAATATGTTATCTCTCGTTTCTTCTTCTTCCTTATGTTTTGTTATTTTGGCTTCCAAATATTGCTTCTGATCCTTAAGAGTTTATTTATTCCTTATGGATTCTTCTAGCTGACCTTTTAGCATCATGACCGTCTTCTCGACTTCTTTGGTGTTGTAGTTTTGTGATTCTTCCATATTCTTTAGTTTTTCCTAGAGTGACTTGTTTTCTTTTCTTTCATTCCTCATATATTCAATTGCATTGATTGATTGTTCTTTTCAATCAACCTCCGCCTCTTTGTACTCTTCCTCTTTTTAATTTGTCTGACATGATGAGCATCTTTATTCTTGTTTTGAACTTGTATCTTCTTTAGCAATATCTGACTCTGTGATGGGAGAATAATATCTATTATGTATCTTATCCCAAATTTCTTTAGTTGATGAACTTTTTCCCACTTTGTCCTTTACTAAATCAGACAATCCTTCCATGATGAAATCCATTTATATTTTTTTGTTCTTCTTCAATTCCTTCTTTGGCTGTAGTATTTGGTTTCTTTGAACCATTATAACATGTAACAACTGAATACCAAATATCATATACATGTGCCTACAAAAAAAAATTCATTCTTCTGCTCCACATATCATACACTAGACCACTTTGACCATCAAACATTAGTACTCCATTTTCATTGTATTCCATGAACTCCTTTATGATCTCCTTGTAGTGTTTAAATTGCATCCTTGAAGGAACCTTCTTTTATACCAATTGTTGGAATACTGAAACGGGGGGTGAATCAGTATGAGCACTTTATACCACTTTTAACCACAATATATAGTCTTTCACTTTAACAACAATGTTCAACATTTTATCATCAATGTATCATCTATGATTTCATTCAATATATATATCATAACCATGTAATAATAAACATGATCACATCAAGAACACAGTACACCAATATTTACGTGGAAACCCAAATGAGAGAAAACCACAAAATGATTTCTTATATATATCAAGAATTCATTCATAGGAAGCACCAACTTCCCAATTATCTAGATGCAACTGAAAGGAGGCTACAACCCCCTATTTACAGGATCCAACCTAAAGGAAGCTAAAACTCCCTAAATTCTATGGCTCCATCTAGACAGAGGCTACAACCCCTTGGGTTCTTTAGCTCCAACCAGAAGGTGGCTACAATCACCTAGTTCTCAGGATCTAACCTGAAGGAATCTCCAACTCCCTAATTATTCATCTCCAACAGAAAGGAGGCTACAACCTTGTTTCCTTTCCCCGTCCCGCCACCCTGAAATATAAGTCTAGACCAAAAATCACTACCACAACCACTGCCACAGTCACTGCCACTGTCATTGTCATTGTCATTGTCACTGTCACAACAACCTATAACCTGTCAATTTATCACTGTATCCAACTTGTCACTATCAACATGTCCAACTTGTCACTGTCATCGATACTCAACTAGATCCTCTCACATGGGTCATATACCAAGGACATCTCTAAAATAGATGTCCAACATCACCAACACATGCCTCTACCAAGCATGTACCAATATCACCAACATACCATCACAGAATATGTGTCTCAACCATGTACCGAAGCATGTACCAAAACATCAACATGTAGCATACAAAGAATCAACCATGTATCACAACAAGTGCATCAACCATGCACCTCAACCTGTACCAAATTTTTCATCAACCATGCACCTCAACCTATACCAAACTTTGAATAAACCATGCACCTCAACCTGTACCAAACTGTTCATCAACAATGCACCTCAACATGTACCAAACTGTGCATCAACCATTTACATGCACATCAACACCATACCATGTGCCAACCATGCACATCAATCATGTACATCAACACCTATACCATGTACCATGAAATGTATCTCAACTATATATAATATCATTCCATACACCATGTACCATAAGATATACTAAACAAGTATACCAATGGTGTACCTCAACCATGTACTATCATTCACAATCATGCCATGTACCAATGTATCCAAGATATGTACCATCAATGTATCTCAACAAGTAGACCTCAATCAACATGTATCATACATGAAATGATGTGCCTCAATTCATATACCAAGGCCCTCAACCACATTCCTCAATCATTCTCCTCAACATCACCAAGATACAACCTCATAACACAATATATCAAGCCTCAAATATGCACCATAACATGTAACTAAACCAGAAACCAAACCAGCCAGTAATGCCTCTAATAAATGTACCATCACATTACCAAGATGCACCAAATCACATGCTATCATCACCATGCATGTTCCATACCATATACTATCATCACCATGCATGTACCATAACACTAAAACCATAAGACTTAACCCTTACCTCTGGTCCTGTAGCTGACATGTTACTCTGTAATCTGACCTATAGCTTCTTCCACAGTCAATCAACAATCTGGTACTAAAATTTTCCCAAAAATGCAAGTGCCTTGCTAGATAAACACTAGATGACCCACAAGGATGCCTCGCTTGTTAGGTATAGGAAAACCCACGAGAATCTCAGTAATTAGTGTTTTTCAAAAACCCTTTCCTTCTACAGCTCTGAAAATTTCACACTTCTCATGTACCTTCTTCATTG
This sequence comes from Picea sitchensis, assembly GCA_010110895.2. Taxonomy (NCBI): domain Eukaryota; kingdom Viridiplantae; phylum Streptophyta; class Pinopsida; order Pinales; family Pinaceae; genus Picea; species Picea sitchensis. Next base: position 265,685 of record SNQJ01S0004809.1, read on the forward strand.
CCTCGGACTTACCGTCGCATTCACCAAGATACCAAAATAGACCATAACAAAATCACTATACCATAAAAAATCACTAGAAATATATTCAATGTAAGTGTGTGTGTGTGTACAAATGAGACTCCTTGAGGGTTATTTATAGTTTTTCTAGGTAACCTCTTTCCTTAATCTTAAGGCTCCTTGAATTGCTTGTTACAACCACTTTTCCCTTTTACTCATTGACTTGTAACCAACTAGGGATTCTTTCCCATTATTTGGGGCTTCCATCTTCACAATGCCATATCTCCCTAACCGTGAGGAACCACATGGTGTTCCGTATATCACTAAAAATGACACGACGTGTATTATTCATCCATGATAGTATTATCTGCAATTTCACTTTTCTTCATTTCTTTATTCCTCAATCAACTTTGGGTCCCATAACGACACCTTTGGGGCTACATGTAGACTACATCAAATGTACCCAACTAACTCATCATCAATCGTGATCATACAAATGATAACCAATTGTCCAATGATATCATCCACATCTCTAGGGATTATGGACTTCTCCAAGGGTTGACATCAATCTCCAAGAACACTCTGCAATGGTTGACATCAATGAAAACCAACTATCCAAACTAATTTTTGAACACTTCTCTGATGCCATTTTATCTGTAATCGAAGGGCCTACATTCCACTCGCTTCACCAACACGGATTCTATACAGAATTTGATTTCTGAACTCTATCTCATATCTACCTTTGTTGAGAAATTTCTTCAGACAATGTAGCATGTACACATCAATTAGATAGAAATGGGAGATTGACAAGTAAAATATATTCCATGAAACCATTCAGCAACTCAATACATAGTTTTTCCATATGGAATTGGTCTTGTCCCAATGTATCTTAAGGAATGAAGACTTCCCTCGCCATAATGACCTCACTTCTTCTCCATGAAATAAATCACATTATTTTGTGGTAGTGCTACCTCAATATTCCATGCTATGAGAGCGAAATTAGTAATGAGTAGGATAGAAAATGATAGAAGGTGCATCATGAGAAAGAAAAAAAATGCACCATTTTATTTAGGAATTTAATCAAAATACTTCGATTAGGGTTGGTCCTATGAACGTAAATTGTGTGTCCAAAAATTTTAATGCAACCAGGCATTCATTGACATGGAAGCTCACTTTGTTTGTTTTCATTTAACGCAACACATTCCTTGAAATGTGTGCTCGACCAACATGTGCACTCCTAGAGGAGAACTATATCAATGGGTGATAAATATTAATGTTTTTAAATCAAAGGCATCATTGGCTATTTAAGATATACATATCCTTGACCATGGACCACCCCTCTGATTCCCTGACAAGAAGAATTATTACATGGCTAGCATAGGGTTCAACATCCAAAAAAATTATGGGATGTGTGGACAATAGAATATGCACTAGTGCTCAAGGTGCCATGTTTGCACCATGAGTGAATGAAAAAATAAGAGTGGAGATTATACCTTACCCAAGGTGGAAAATCATGGGCATCTAGGATTAATTATTAAGGTGGATTAGGGTTAGGTCTTAACATGTCAAATGAAAAATGAAATGTATCATGGTTTCTCCACAAGATAGGGTGATTCACTACCCTTAGACAATGAATATTTGACATGTGGGATCTCTGCTCTAGCTATATCTCACACTCATATGTTTATACAAAAATATGAACCTTCGTGGGATCTCTCCGGGATAGGGTTCACGCTCAGATCATGTGCAACAAAGAAGAAGTGCATGGAGGATCATTTATGCTAGGGCTTGAGTATAGATATATTTTAGAATAAAGAAAATATTGGATAGTGTTCCCATCTTCTAATGGGAGGTTTCATGTAGTGTAGACAAAAAATACATAAGGGATGGTGCACCCAGTTAGTGGAGTGAAGTCATGTTCTATTTAAAAAATGGAATTGATTCATGGTAGAAAGTAAATGATACATGGGAAGGACATATTCATGAGATATGCCCCCAACAACAATTTAAATGACCATTAATATAGAGATGCCCCCAAAAAATAGGTGAATTGTGTGTGGGCACCTTATTTCATCATCCAAAAAATAAGAATACACCCCAGATAGAGACAGAGAGACTCCCAGGAGAGATAAATATGTTTGATCAATTTCTCCAAAAGATCTAAAAATATGATTGTGGATCTTTCCTTTCCTAGTGCATTAAATGATGGATATTAGCTAACAGTTGCAATGGGTAAGCACCATTTAAACAAGAATCTTTCTAAAAAAAAAACTCACACAATAAATTAGAAAAATATGTAGCAAATAAATTTTCCTCCAGTCAAAATAGATGAAAATAAGCCATTATATTTAACCAACAAACTTTAATTAACTACCATGATGAATTTAAAATACATGAAGGCATCATTTTTTCCCTAGAACCCAAATGGGAAAACCAATCGAATGGTGCTCAATATTCTTGTTTATGCAAGTTCGCAAGTTTTTACAATACTCTCCTCCTCCTTGGAAAAAATACGTTTGGAAATGAGAGAGAGTGAAGAAATATGGAGAGATAGAGTGTTAGGGAAGGCCAACAGCCATGGCTCTTCACTTCTCGTTCCTTATCCTTCTCTCCTATTCGTTTTCTTTTCCTTTTAATTATTTGTCTTTAAATTTTCAAATACATCCTTATTTGGATTATTCCACATTAACTTGGATTGTTTTTCATGGATTGCATAATGTTGATTGATTATCAATTTGTTTTATGGGTATCGAGTCTTATCCACTCATTAGTCTGGATCCATTTCAGATCATAAATCATCTTGTCAAATCATTTATAGGTCGATATATCTTTTGTGACCTTCCTTGAACAATTATTTTAACTCCAAATCATCATAAACCAATGAATGGTTTGGTCTACGAAGGTGAATATCTCCATTTATAATGGAGGTTGGCACTTTACATTGCATTTGAAGATATTTGTAGATTTCAACTTTTTTCCTAGATAATAAATGAGTGTTATAAAATTAACCTCTTGATATTTTAAATATTCTCCAATGAAAATTGTGTGCTTGTGTCATTATTTCCATACTCTTTGAATCAGATAATTAAAAATTTCAATAAGGTGATTTTAATAGTGCTTAACTAGTCTCAAATGTGGTCATTTTGATAGTGCTTAACTAGTCTCAAATGTGGTCATTTTGATAGTGCTCAGCTAGTCTCAAATGTGTGGTGTGTTATTACTTGAACAAATGGAATCTCCTTGAATTGGTTGAGACTGACAATCTTTGACATTTTTTTACCTACGAATAACAATTTTTTATTTATTTTAAAATAGAATAAATTGATATAAAAACATTTTCAAGATAAACATATAAAAATATTTTCAATATAAACATAACAACTCATGAATAACTTCAATGAAAAGGTTGAAAAGGTTGTCCATGTGTTTTTCTTTCCAAACTCCTTGAATTGGGTGTTTAGGTTGTAGTTGGTGAACATATTTCTAGTTTTCCACATCTAAGGCCTAGCCAACAACCCACTAGATATTCTGCATGTTGCACAACCTAGACACAAAGTTCATATTCAATGCTCTTGCAACATTGTATATAACCATGACAAAAAAAATTACAACCAATGCAATTCTATTAAGGCCAAAACATGGTAATGACTCCGACATTGAATTGGATGTTAGTTAAACAATACCATAATAAACATTGAAATTGGATATTAATTAAACCATTTTAAAAATATACTTTAATGAATAGAGGCCATAGATATACTTTTAAAACTATTTGTTCATTCAAATTGGAAATGAATTACACCTTTTTAAACATATTATGAATGATTATGAATGAACGAGTCTAGTTAAAATGGATATAGTTCTAAAATTTGACATTTATTAAGCTTGGATATAGTTTTAAAACTATTAGTTCATTGAATTCAATATTAATTAGACCACTTTACTTGGATATAGTTATAAAGATATTAATACTTTGAATTGAATATTAATTAAACCATTTGAAAATATTATTTTAGGACAAATGTTGAAACTAGATATTTATTCAGACATTTTAAAAATATTCTCACATGGTCAATGATCAAATCTATGTTTGAGATTTCAAAGGAAATGAACTTATGACATCATGTTTCATTGGTTGGACCACACATTCCCTTATTATGAAATCAAGTTTATCTCTCTCATAACCTACTTCTCACAATGATGGGACTCCCATTTCATGTGGCCCTTATGACTATGCTACCAAGGTGTATCCAACTAGGCCCTCACATAAGCATCTATTACACCTATTTATCAAGATTTCTCTACCAAGAGCAGGGTGCATTTGAGGGGAGGTACACCCCCATCTCTTGTAAGGGTGACCTATCCTGCACATCCTTTTCCATTCAATGTGTAGAGAGAAAAACTCATATCGTGGTAAAAATCACCTTACCATAAGAATGAGTATATAAATATAATGGGTTGCTTGTTAGGGATCGACAAACTATAGAGGAGCTTACTTTGCAATTAGGGAAGGATCGATCTATACTTAGATGGTTACAATCCTAACCATATTATCTTCATAGATATATTATTGGTAAGGTTATGATATTATAACAATCCCATCGAGAATTTACATGACTAAGGTTCCATCTTGTTGAGCATTTTCCTAACTAATGTTCCAACCTGTCAGGGGTTTACCTAATTAAGGTTCAGGCCTGTTGAGGGTTTTCCTAACTGAGGTTTTGGTTTTCAAGGGAGGGAAGTGAGGGGTTGGGTCATTTAAACCAACATCAATATGGTATTCCCTCCATTCATAAAGAAAAAATCACCAAAAGGAGATCCCTTTTCATCTAGATCAATCACTTATCTCTTACAGAGTTAGCTATTCTATATTGGGTGGATTGCCTTTAAATTTCATTCCATGCCTACATCAAAAGGATTAAAACCAATCCAAAAATACATTGATAATATAATCTATATTGGATAGATCATTTTTGGATTTAACATTAAATAAACTTAAACAAGGCCCCTTTTCCTCTTTCCCTCTAGTGGAATCATAGCCCCTCTCATGCTCCATGCATCCATCATGGAACATTTTATATATTCTAGTTTTAATATCTAGATAACTTGAGTTTATCATGGAAAGTCTACCACATGGTCCATATACATATATCTACATCTTACATCCTACATTATTATCCATTCATTAGTCCGACCTTGGCCTTGAGCCCTACATTAGGAATCCATACTAGCATATTTGCAACATTTACATAATCTAAGTTAATACATGTTAGGGGTAAAATTTGGGGTATTATAGTTTTTCATAAGGGACAAAAGAGGTAATGAAGTGGTGGTGGTCCAAGATCCATATTATTAAAGCTCCTTTGAAAACAAAGTTCTTTATGTGGCTAGGATTTTCTAACAAAGTATTCACCTAGGATATTCTAATGAAGCATTCAAGGTGGGGACCTAATATGTGCCTTTTGTGTAGGAATAAATATGATATCATATACCATCTTCTTGTAGGTTGGAATTATTCCAAGGAAGTGTGGAACACAACAATATCATTGTAAGGAGGTTGTGGAGAATTGGAAAGGTATTTAGTTTAGGAATCCCTATAGAATTGGATGGAGAATGGATCAAATGCAATTCATAAGGCCCTTCCCTTGATAGTTTTCTATCCTATCTAGTTGACTAGGAATGGTATGATTTTTCAAAATCAATCATTCCCTCATCAAAAAGTCTTTTGTAAAATTTTATATGCATATGTTGGTTTGGGAAATGCTATGAAGAGTGCGGTGAAAAGGTAGATTTTGCAGTTGGAAATCAACAAATCTCAGCGATGGGGATTTTTGGATAGTGCCTCCAGGGAAACTCTTGGCCTCTCAAAAGTAGAGGGAGTTGTTTTCTTAGTAGAGGAGTGACTTTTCTTTTTCAAATTTGGTCTAGTTGTTGAGAGTAACAACATGTAAGATGAAGGCCATACTTATCTTGATAGGAATAGTTGTAAACAAATATATAATTGATATTAAAATAATTGGAGACACAAAAATGGTTATTGGATGAGTAAAAAGGAAACACATAAATTATAACATTGGGATATCCCATCTCATGGAATAGGTCAAGGCCCAACTTCTCAGGTTTGTCACTTTCTCATGCAACCATATTTTTAGTGAGTTGAATGGATTAATATACGATTTGTCAAAATAGATAGTGAATTATTGGGAAGGCATTATGGACATCACTAAGAAAAGGGATGGGATAACTACAAATTTTACTGGAATACAAGTATTTCAGTAATCCCAATTATTGGAGTAATTTTATCAAAATCCTTTTGGATTGGTATAGTTGATCATAGAATGGTTTACGTGTTGATTATAGCTTTGAGATGGTCTTTATGGATTGGTTAAATTATTTTTTTTAAGAAAGATAATTTTTAATAATTATCTTGATCTTAACTTATAACATAAGGATTAAATGGTTGAATAGTGAAATTAGCACATTTTTAGTTTTGTGTCATCAAATACTTATCACAAGTAATATAACATTTTCATATTAAAATAAAGATATTATGACTCTTCTCTTGGAACCTTTGAGAGTAGTTTAAGACAATACATACATGTTGTATATTCTATCATAACTTATCCTTGAATACTAAATCTTTTAGAGAAGTGAAATGGCTATATAATGCTTCTCAACCATAGGCACTAAACTTGGATCCTTACTACAAAACACCTCTAATCAATTCATTCCCACCCAAACTTTAGTAGGTAATATTGAAAATAATATTTCATTTTGAGATTAAGTGCACTCAAAATGACAACTTTAAATTAGGAATTATGTTTTATAGGTATTAGGGGATAAAATATTAAGGATTGTATGAGTTAAGGGTTTAAAGGGATTTTGATTATAAATGTTATTGGTTAGGGATTAAGGGTTATACTGGTTATATGTTATAGGTATTATAGGGAGTATGGATTATATTAGGGGATATAATGGTAAGGGATTAAGAGTTATTAATTTTTATGGGTTATATCCCCTAGGGGGCAATTCAATTGGCAAGTGTCGTGATATGAAGTGTTATGTTCAATGAGGTTCTGAGTTCAAATCCCCCTAATTTACTCGTGCATGTGGAAGGGGCATACGTATGGAACCTAGAGGTTATAGTGGTAGCAGTCAAAATCAAACCCATGTCACATGAGTACGATATCGAACCAGTTACCGATTCCGCTAGCCATAAAAAATAAATTATGGGTTATATATTTTCTAACATACCCAATCACCCCTATTCCCACTGGGTTGGTGGGGTACTTGGAAATTTCTCCTATTTCCACAATTACACCTTAAACATTCACATCTCTGATATCGATCGATAGCATACCCAATACCCTTTTTTCACTATTGAGAGTACATGGTACTTATAAATTTCACAATTCTTCAATTGTTATGTATTTGGATACCAAAATATAATTGTCCAACCATCCTATAGGATGGAATTTACACAATTCCATCTCTGATACCATAAATATCCTCTTGTTATGAAACAATATGCATTAAATGTGACTTACTTGTCACTGACAAAGATGAAAATATTTCACTCTGACATTGATCTGTAATGTACCCATCGACCCAGGTACCTATAAATTCTCCCTCTTTGGAAAATTTGAATTTATATTACCATTCTTTAAATAAATAATCATGAAACAATTGCATGCAATTAACAAGATCATGTTAAACAATAAAAGAAATGAATACCAGGTTATGCATAGAATTAACAACAAGCATGCATGATATAAACACATATCAACAATAAATAATACATTGCAAAATATATAAATTACACAAAAAAGATACAGAGCACTTATATTTAAATAAACCATTCACCAACTAGTTGCATACGTCAATCATTCCACCCAACCATAGACATTTTTGTTTTATCTCTCAACAATAGGTCACCCCCAAGCCAGGGCTACAAATCCACAAGGATGGGTCCTAGAACGACTCTAACACAAAAAACCAGTTATCAAGCTCCAATGGTTTTCCCAACCACACAACAATCCTTGTTTACCATATCTCTTTCCCTTCAGCCTACACAACCCAAAGAAATGAATCCCTTTCTCTGCAATATAGTCCCTTAGGTTGTTCCACTTCTTTTCTAAGGCTCTAGTGCTGCTAATCAAGAAATCTCAATGTTGGAACTCTAAGGATTCTCATCTATAGATAGTTATTTCACAACTTCCATCATTCTCATGCACACAGGAATCCATTCCTTTCTGGAATAATCGATAGTTACTTATATCCCATTTCCCATGCCTAGACGAAGAGAAAGAATGAATGAGGAACCAAAATTAGATGAGTGACTAACCAAAATGATTGAGGAACCCCCAGACAACTAAAAATGGGATTTATATAATTACATGCAATAAGGAACCACATGGCCTTCCCCAAGAAGTTCATGTAACCACTTTTCCCAACTAAAACCAAGATGGGTAAATAAAATATAATAAAATACATATCCCCTTTATCCCTATCTTTCATGGAATCATAGCCCCGTATCTGTGTCCTTGTTCATATTGCAACCAACGATGTATTTTATTAATACATTCAAAGTATTACATTTTTGGGCATTCCAACCTTTCAAATTCATAGGAACTCCAGTCTTTCATGAATAAAAAAAAATACATTATTAATCTAGGGACTCAAAATTGGGGTATTACATTACACCATGCAATGCAACTCACAATTACACATACAACAGTTAATTATGCATGAATACAAATGCATTAACATAACAATGAATGTAACACAATATATACACAACAAAATGAGAAAATAAACACAACTATAAATCCATGGCACATATTTTTATAAATGTCCACCAACTGGTTTATAACCTTAGAGGTTCCACCTAGCCATAAACTATGTTTCTCTGGTTCTCTCAGTAATGGGTCACCCCTCAATTGGGGTTATCACTCCACAACAACAAAGGATACCTAATCCAAATAGGTCTATAGTCAATAAATAAAGTGTTTGGGCCAAGGTACCAAACTCCTACAACTATTCCAACCAACATAATCTCATTCCCCTCAGCCTGCATAACCCAAGGAAGTTTACCCCCTTCTCTTCTCTGCAATCCCTTAGGCTATCCCATTTCCCTTCTAGGGATCCAACATAGACCAGCAAGGACGTCTCAAATTTGTGGCTCTAGGAACTCCAGCTGCAATAATGGAGACTACATGCACCATATATACCTCACACACTAGGAAATCCTACCCACACAATTCTCCCTCTAGGGCTCTAGGCCTCCCCAAGACAACCTAAGGAGAATTTTCCAACCAAATCCACCTAGGATTCACAAGATTCATAAGGTAACAAGGTCCCTAGATTTCCTAAGCTCACACCCAACATACCAGAGCAAGAATGGAAACAAGAATGAATAGAATCCCCCACTTTTCCACTAGCCCATAACTTTAAATATGTGTTCTCTCTCTTGACAAGTGGCACTCGAGTACCATGTTCCCCTTACTTGGGAACTCATCCCCATAATTAGGAATTTAGGAAATAACATATGCATCATGAATTAGGACTTAGAAATGTAACATTATATTCCTTGGCTTAGAACCATAGTTTATCCCCTTTTCCTTAATCCCTTAGCCCCCTTTCCCTCTCATGGATTCCTAACCCCCCATATTGTTTTGTCTAACTTGGTATGCAACCATGTTGTATTTTATTAATCAGTGTATGTACAGATTGCAATGTTAGGCTCTCCAAAATTTGATCAAATATAGGCTCTTTAGACCAAAACATTATAGGCACTCCAACCCAAAATCATGTTGTCACACCAGCATATAAACCATATGTACATAAACATATTACAACCTAGGGAGCCAACTAGGGGTATTAAAAAATTTATATGTAAGGATTATATGGTATGTAGGGATTATTATTAGGGGTTGTTGATCCAAGTGGATATCAGTGGCCACCCACCTTTTCCGACTGGCTCAAAACAGTTTTCTGGCAATTTTGGCAATTTACTATTTTTAGCAGGTTTTAACTTCCGAGGCCATTTTGAGGGCCTAAATGAAGGTTTTTCGAGATAGAGGTTCTCAATGATAGACAAAGGCATGATTGAGCCCCAAAAATGAATCTCCTCGACGATACCTTTCCAATGAGCTATCATACTCCTAAAACGGAGATCGTATGCAAACGTTACGACCCCAAGAAGTTGATGTACTAACTTACCCAAACGGGGCCCACATGACTTTTGGCGCTTCATATCCTAGGGTTAGGTTTTTGGATGTCTAGGACTTTTGGAATTCCTGTTTATTGTAAAAAGGCCTTCAGAGCCTCATTGTAATCATCTTCTTGCGAATGCGAGTAGCTGTCACATCTCTTCTCAGAGATAAGCTGCCACCATTCTAGTGAGTCTTTCACTTTGTATTTTTCCAGTCTCTGTACATTTCTTTCATTAATAGAAATCATGTGTTACTGTATATATGTGTTTATGGTTGCATCTCTGATACATTTATGTGATATTATTGAGTATCTGTGATATCTCTGTGCATTTCCTTATTATATCTCCGCTCTCATTTCGTGCCGAAAATAATCCGGATCAGTGGTATCGAGGAGGAGAGTGCTCTTTGTCGATTTTAGTGCATGTCCCCGATGAGGGTCAAGTATAGAAAGTTGGGTCTATCGAAGCTTGTCTCTCTTGAGACAATCACTCTCACACACCAGAAACCCTCAATGGCGGAAAGAAATCGGCGGGCCGAACTGATCCTATCAATCCCATTGGCGAGCAAGCTCTCAAAATGAGAGGGGCCGAAATGATGGATGGTACTTACATCCTTAAATGCATCGTGCTGTCGAGGCATATTCATCAACTGACCACTTTGGAGGCACTCGCCTTTCAAAGGGTACAAGTTAATTTTGATATTCACGTATTTGAAGGACGGTCGTCACGAAGCCCTAGAAAATGGTTAACTGCGCTAGAAGGTTATTTCTATGTTCACAATTTTTTTGACAGAGTAAATATCATCTTCGCACTCCTTACATCTCTCTATCATGTCAAACATTGGTGGGAAACTTCTTGGGACCAAAGTTCCACAGTCACGGAATATGGGGTTGATCCCACTTGGTATTTTATGGATGCGGTAGAACGATATTACCGGTAGCAGCTATGAAGTCCATTACATGAGATGTACCACATTGCGGCAAGAGAGAGGTCAAGAAGTAGTTCAAGGAGTTCTGATACCTTCATACCTTAGCACCAAGTTGGGTATCAAGACTCCGAACGACATTTGGTTGAAATGCCTTGGGGCTCTACGGATACATCAGTGGTAGTTTTGGACATCATCACTCGGTGTTGCTTATCGATGTTGTTAAAATTGAGCAGAAATTTAAGCACGAGAACAAATGGGAATTAGGTCTGCAAATATGAAACAACAAAGTGTAATGAAAACTGACCCTAACAAGCGATTATCAGAAACCCGATTCGAGAGATTACGGGGAAAGAAGGGTCGGAAGACAAGAAAGGTTCTTGGAAAATGGTGTGATTTCCACAAAATCCCCTAACAAAACACCGATGAATGTAGCTCCAGCGGTCATTGGTGGTCAGATCAAAGACAAGGAGCCAAACCACGATTCAGTCGATTAAAATGCGGTGAAGGAAGATCAGCGGTCACGGGCCAGTATTGTCACCGAGCGTAACAATTCAACTAGAAGAACCAATAGATCACGAATATGGGAGCACCTTTTTCATTCTACCGGTGTGGAGGGATACTTTGCATTTATTGTTGTTGATAGCGAGGAAGCCATAAAACCTCATCTGTTGATTAGGTCAAGCGGTTGGGATTATGGGCAACACCACATACATCCGCTACAACATCAGGTGGCTTCGGCTAGGATGAGATCTCCATGTCATCCAGCGGTGTTGATTGCGTATGCATCCAACCTTCAAGGATGAGGTATTATGTGATGTTCCCCAACGCTTGGATATGCGTGATGTTCTCTTGGGCCAACCATGTAATGTGGAGCGCCATGTTGTTTATGAGTCTACGCCCGTGAATTATCATTGTTACTTTGGGGGTCATCTCTGCAGAATACCGGAAGTAGTTCCAACTATTGTTCCCACTAAAAAGTGTCGCGAGTGGTATCTCATCTTTTATAAATTCAACTTCTTCACAATCACTTCAAAAGGGGAATAGGACGCGCAACCAACTGCGATAAACTGACACCTTCTATCCAGCGAGCGGGTCGAAAGGTTGGAAAAGTCGCGAACATTCATACGCACCTTCCTCTCATGCTTAGCTCAAATTTTTGAACAACTTCGACACCAAAGGTTCGCAGCCGGACTTTTGCACAAACTGAGCAACGTGGCGTCTCCAACAATACAAGCAACACACCCAGATGCAGATCCAGCAAAAACTTTTCCCTCTCCCACAGAGACTCAACCTTGATGGAATACCATTGCTTCCCTAAGAGGAGGATTGGTCAAGAGTCGGATATCGGTGGCCACCCACCTTTTCGGTGGCCAAAGCGGTTTAAAGCAATTTTGGCGGTTGCTTGTTTTAGCAAGTTTTGCAGCAGGGGAGGCCATTTTGGGGGGCTAAATGAAGGTTTTTTTCGATATAGAGGTTCTCATTGATATAATAAGGCATGATTGAAACCCCAAAATGAATCTCCTTGACAATACCTTTCCAACTGACTATCATCGCCCTCAAATGGAGATCATATGCAAAGTTACGACCAGGAAGTTGTTTAACACCCAGACAGGGCCATGACTGCGGCGCTTCATATCTAGGGTTAGGTTTTTGGATGTATAGGACTTTTGGCATTCTATTTATTGTGAAAAGGCCTTGAGCCTCCCATTGTAATCATCTTCTTGCCGATGCGAGTGGCGTCCGCATCTCTTCTCAAGATAAGCTTCCACCATTCTAAGCGAATGCGAGTAGCCGTCACATCTCTTCTCAAAGATAAGCTTCCACCATTCTAGCGAGTCTTTCACTCTGTATTTTTACAGTCTCTGTACATTTCTTTCATTAATAGAAATCGTGTATTACTGTATATCTATGTTTATGGTTGCATCTCTGATACATTTATGTTATATTATTGAATATCTGCGATATCTCTATGCATTTCCTTATTATATCTCCACTCTCATTTTGTGTCGAAAATAATCTGGATCAGTTGTAGGGGATAATATTTATATTTGTTAAGAGTATAAAACAAGAGCATATAGCATTTCTAAAATAAGAGCATTTATTTTTATTATGAAACTATGGCAAGAGAAACATAGAATTTTTGTAACTAGATCTTAGAAACTTAGAAACATAAGTTAACATTGCTTTAACTCACTAAAAAATATGTTAGTGCACCAACTAGGTCAACCTCAAAAAAATCCTACAATTTACTCATCTGGCCAATGGGTTATAGAAATGTATGTCTCCATAATACGCTCATGGTCATCTTCTACCACCTTCCATATCCTCGGTTCACCTCTCTTCACTTTGATTTCAAGTTGTATCCAAGTTGCTATCACCAAATGACTATATTGTCAAGAAATACATTCTAGCATAAAATCCCTATAGATAATATAATCATTTTTTGTTTTCACTTTTTCAAAATAGTGACCCATCACAACCATCTTTCCAATATGGTATGTGAATTTTCCATATCGATATGTTCACACAAACTTTATTTTTATTTGTGTGCATCATATTAGATAGTATTTCATATTCTCTTCATTTCCATGTGGTGCAATGGTAGAAAAAACATCACTACAAATCCACAATTCAAAATAGTAATCAATATACCTTTGTTCAAGTTTGAAATTTTGAACATTAAGTTGATGAGGCCAAATAAACTCATTCATCTATAATGATCACATTAATAAATTCATGTATACCTTGCTTGACAACATCATAAACTTGATCGTGATCTAGAGAAACTACAACCTATTTAGCATGCATCTCTTGCCATGTTGGAAATGGATGTGGCCTCTTTAGATTTAAAGGGACATATTTCCATTATTTCACATATCCATTGTTTTCACATTGATCAAGTGCACATCAATCTGCATGAACACAAAATCCACAAGCATGTGTACTTTATCATCTCTACGGTGAAGATGTCACCCGTGTCTTTACTCCAAACATAGTCTAATTCCCTCATGTGAGGTATAGTTTGATGATACCAAGACATGGATCTATTTACATCACCAAACACAACATTTCAAAAGAACCTACTTCATGAAGGTCAAATTATTTTTTCTATTGAGCATGTGTTTCAAAGTATGTTTAAAATTTGAACTTCAATTTTCACACCGTGGTCTTTTACCCATGCATTGGCCTTTCCTGTTCATGACCTTGATGACCCAAATGCAATTTGAACCAATCAACTACTTCAACAAATAATTTGAGTCACACTCCATCATGACTCATTTGGTACCTCCTAAGTGTTTGTTTCACATGAGCACTTGCACCATCATGTTCACCCTTTCCTTGTCCCATTTAAAAAACTATCCAAGTATGTTGAAATCCTATCTCCTTATGAATCCAAATGAACTAGTAAAAAAAGCATGTCAATATGAAGTGCCCCACACACCCATAATACAAAATCATGAGTTCTATAAATATTATCTTGTTATTTCTGAATGATCCATAAATCAAATCAAAACAATGTTGAGCAAACAATGTGACATGCTCATGATCATCACTAACATAAAAATGGTACTCCTTAATTACATCATATACTTCTAGAGTATTATCCATACCATAAATTCTCACCTATGCATGTCTATACAAGCCATGCACAAATATAGACACATGGTCAAAATGATGCTACTTTCCCATGAATTATAAATCATGGATATCATCCTCTAGTAAGTCAATCCTCTCAAATTCCACACCTGAAGAAGAGGACAAATTTGTATTAACATAATCACATTTCCTCCATGTGACAATGATATCTAGAAATCCAAGGAGTGTGAGATCCATTGGAAAAATCCTATGGAAGAATATCATATTACCACATTCAGGGAATATTCTTCCACCTACACATCTTTACTAAAAAAACCATCTTTGGGATCTATTTTGCATAATATCATTGAAATAAAATCATGCATTGTGGGAGGAGAAAGATCACCTTGCCAGTTCCTTTTGTATAAATATATGAATGTGTCATAATAGAGAGGGAATTCAATATGGTATTGGCAACAAGTGTCAAAAAATTGTGTTGGGCCTAATATACCATGGTTTCATTTTATCAAACATGTTAATGGAAATAATGACACCATGATTTATTTCTTGAATTTCCTCAAATACTTCAACTTTCGTCATCTCCATAATGTTCTTACAATGCTCATCATAATGCCTCTAGATAAGGGTCATCGCAAAAAATGCTTCCAATCTAATATAGCACAAGAATGGGTTTCCCAAAACCATACCATTGTCTATCTAATGCCTTCTATAACTCTATCTTAGTAGGGTTACTTACAAATAAAATCCCAATAAGTAGCTTCATTGTTTTCATCTATACAAACCTTGAATTTAATATGCCCCAAAATTGTTTTTATCAAAACATGAAGCAATTTCAACATTATTATCACAGTTCAACTTTTCGAAGCCCCTGATGTGATAATAATAATTGTAATTTCCCTATGAGCAGTTCGAATATCGTGTTTTCTTGATTTTCCAAATGAAGAGAATATTTTTTATGCATTTTTTGCTATATTCACATGTGCCTCTATATGTTTAGCATCTTGAAAACCCAACATCTTTGTTGCCTATTTTAATTTGTGTGTTTTATCAATCCAAGTAGGATTTGAGCTTGTGTAATCATTGTTTTTTTCTCAAAAATAACTTAATTATGTTATTATCATGTTATCTAACTACTCGGGTCCCCAAATTATTCTCTTGTGTTTGCATCCAAACTTTCTAAAAAAAATTCATTCCTTTCAAAACTGCTAAAACTCCAAGTTATCCTTGAAACCTGAGAGGGGACAGGGTCCTACAATGTCTTATTAGATTCCATCCCTTCATAGTCCAATAAATTTATCAATTTCATGTTATCATCTTCCAAATACCATGACCCCTCATTTTAGCTACACTTCAAGTAAATTATACTACATTAGTTTTGAACATAAAAAAGAAGTACTAGCATTTTTTCTTGTTTCAAAATGCATTGAAACAATTGTAGCATAATTTATTTGAAGGAAAATGATTTCAAAGTAAGGTATAACTATAGGAAATACTTGTGATGTTTCCTCTCCAATACCATATGTTAAAAAAAACTCAATTTGAGGGAATAGACAACATTTTATACCCTATGATTTTGTGCAAGGAGGGGGGATCCATACATGGGTTGTGGTTTGAGGGGTGATGGTGACCTTAGGAGAATTAGTGCCCCCAATGACCGTGTTCTTATCCCTAGCCTTCTTGCCAAGTTTGGGTGGTGTTGGAATAATGGATGCTACAGTGGGATTTGTAGCTGTTGATAGGGAGACATGGGAAGGAACTATAGGGTGAAACACCATATGTGTTAAGGATGTCAGGGATAAATTGGCATTGGGGGTTGTGAGGTATTGTACATGTATCCAAAGGTTGAGTACTTCAAAATTCAATGTAGTCATGATTGGATTCTTAGTTACATGCAATGGGGAAAATAAAAATGGGAACTTCTCTGTGGGGAGAGGGAGGGGGTCATTCCTAATAAGTAACATGAAGTGGCAGGTGATGGTGACATAGTTGATGTAGGTGACGAGGTTAAAGGTGCATAATATACTATTAATATGGTGTAGACAAGTAAAGAACCCATGGGTGGTGGTTGGGGTGGATCACCAAGGAATCCCTCCAATAGTGAGGACTCTCTATCGATGCCAAGAGTTGTCTCGGTGTAATATTTGGTTGGTTGACTAGTGTCAAGGGTGGACAATATAGGTTCTGAGTTCATGGTCAAACAGTTCTCATAGTGTGTCAATTGATCGATCTTCTTAAGAATATTCCTATAAATATGTAATCGGGCCTTCCAAAAGTCCCAACAACAGGTGATGAAATCCCTCAAAGTTGACTAGTGAATATATGATAGAGTCAGTTATAGTGAATGGCACTAACAAAATATCCCAAATTCCAATAACTATCTTCCTCAAGTACATCCGTAACCTAGGAAATTCACCTTGGTGATGATCCTATGTTTTTTCCACTAAGATACCTTCCTCAAGTGTGGCTAAGAGATTTGAATCTAAACGGTCATGAGTCAGAAGTAAAAAAGATTTGGGTGGCTCAAGAAACATTAGAGAAACATTAGACCTAGGATTTAGCATCTTGGGGCACCACATAATTATTTTCTTAGTTTTTTCACACTTGGTATAGAAGGATTTCAAGCTCCTTGAGATAACAATTATGTTTTGAAAGAGGAATGATTGAGGGGAATTATTTGGATGCCTAGCCCAACAATCCTAACTTCGACTATAATTGGTTTTTATCTCAACAAAGAGGAATTAAGTCAGTGAGTTACGTGACCTAAATTAAGTTTTGACTTGAATTGTTGTATTTCTTAATGGTTTCAAGTAAAGGTTTAAAGCAAACCACCTAAATAATTTTAAAAATAGAGGTACATTAATGTTTAAATAGATACCTAAATAATTATTGACATTTCCCTCAATTGGATGCCCTGAAGACTCTCTACTTAGATGCATCAAAGATTGAGCAATAGGTTGACTTATATTTTATTGTCGTTGTTCTCTCAATTCTACTTGTCTTTCTCTCATCCCCTCTCAAGCCTTCTCTCATGCTTCATTTTCATCAAACCATTAGTGATAGTATTTCTTACAGTGCTTTTTCATATTCCCCATTTTGATTGTTGATTAATTTAGATAATATCATAAAGTAACAATTTTATTATTTCAAGTGTCTTTTTTACAATGACAAATGAACCACGATTTATTTAGTTCACATGCATATGCTTTTTCCTATTTTTTTTAACGTGCAAAATGTTGGGTTTATTCTTTTTGTAGAAAACTATCAAGTTTTTTGGTTTTTGTATCAATAGCTCAATCAAGATATATATTTCCATTGAGAAATTAACTCTATCAAGCTATTTTTCAAACCCACAAACACATCAATCGAGAATATTAATTCATCTTTGAAAAATAATATAAAATATAATTTTCCAAAAAATAAAAAGTGGGATATACTACGTTCTATATAGATTGTACTCATATATTTAGTTTTTGAAAATTATAAAATCGACATTGAATTACTTGATAGGACAAAAGTCACGTGTTAACATTTCTGGAAATTTGCAAAGACAAAGATAATGTTAAATGTAAATTTGACACGTTAAATCATATTAATATTTTTTTTAAACAAATATCCTTAGAAAGACAACACAATCCCCTACAAATTGGTTTTTTACTGCATATAAATATTCACAAGGTGTTTATGAGTTTGGAGGGGCTTCAATTTTAAAAATATGTAAAATTACAAATTTTCATCACCACATTTCACTAACAAGTGTTTCCTATCTCCATGGATTCACCTAGTCCTGACTAGCTTATGTTCTCAAAGCTCTTCTTGGTAAGAGTAGGATATTATAACAATCCCATCAAGAATTTTCTTGGCTAAGGTTTTATCCCATTGATTATTTTCCTAACTAAGGTTCTAGCTTGTCAAGGGTTCGCTTGACTCAGGTTTCAGTATGTTGAAGATTTTCCGGATTGAGGTTTTGTTATTCAAGGGAAGGAAATGGGAGGCTAGGTTGTAACAACCAGCGTCAGTATGGTCTTCCCTCCATTCATAGAGAAAAAAAATCACCAAAAGGATATCCCCTCGCATATGGCTAGATCACTCGTCTCTTGTAGAGTTGAGTGTTCTATTTTGGGTGGGGTATATTTCCATTCCAATTCATGTTGGAATCAAAAGGATTAAATCCAAGATTAAAATCCCTCGATAATCTATATCTATATTGGATCTAAGTTTGAGATTTAACATTAAATAAACTTAAACAAGTTCCCCTTTCCTCTTCCCGTCTAGTGGAATCATAGCCCCTCTCGTGCTCCATGCAGTTATCACGGACCATTTTATATTATTCCAACTTTAACATTTACATAAGTTAAGTTCATCATGGAAATCCTACCACATGGTCCATATACATATATTTACATCATACATCCCTAGGAATTCATTAGTTAGGCCTTGGCCTTGAGCTCTACCTCAGGAATCCATTATAGATTATTTGCAAATTTTACATAACCTAAGTTAATACATGTTAGGGATTAAAACTGGGGTACTATAGTTTTTATTAGGGATGGAGGAGGCAATGAAGTGGTGGTGGTCCAAGATCCATAGTATCAAATATCCTTTGAAAATGAGGTTCTCTGTGTGTCTAGCATTGTCTAACAAATCCTTCACCCAAGAGATTCTGATGAAGGGTTCATGGTAGGGACTCAGTATGTGCCTTTTGTATAGGAATAAATATGATATCATCTATCGTCTTCTAGTAGGTTGTTATTATGCCAAGAAAGAGTGGAACATGACAAAATCATTGTTAGGATGTCGTGGAGAAAGGGAAGGGGATCTAGTTAAGGAAGACATATGGAATTAGATGGAGAACAGATCAAATGTAACCCATAAGTCCCTTCCCTTGAGATTTTGTTAGTTTATTTGGCTAACTAAGAATGGTGTGATTTTTCAAAACCAATCCCTCTCTCTTCAACAAGCCTTTTATAAAATTTAGTATGCATACATTAGGTCCAGAAATATTGTGAAGAGTAAGGTGGCAAGGCAGATTGGGCAATTGGAAGTCAAAA
The DNA here is from genome assembly GCA_010110895.2 of Picea sitchensis. Lineage (NCBI taxonomy): Eukaryota > Viridiplantae > Streptophyta > Pinopsida > Pinales > Pinaceae > Picea > Picea sitchensis. The sequence continues at coordinate 285,468 of SNQJ01S0004809.1, forward strand.
AATCTAATCCATGGGAATTTTTTGATAGTGTCTCTATGGGGAGTCTTGGCCTCTCAGAAGTAGGGGGAGTCTCATTCTCAGTAGAGGAATAAATTTTATTTTTCAAATTGTGGTCTAGGTTTCGAGAGTAACAACATGGTAGAGATGATGGCCATACTTATATTTATAGGAATAGTTGTACACAAAAATATCATTGATATTCAAATCCTTGGAGAATCAAAATTGGTTGTTGGACGGGTAACAAGTCAGTCCAAAAATCATAACATTGAGATAGCCCATCTCATAGAATAGGTCAAGGCCCAACTTCTCTAGTTTGTCGTTTTCTCATACAACCATATTTTTAGTGAGTTGAATGGAATAATAGAGGTTTTGTAGAAACAGATAGTGAATGGTTAGGAAGGCATTATTGACATCATTAATGCAAGGGATGAGATCACCACAATTGTTACTGAAAGACACTAAATATTTGAGTATTCTCAATTCTTATAGGAAATTTATTAAAATATTTTTAGATTGGTATAGTTGATGTTAGAATGGTTTAAATATTGATCATAGATTGGACAAGATAGCCTTTATAACTTGGTTAAATGACTTTGTTTTAAGAAAAAATATGTTTTCATAATTATCCTGATCTTAACTTATAACATAAAGACTAAATGATTGAATAATACAATTAACATCATTTTTATTCTACATCATCAAATACTTATTACTTTGTATAGATTGAGTGGGCTTAATGGTTAAGAACATCTGTTTCCTCCTAGGAGATTACAAGTTCAAATCCAGAAGGAATACTAGTTTAAAACAATAGATAGATGTAGATAGTCTATAATAACTTAGTGGTGAATACTAAATATTTAAGAGAACATGATATTTATTAAATTTATTTGGAAAAAAAATGATTTTCAAGTTTTGGAAATAATATGATATTTATTAAATTTATTTTGAGAAAAAAAATAATTTATTTTCAAGTTTGGGAAAGAAATACCCATGCAATGGTTTCAAACAAAAAAAACCTTATTTTCATATTTTGGAAATAACATGATATTTATTAAATTTATTTTGAGGGAAAAATAAACATGATATTTATTAAATTTATTTTGAGAGAAAAATAATTTATTTTCAAGTTTGGGTGAGAACAGGATACCTATACCAATTCGTGTTAGTTTGTTAAAAATAAAAAATAAAATTATTTCATGTTTGGAAAAGAACATGATATTTATTAAATTTATTCGGGGAAAAAAATGATTTTAAGTTTTGGAAATAACATGATATTTATTAAATTTATTTTGAGAAAAAATAATTTGTTATGAAGTCTAGAAAAGAACTACAACAGTTTCAAACTAAAAAAATTATCTTCATGTTTTGGAAATAACGTGATATTTAGTGAATTTATTTTGAGGGAAAATTAAACATGATATTTATTAAATTTATTTATTACAATTTTTGGAAATAACATGATATTTATTAAATTTATTTTGAGAAAAAATAATTTTTTTTCAAGGTTTCAAACTAAAACAATTATTTTCATATTTTGAAAATAACATGATATTTATTATTTTGAGGCAAAAAATAAACATGATATTTATTAAATTTATTTTGAGAAAAAATAATTTGTTTTCAAGAAGAATAGGAGAGTGACGCAATAGTTTCAAACTAAAAAAAGTATTTTCATGTTTTGGAAATAACATGATATTTATTAAATTTATTTTGAGAAAAAATAAATATGTTGAAGACGTTATTTAAGGGAAGGTTCCCCTAGGCCCTTCGCCATCTATTTGCATCTTATTGAAACCTGTCACGTATTCATTTTTTTTAGCCTATTGAACCCTACCACGTTTGGCAATTTTGATTTCTTGTTTTATTGTTTTGTATTCTGCGTGAGGCTTTCCCGTCTTAAATCGATTTCCCTCACACTATCTATGTAATAAATGAGACACCTATGAACACCATTTTTTACAGCAGTTGTACCCAACACACTATTGGTAGATGAAAGCAACATGCTACCTTTACAGGTCGGTTCGTTGTTTTTTTTTGTTTTTTTACCTATTTTGATATATATACACCACTCTCTGAATACATCACAATAAACCTATGGTAAATGATTAAAAATTGGTTACTCTTATCCTATTTTAGAATAATTTTCTTCTTGAATTGTTGTTGGCAAGATGTTGATTATGATGTGTTGCAGATCTTGTTGGTTGTGGAGCCTGATTATATTCCTATTTCATAGGTCTTTTTTTCAGTTGTGTTTATACCCCATGAAGACTATACACCCTGGAATATTGTATACCCATCCACGCGGGAGGGAAGGGGGTTGCAAGGGGGGCTTTCCCCCTACGGGGTCTGAGGGAAAGTGGGCCCTTGGCGAGGGTTTGGGGGAAAAGCCCCTGAAGGAAAAATTGCCTTGTAAATGTATATTATAATTTCATAGTAAATATGGATCGTTCATTATAAGGTCGCAGATCTGACAGTAGAAGTTATGTTAGGGTTTGTTTCCCTAGAAGGAAACCCTCTTTTATGAGGGAAATGTATTGTGGCTATGCATTATTGTGAATATTGTATTATGAGAGAGGAGACCATGAGATAAAGAAGACGAAGTTACAGTGGGTGTGTTGTAGGTTGTATCCCTTCATTTGTTGTATAATAAAAAGGAAGGAGCTTGCAATTTCTCTAGTGGATGTAGCCCACACTGGATGAACCATGTATATATGTGTCTCTATTGTATTGTGTATCTTCTGTGTTTTATTTCCACATTTTTTTTTCTTTGTGATCATGTTTTCTAACAACTAGTATCAGAGAAAAAGGTAACTTGCAAGAAAAGAGGGTTCCTGGTTCGAGTGGGAGCAATGGCGAAAGATGTAAAGTTTAGGGTCGAGAAATTTAATGGCCAAAATTACCAGTTATGGAAGATGCATATGGAAGATTATTTATATCAGAAGGATCTATTCCTACCATTGGGTGGAATATAAAAGAGGTTGACAGCCATGAAGGATGAAGAATGGGAGGTTCTTGACAGAAAGGCACTAGGAATGATATAGTTGAGCATGGCAGCGTCGGTGACTTTCAATATTTCAAAAGAAAATACAACAAAGGAGTTGATGGACGTGTTGGCTAAACTGTATGAAAAAACCTCAGCATCCAATAAGATATTTCTAATGAAAAGATGTTTTAATATGAAGATTTCATAAGGTGGATTTGTTGCATATCATTTAAATGAATTTAATATGGTTACTAATAAGCTAAGTTCTGTAAAAGTGGACTTTGATGATGAGGTCATGGATCTTCTAATCTTGTGCTCATTTCCAGAAAGTTGGAACAGCTTGGTCATAGTTGTAAGTAGCTTTGTCTCTGGTTCAAACACTTTAAAATTTGATGATGTTTGTTGGTGTTATCCTTAGCGAGGAAATGCGATGGAAAAGAACAGGTGAGACATCAGGTAATGCGTTAAACATGGAGAACAAGGGAAGACAAAAGGATAGAGGAAAGGGCTCAAGGAATCGTGGGAATTCTAGAAAGGGTAGATCTAAATCCATAATAGGAAAGATATAGTGTTGGAATTGTAGGAAGAAAGGACATCTGAAGAAAGATTGCAAAGCTCCAAAGAAACAAAGAGATGGACATCAGGAGAAAAATCAGGAAGAAAATGTAACAGGTGATGTGTTACAAGATGATTTGATTCTTTCTGTAGATAATATTTATGAGTCTTGGGTAGTATATTCAGGGCCTTCATTTCATGCCACACCCCATAGGAAACATTTTCTAGATTATATTCAAGGTGATTTTGGACAGGTTCATTTGGGTGATGATGCACCATGCAAAATTGTTGGAATGGGAAAGGTAAAAATAAAGCCAATGAATGGAAACCAATGGTTGTCAAAAGAGGTAATACATGTTCCAGATATAAGGAAAAATCTAATTTCAACAGGGTAGTTGGAAAGTGAAGGTTGTATATCCATATTTACAGATGAGGTGTGGAAGATCACCAAAGGATCACTGGTGATAGAAAAAGGAGAGAAGGTAGGTACATTGTATTTATGTACTGGTAATACTGACTCTTCTATCTCTTTAGATTCTACAAGAGTGCATACAGAACTGTGACATCATAGTCTTGGACACATGACTGAGAAGGGGATGCATATTCTTCACAAAATAAATTTGTTTCCAAATCTTAAACAAATTGATTTGGATTTCTGTGAGTATTGTGTTTATGGAAAACATAAGAGAGTCAGATTTCTCAGAGTCGGAAAAGAAAATAAGAGTGAAATGTTAGAGTTGTGCATACATATGTATGGGGACCAACTCAGGTATCATCTCTTAGTGTCTATCATTATTATGTTACATTTATTGATGATTCAACTAGAAAAACTTGGGTTTATTGCATTCGACAAAATTATGATGTTTTTGATACTTTTAAAAAATGGAAATCTTTGGTTGAGAATGAAATAGGAAAAAGGTTGAAGTGTCTTAGATCAAACAATGGAGGTGAATATTGCAGCAAGGAGTTTTATGATTATTGTTCATACCATGGGATTCATAGAGAGAAGATAGTTCCATGAACACCACAAGAAAATGGTGTCAGAAAGGATGAACATGAAAATCATGGAGCGTGCAAGTATGAGACTCCATGATGGTTTTCCATTACAGTTCTAGGAAGATGTTGTAGATATTGTTGTTTACTTAATAAAAAGAGGACCTTCGATATCTTTGGATGGTGGAATTCCAAAGTAGGCATGGACATGTAAAAATTTAAACTATTATTTCTTAAAGACTTTCGGTTGTGAAGCATTTGTCCATATTGATAAAGAAAATAGAACAAAGCTTGAGGAAAAATCCAAGAAGTGTACATTTATTGGATACGGTGTTAATGATTTTGGTTATCTCTTATGGGATTATGAAAATCACAAAATCATTAGGAGTATAGATGTCATATTCAATGAGAAGGTCATGTACAAAGATCAGTTCCAGGGAAAAAAACAGGAAAAAGGAAAACCATAATACATAATGCCTGATGAGATCACTGAAAAGGAAATTCCAAAGGTACTAGAAAATCAAAATGTACAACAATAGGAGAAATAGGTACCTCAAACTCCTACAAGTGTTGTTAGAATATCTATCAGGTTAAGTAGACCCCTTGAACGATGCTCTGCATCATTGTATTATTTATTGTTGACTGATTCCGGTGAGCTAGAATGTTATGAAGAGTCAATGTAGGTAGACACTAAAAAGAAGTGGGAGAAGGCATGAAAGAGGAAATGGATTCCCTGGTAAATAACCGGACTTGGGATTTGGTTCAATTTCCTGCAGGAAAAAAAGCATTGCAAAATAAATTGGTTTACAAGTTGAAGGAAGACGATGGAGGCAAAACGAGGTACAAGGCTAGACTTGTTGTAAAGGGGTTTGCACAAAATAAAGGTATAGATTTTGATGAAATATTTTATCTTGTTGTTAAAATGACTTCAATTAGGACTATTTTAAGTCTTGTGGAAGTAGAAGATTTACATCTTGAACAATTAGATGTGAAAACATATTTTCTCCATGGGGATTTGGACAAAGAGATTTATATGAAACAACCACATGGGTATGAGGTCAAAGGGAAGAAAAATTTGGTATGCAGTTTGAAGAAGAGATTGTATGGCCTAAAGAAATATCCAAGGCAGTGGTATTTGAAGTTTGACAGGTTTATGATAGAACAAGGTTATAGTAGATTTCATTTTGATCACTATGTTTATTTTAAATATCTAGAAAATGGAAGTTATATTATCTTTCTATTGTATGTAGATGTCATTCTTGTTATAGGGTATACTATGCAAGATGTAAATGTACTCAAGAATAAATTAGATAATTCATTTACGTTGAAGGATTTGGGTGCTGCAAAGAAAATCCTTGGTATGAGAATAACAAGAGATAGGAAAAATCACAATTTGACATTGTCTCGAGGTGAGTACATAGAGAAGGTGTTGGAAAGGTTTAGAATGCAGAATGAAAGACCAGTTAGTACACCTTTGGCCATCCATTTAAAATTAACCAAAGAAATGTGTCCCAAGACATAGGAGGAGATAGAATACATGTCCAGGGTCCCTTATTCATCAGTAGTTGGTAGCTTGATGTATGTGATGGTTTGCACAATACCATATATTTCACATGTAGTGGGAGTTATGAGTAGGTATATGAACAATCCAGGTAAAGAACATTGGGAGGAAGTAAAGTTAATTCTCAGGTATTTGAAAGGTACTGCTACTCATGCATTATGGTTTGGAGGTTCAAACATTATTCTACAGGGATATGTTGATTCAAATATGTCAGGTGATAAAGATAGTAGGAGGAGCACCACAAGGTATGTTTTTACTGTAGGTGGAACAACAGTAAGTTGGATTTTGAAATTTCAAAAGTTTGTTTCACTTTGAACAACATAGGTAGAGTATGTTGTTTCTACAGAGGCTAGTAAAGAGATGATTTGGTTACAAAGGTTTATGGAGGAATTGGGAAAGAAGCAAGAGAATATCAGGGTGTATTATGACAACAAGAATGTCATTCATATTACAAAGAACTCATCCTTCCATTTGAAGATTAAGCATATACAGACCAGGTACAATTTCATATGATCTGTCTTGGAAGATGGAGATTCAAAGCTGGAAAACATACACACTAGAAAGAATCCTACAGACATGTTAACAAAGGGAGTAACCAGGGAGTGTTGGCCCTTGGTTATGGAAGTATGCAAAGATCGAGGAAGAAAAGGGAGAATGCAAAATTCGCAGAAGACACAGTGACTATTACTGGGTCGAAGTGAGCAAAAGAGAAGAAAAGACGGAGTGAAGTAAGTCATTAGACGAGGAGATCGGGCATGACAGATAATCAAGAAATAAGGATCGTGGACAACTCAGCAAGCGAGAAAATCCATCGTTGGATGCTTTGGAGCACTGCATGAGAAGGAATGAAAGACAGGTTGGCAAAGCCCTGAAAATACATGTCAAGTTGACCTAGGGTTTTATACACCTAGAGTTTTGGTATCTAGGGTTTTGGACACCTAGTTTTTGGCCTAAGGATGTTAGTGAGCTATTGTAATGTATAAATAGAGGTCATAAGGACCTAGTTTGGGTTGGTACGATATTATTGTGAATCTAGTGGTATTTTTGTCATGAGTGATTATTGTTGTATGAGAGAGAAGTGCTAAGAGTGAGAGCCTTCATGGTATTGTAATATCTTCAGCTGGGTGCGAAGATCAACCCAGTAGCTAGGTGCGTAGGGAGGGGAGAGAAAGAGAGGAGAAGAAACAATATCTGCTAGCTAAGAGCGTAGATAAGAATTGTATGCTTTACCTTAATATATTATAGCACGATTTTGTGGACGTAGCCCTAGAGAGAGGGTGAACCACGTACATCTTGTGTTGTGTGTGATTGGTATTTTATCTTTGTCATTGATATACTGTGATTGCATTACGGTTTCAGATCTAATAAGCAGATGTGCAGAATAGATCTAAGTTGATAAGTATATGAATGTTGTGTTGTTCTTGTGTTAAATCCACTTGATCTTCCCTTTGGTTGTAGACATATCTGTCCTGCAACCCCCTCATAACTACTTCGGGTGAGATTGCATCTGCTTCGCAGGTGTTTCCGAAAGGACCAGTAGTTAGGGCTTGTTGGTGCACTCTTGGAGCTAAACCCTGGGTCTGCCCCTGTTCCAACAAATGGTTCCATTGTTAGGACTTAAATATTCTTGAGGGAATGTCAAGGTGGTTTCCATCAAATACAGAGATTCAAAAGTGGATAGAGGATCAAGAAAAGGAATTTGTTGAAGCCTGGAACAAGAAACCTAATCTTATTTCAGAGGATTGGTTGGAGAAATATATCTTCAGTAATATACAAAAAAAAATCTTTAGGGGAATCCATCAAGAGCTATATGAGTGGCTAGCTAGATTAGCAGATACCTCGTTCGAGATCCGATCTAGACCTCCTATGTTTTGGACGTCAGAGTTGATCAAGAAGGTCAAAAGAGTTGATAACGTCGTATCACGAGTAGTAGATCACTGGTTTGATAGCACCATTAGAGGGTACATCACAGAGTTTGTTGTTGAACAGAGTAGAATCATACAGGAAATTTGAGAGATACTTCTTCAAGGGACCCAGAGGAAAATTTTTACAATTCCTGAAGTTGAGACTCAAGATGTTATTGCATGAGAAGAACATCTTGAAGATACAGTAGATTGGTCATATCTAGAAAGGCTAATGTTCAATAATTCAGACAGCGACAACGACATAGAAGTTGGACATACGCGCAGTGGGAGAGTGTTCTGAGAAGTTCACCTAGAAAAAATTTTTAAGAAGAACTACAGGGAGAAGGGTTTCTATAGTGGAGAAGAGGCAGAACTAACAGACAAAGAACATTCAGAACCCACTAGGGCAGAGGAAGGAAAAGTTGAAGAGCTTCACCGGGGAGAACCTAAAACCTCAGAAACTGCACAGACCATTGAAGTAAGTATTTTTATCCCTCTTGTTGATTCAGTAGTATTAAGAAATCAGAGTATTCCCAGCCACCAGAGTACCTAGAGCACTGTCACTAGTAATCCACCACATACTCAGTCAGGGACCCTAGGAAGATCTATGGAAAATGAGATGAAGCTTCCTATCTTTAGGGGAGATGGAGTTGAAGATATTGATCAACACTGGTTCCTATGTGAAGCCGTATGGAATATTAAAAATGTCACTGATGAAGCTGTCAAAAGAACCCAGTTTAGTACCACTCTATGGGATCACGCACTGAGATGGTACATGAAGCTTGTCCAAGGACTTGCACAACCTAAGCCACTAAATCAGATTAAGAATGTGTTGATTTCAGAGTTCAAGAAAACCAAGTCAGAATCACAATGTATCACAGAGATGAAAGATATCAAGAAAAAGGTGGACGAACCTATTTGGGAATTCGATCAGAGATTCAAAACCTTAACAGGCTGATTGACTTTTCAGATCCTAGATTAATAGAACAAAGAATGGTTCATTTCTACCCTCTTACCACATATCAGAGTTCCCCTAATGAAACAGAAGATTGCTTCACAGTATGAGGCGTTGGAGACCACCATGAAGTTAGAATCATCCCCTATGGGAGAATCTCTCTCAGGTATGAGTCAGATCTTCATTCAGCTAACTAGTTTGTCTCTGTAGGTCGAAGATATGAAGAAAGACAAGGGAAAAGATAAAAGAGAAGACATATGGTGTGTCATATGCATATCAGAAGGCCATGACAAGGAACATTGTCCCCTATTCAATGAATACTTGGCTTCTGGAGCTCCGATCCCTTTGAAGCAAGTCACCTTACCTTGGTTTGAGGTATGCAGAAACAGACATCACCCTGGTGAGTACTACTACATGCAAAAGCATGTTCAGACACCTACAAATTTGTACTATACATTATGTAAGTCCATAGGAAATGATGATAGGGATTGTAGGGCTTACAATCTCATTCATGAAAGGCCAAGAGACATATATAAGATTCAAGGCGAAGTGCAGAAAGAAGGAAACACTACGTAGTATAACTCTCCTGGGAGAGGAAACTTCAATCCTCGCGGTGGATTCATAAGAAGAGGATGAGGAGGAGGAATGAGTCGAGGCCGAGGAAATATCATTTTTTATAACTATGCACAACTAGGACACCTTGCAAGGGATTTTCAGAACCCTTGTACCACTTGCAGCTACTACAAGTTGTTTGACCATGTTATAGCAGATTATCCTGTGTTGCTAGCTAAGCTTCAAGAAAGATGAGGACCTCAACAGAACCAGCAAGTGAAACTAATATATGTGGAACCTCGCAAAGAAGACCCTAGATTCATTATTACAACAAGAGGAGGCGTTGTTATAGGAGAAGACAGACTGACCAAAGGAAAGACTATAGAAGATTCCGGAATTAGGAAAGCTACACAGAAGACACAAATGTTTGATGCAAAGAAAGAACGAAAAATATTTGAGGAAGTTGGAAAAGAATTCATAGGAGACCAAGGCTCTTCATCGAAGACAAGACCAGAAGTGAGAGAATATGGAATTCCTCTGGCATTTGATCAGTCTGCTTCGCCAAAAGAAGGAAAAGAGGTAAGAAAGCTCATGGAATTTGTATATACTTGTATTAAGTTGATTCAAGATGAAAGCATTGTAAAAGAGTTACAAAATTTAATCAGACAATATGAACTAGGAAAAATAGACCCCTTACTGAATAGGGAAATACACCAAATCGGTAAGAAGAGAAGGAAAAATAAGGAATTACATTTGAATGCCAAAACAGGAGAGTATGAGATAGATTATGAAGTCCTCGACTTAGGGTCGGAGGTCAATGTCATGACGAAGAAAACCTAGGCACTAATGGGAAAACTGAAGTTGATATATTCCCCTTTCAGGCTTAGGATGGCTAACCAACAAGGTGTAATCCCTTTCGACAGATTGGAGCATGTTCATGTGGACATAGACAGAGTAAGAACGTTTGCAGATTTTGAGGTAATTGAAATAGTCGATGATAGTTGTCCTTACCCCACGCTGTTAGGAATTGATTGGGATTTCAATAATTCCATTGTGGTTGATTTAAAGATAAGACGTATGAATTTTTAAAGAGATGGCCTTCGGGTCATTGCACCCTTAGATCCATATGAAGGTCATCGATACACATAACCTACCAGAGAAGAAGACCACGCATATGCACTAGAAAACATATATAAACTAGCAGTCAGACAATAGGGGTACATTAATCCTATAGCCGATGGGAATCTAAGCTGGCGAAGTGAGAGTGCATGTTCATCATACTCAGAAGAAGCACTGGAGAATTGGCAGAACAAGATGTATGAAGTATATACAAGAAGATGTGCTATATCAACCAGAGAAGTCCGTTGGATTAGCACAGCAGTAAGCAACTTACCCACCTTTGATGGTCTGAATCCTTTGGAAACCTTCTTGTCAGACTTCGAAGAAAGTGTACCAATATAATAGATATTATTGGCGATGGATGAGGCCCTGAAAGCCACACCAGAAAGATGGTGGGGGGCACACAAAAGTAAAATTACAGATTGGGTACAGTGTCGTACCCTGATGACAACCCGGTTCTCAGCACAAGTAGAAGGCTACGAAGTTTGATACACAGGTCGAAGTTTCCCAAAGGACCATGTGCGAAGCTGTGAGGAAGCCTAGAGAAACATTCCTCAAGAAAAATGGGTGCACAAATTCATTAACACACTGGACACCACCCCTATCAACTGGTACCTCCAAGCAGATTTGCACCTCGTCACTATGGATTGGGAAGGTATGAATCAGAATTTTGTAACTACCTTCTTATTTGAAAGCCAATTTCCTTCAGTATATCAAGCATTACAGTTTGTGAGACATAAGGTATTCGAGGAAGCATCTATCCTTCCTTTAGAACAAGAAGAGGACAAATGGACTGCACCTCTCCAAAAACTACAAGGCTATTACAACATCAATGTTGATGAAGACGATGATCCGAGGAAGGTGAACATCGCAGAAACAAAAGGCCAGAGAGATGTGGAAGGACCAGGAATTGAGCTTCCATTCATTGGAAAGCCAATCAAGATTAAGAAATTAAATATTGGAACAGAGAAGACACCATAGTTTGCAAATGTTGGAGATTACTGGGATGTTGCCACCATTGACAAAATTACAAAGTTACTGCATGAATATCAGGACTTGTTTCAACCAAGTTCACTGATATGAAAGGAATTAAAGGACCTATGGGAGAGATGAGGATTCCTTTAAATCCAGATGCAATACCAGTTAAACAGAGACCTTACAGACTAAACCCTAAATATAAGGAAAAAGGGAAGATTGAGCTTGACAGAATGTTGGAAGCAGGAATCGTAGAACCTGTCGAAGAGTTAGAGTGGATTAGCCCTATGGTGGTACAAGACAAGAAGACAGGAGAGATCGGGATATGCATAGATACCAGGAATCTAAATGATGCCTATTTACATGACCCCTTCCCTACACCATTCACTGACAAAGTGTTAGATAACATGGGAGTCCAGGAAGTATATTCTTTTACAGATGGATTTTCAGGATACCATCAGATTCGGATTGTCAAGGAAGATCTCCATAAGACCACATTTGCAACAGAATGGGAATCCTACCAATACACAGTAATTCCATTCGGATTGAAGAATTCCCCATCCATCTGATCCAGGGTGGTGGTCGAAGCATTCAAGGAATTTCTGCATAAATTTCTAGAAGCATATTTTGTTGATTAGACTGTTTTCAGTTTATTGAAGAACCATATTGAATGTCTAAGGCTAATGTTGGATAAATGCAGGTAGTGTTAAATTGCTTTGAACCTGAAGAAATGTATTTTCTTTTCACCATTTGGAGTGTTGTTAGGTCATATTGTATGCAAGCAAGGATTGTTGGTAGATCCATCCAAGATAGCCATTATAGTTGATCTACCCCCTCCTACTTCAGTTAAACAATTGCGCATTGTGTTGGGACACACAGGATATTACAGAAAGTTCATTAAGGTATATTCTCAGATTACATCACCCATGGAGAAGTTGTTGAAGAAGGATTGTCAGTTTAGTTGGACAGAAGAATGCCAGTAGAGCTTCGACACACTGAAACAGAAAATGGTTACTGCGCCTATTCTAGTTTTCCCAGAATGGACCAAGGAGTTTCATGTGCATGTCGATGTGTCTTCCATTGCTTTAGGAGATTTGTTAGCACAAATGGGAGGAGGATATATTGACCACCCATTAGCCTTTTCTAACAGGAATCCATCAAATGATGAAATCAATTACACCACCACTGAGCGAGAAGGGTTAGCCATGGTGTATGCACTGCAGAAATTCTGCCACTACTTGTTGGGAGGGAACTTTAAAATGTTTATTGATCACTCCACCCTGAAATACCTAGTCAACAAACCAGTGTTGGGGGGAAGGATATGAATATGGCTTCTATTATTTCAAGAATATGATTTTGAGATCATAGTAAGGCTAGGGAGAATGAACAAAGGTCCTGACCACTTGTCGAGGTTGGAACATGGAGAAGAGCCGACCAGTTTGGAGGATGCGCTATCGAATGCACAACTATTGGCCATTAGAAATATCGATGGCCACTTCGCAGAGATAGTCCAATTCCTATCAACAGGAATGGCACCTAGTGAGTACACAATTCCTCAGAAGAAACAGCTAGTAGTGCGCACTACAAACTTCTCACTTATAGCCGGACATCTATACAAGATGGGACGTGATGAGATATTGAGAAGGTGTGTTATGGCGGCAGAAATACCATTGATCCTTGAAAAATCTCATGAAGGCATCGCAGGAGGACATTATGTAGGAAAATAAACTACGCAGAAGGTTCGTAGAGCTAGCCTTTGGTGGCCTACCTTACACAGAGATGCTAAAGACTATTCCAGAGCCTGCGATGTATGCCAAAGAGTTGGGAAACCATCCATAAGAGATGAAATTCCATTGGCACCACAACTAACCCTACAATCATTTGAGAAATGGGACATTGACTTTGTTGGACCTATAAACCCACCAGGAAAGTGCACAGGAGCAAGGTACATAATTATTGGGACCGAGTACATGACTAGATGGGCTGAAACAAGAGAAATTAAGGACTGTAGTTCAACTACAGTTGTGCGCTTCATATTTGATGACATTGGATGCCCAAAGATCCTTATGAGTGATCAAGGAACACATTTCATTAATAAGACAGTTGAATCCCTGACTAAATAATTTGCAATCCACCATCAAAAGAGTACACCTTACCATCCACAAGAAAATGGGATAGTTGAAGCATTCAACAAGATTTTGGAAACAACACTAACCAAGATTTGCAGTGTGAACAGGGATGATTGGGATCTAAGAGTACCAGCAATATTATGGGCCTTTAGAACCACTTGCAAGAAGATGACAATGCAGACCCCCTTCAACATGGTATATGGTCTTGAAGTTGTTGTCCCAATGGAATATCTAGTACCAAGCCTAAGAATTGTTGCCTTTACAGATATGGATGACCCTAGCGCGATTCAAGAGAGGATTGCACAGTTGGTTGAATTGGAGGAAGACAGATTTTTTGCAGGATTCCATCAGTAGGTGAAGAAGGAAAGAGAGAAGGCCTACCATGAAAGGAACATCAAAAAGAAGGAATTCAAACAAGGTGATCTAGTACTAGTATACGACAACAAGTTCATAAAACATCCTGGGAAGTTCAGAATGCATTGGCTAGGGCCATACGATATCGCTTATGTTACAAAGGAAGGATTTGTGCAATTGAAAACATTGAATGGAGAATCGAAGGAAGGTTTGGTGAATGGAAGCTGGCTGAAGTTGTACTATGACAGCAAGCTGCCTTGCAGCTCGCAGTAGAAGCATAAAGAAAAGGGTCTAGGTACCAGGTGTAGTTGAAACTAGGTACCAGACACAGAAAAGATAGTTTGCACAAGGGACAAAGAAGAAGCATCGAGCAGAAAGTAGAGGATGCACTGTGCAGTCTGGAGTCGAAGTAAAACAGGAAGCTCAGATCTGAAGTGCCTCGGGACGAGTCACAGGTGAGTGTTTGGGGCCTATTGGCCCTTGGTTATGGAAGTATGCGAATATCAAGGAAGAAAAGGGAGAATGTGAACTTCATGGAAGACACGGTGACTGTTACTCGGTCGAAGTGATCAAAAGAGAAGACAATATGGAGCGAAGTAAGTTGTTGGACGAGGAGATCGGGGATGAAAAATAATCAAGAAAGAAGGATCGCGGACAACTCAGCAAGCAAGAAAAGCCATTGTTGGATGCTTTTGAGCACCGCGTGAGAAGGAAGGAAAGACAGGTTGGCGAAGCCCTGAAAATACGAGTCAAGTTGACCTAGGGTTTTAGACACCTAGGGTTTTGGTATCTAGGGTTTTGGAAATCTAGGTTTTGGACTAAGGATGTTGATGACCTATTGTAATGTATAAATAGAGGTCATAAGGACCTAGTTTGGGTTGGTACGATATTATTGTCAATCTAGTGGTATTGTTTTCATGAGTGATTTTTGTTGTGTGAGAGAGAAGTGCTAAGAGTGAGAGCCTTATGGTATTGTAAGATATTCAGTTGGGTGTGAATATCAACCCTGCAGCTGGGTGCGCAGGGAGGGGAGAGAAAGAGAGGAGAAGAAAGAAGATCTTCTAGCTAAGAGCGTAGATAAGAACTGTATGCTTTACCTTAATATATTATAACACGGTTCTGTGGATGTATCCCTAGAGAGAGGGTGAACCACGTACATCTTGCATTGTGTGTGATTGGTATTTTATCTATGTCATTGATATACTATGATTGCATTACGATTTCAGATCTAATAAGTAGATGTGTTGAATAGATCCAAGATGATAAGTATATGAATGTTGTGTTGTTCTTGTGTTAAATCCACTTGATCTTCCCTTTGGTTGTATACATCTCTGTCTTGCAACCCCCTCATAATTTCTTTGAGTGAGACTGCATCTTCTTCGCAGGTGTTGCCTAAAGGGCCAGTAGTTAGGGCTTGTTGGTGTGCTCTTGGAGCTAAACCCTGGGTCTGCCCCTGTGCCAACAAGGAGAAATTGAGTTCCTTCTCAGTTTCAGTTGGTCTTCAAGCATGAAGGTGAATATGAGAAATTTTCCAGCTCCAATGTGGAGTATATTTCAGTAGGTACAACAATAGTGGAGTTTTTGTGATCAGTCTCCAAGTGGGAGATTGTTGGTTGTGGATCCTGATTATTTTTCTGTTTCATAGGTCTTTATTTCTAGCCGTGTTTATACCCCATGAAGACTGTACACCCTAGAATATTGTACACCCCTCTACGCATGGGGGTTGAATGGGGGTACTTCCCCCCCTTCGGGGTTTGGGGGGCTCATCCCCCTAGCTGGGGGATCTGGGGGAAAGTGGGCCCCTGACAGGGGTTTGGGGGCGAAGTCTCGAAGGAAATTTTTCCTTGTAAATGTATATTGTAATTTCATAGTAAATATGGACCGTTCATTATAAGGTCGCAGATCTGATGATAGAATTTGTGTTAAGGTTTTTTACCTAGAAGAAAATTCTCTTTTAGGAGGGAAATGTATTACGGCTATGCATCATAGAGAATATTGTATTCTAAGAGAGGATATTGTGAGATAAAGAAGAGGAAGTTACAGTGGGTGTGATGTAGGTTGTATCCTTCATTTGTTGGATAATAAAAAGGAAGGACCTGACAATTTCTCTAGTGGACGTAGCCCACACTGGGTGAACCATGTATATCTGTGCCTCTATTGTATTATGTATCTTCTGTGTTTTATTTCCACATTTTGTTTTGTTTTATTGTTCCATGATCCTGTTTGTCTAGCAGATCTATTGTATCCATGGAACTTGAATATTTTAGTAGAGTTTTACTTCTTGATTTTTTATTGGTGAGCAACTGATTGTGATTTTTTGCAAATCGATTGTATCCATGAAACTTGGTTCTATGTACTACACACACGACTCTATTTTTTTATTATTGAGGTAAATTGGTTGATGTTGTCAATAAATGAGGAGGATTTGGAAGAGGAGATTGTGGGAAATGGTGATCTTCATCCAAATATTAGAGTAAAAAATATTTGGAGGAATATGGAGAAAGGGAAAAGGATTTTGTCATCCAACATATGGAAGACAAAAGTGGTGGGAGTAGTAGGGTCGAGCGGGAGAACAAAGTTGACATTATTGAGGGGGGTGAGCAGGCTTATAAGTGATATAGATGTTCGATCCAGGTGAACTAAGACAGGTGGTATCATGAGGGAAATGAAGAAATGAGTTGTCCCCCTAGGCAATGAACTCCATTATTTAGGGGTAAATATGGTGGGTGACCGATCACCCTCAAAGTCTTGTATGTTGTGAGATTGAATGGACCAAGATGATCTCTCTCTTGATCGGTGATTTCATATGTCAAACTCCCGTGGGACCGATGTACAGAGTTATTCACTGTTATTGGACTAGTCGATATGTGTGGACACTAACATATCTCCCTAGATCCACCTGGATCTAGAACAAAATAGGATAGGACATGACTCTTTCCCTAAGTTACGACCATTGAATTCGCTAGTAAGGACGAACAAGTAACATACCTTTGTATCACTTCCTTAAGTCTCTGTTGCCCCCGCTTCACTCTGGTGCTCTCGTGAGGTCAAGACCAAGACAACACAAACCAACCAAAGGAAAGATAGCAAAATGTATTCAATCGTCAACTTATGNGTGGACACTAACATATCTCCCTAGATCCACCTGGATCTAGAACAAAATAGGATAGGACATGACTCTTTCCCTAAGTTACGACCATTGAATTCGCTAGTAAGGACGAACAAGTAACATACCTTTGTATCACTTCCTTAAGTCTCGGTTGCCCCCGCTTCACTCTGGTGCTCTCGTGAGGTCAAGACCAAGACAACACAAACCAACCAAAGGAAAGATAGCAAAATGTATTCAATCGTCAACTTATGCATATGATCAAGGAATTACACAATAAAGTAAGAATGACTTTATGGGAAAAGGACATGTCGTTGTATCATATTAATTGAAAGTAGAAGAAACAACCTGATCACCTTGATGTCACAAGCTTCCTTTATGTGACTCCTGGTTCCAACACACATACTTGTTATGTACTTGCATGAAGAAGATCCAATTCCTCTTGATAGACCTACTAGAGTCTCCAAGCTTCTGTTCAAGCAGGGTTCTTCACACAATTCCTTCACCAATTCGTCAATTAATCCTGCTTAACCTTTTCCATGAGAATCCTTTCAATATATAGGATAGGGTGAGATGGTTACATGGATGAGAATGATCCAACCAAATCAAAGAATCCAATAAAATGACAACCATACGAATTCCAACTCATTTTCTAGAAGATTCCCTTCTAGAACCCTCGAGACTTCTTCTCTTTTCCAAGCTTAAAAACAAGTTCGCACCCTGTGTATAGAGAAACCTGCGAGAATTTTGCACCCTAGATGAAGGTGGCCTACGAGAATGGGTCATTCTCACACCCTAGGCCATATGCAGCCTGCGAACTCACTTTGAAAATATGTTTTCTGGAAGGAGATAAATGCAACTTTTGTCAGGAGAAAGTTCTTGTTGGGAACCTGAGTACACCATTGTTAATACATCACCAAGATGACCAAAATCATGTGTAACAGAATTCCCCCCAAAGTATGAGGCCGGAATCAATGACAGCCGAAATAATTTGTAAACTCTGTGTGTGTGTCGGAAACCAGGAGCGCACCTAATCGGAAACTTGCAAACAACCAAGCAACTGCAGAATATCATACTAGTTCTGAGGTAGGCATTCCCATACTCAGATCATAGAAAAATGACATCATAAAAATAGGTCATGGCCACCAGTCATACACCATGGATCCATGCAATAAAAATATGGCACATCCACCAAGAATACACTGTGGGTCCATGCAAGAAGATTCAAATTAAGATGACATAGCCACGAGACATACAAAGTGGATCTATGTGTTAGTAAATTATACATATTCCATCGCAGCCTGGACCAAAGAGATGAGACCTAGGGTCTTCAATCCCGTCACCTGAAAGTACGAATCTAACCATGTGAATCGAACATGGTAGAAACCACTTGATTACTGGTCATTGATGAAACCGTTAACAAGTGCAAGGGGAATCACCATTAATGTCAATGACTCCCAAGGTACACTAGTACAATCCACCGAATGTGAATAAATGAGTTGAGGTCGAACATTCGACGGAATCTCCTGATCAGGGGTCAATGATGAAAATCCACTGTCGAAAGTGAGGAAACCTGTCATTGAGGCATGCAAGTTCCAAGGTACCAAATAATTTCTAAGTCTTGTTTCCGGATA